>VDFB02105785.1:235972724-236025224 GCA_007258455.2 Sequoia sempervirens
TAAAGGAAAAAAGGATGATTGAGGCACCAAATCCACTTTGAGATTGAAAATGGATTGATTGAGCTGACAATAATTATTAACTTAGGACAAATGATAATCCTAAGTGGATGTTGATGATGACGATCAGATCAGGCACTTAGGTTAATTTGGATAATAACCTGAGATGAAGTTCAGGGGATTTGGATGGGGAAAATGATGATTTGATTGGAGCAATGGATGATAGAAATGGATGAACAAATACTCAAAATGAGTAAAAGATTGATCGAAATAGATGAACAACTACTCAGAACGAGTAAATGACTCTTGGAACAAGAATACGAAAGCTCGAGATGAATGATAGATTACTCAAAATGAGTAGATGATTGATTGAAATAGGTGAAAAAGAGCTTGAAATGATAGAAGAAGGTTCGGAATGGATGAATGCTGACTCGGAACGAGTAAACGAATGATTAGAACGACTGAACGAGAGTTTGAAATGATAGAAGAAGGTCTGAAATGGGTGAACGTTTACTCGTAACAGGTCAATCGAGTGATCGAAACGACAAAAAGAACACATGAAATGATGAAACAGATGAAAAAATTGATGGGTAAAGGGTCAGGTCTGCCCCTATGGAGGGAAAGTCCGCCCAAGGAACAAAAGATGGTAAAATTTTGTCAAAACAGGCCTAAAAGGGGTGGGTCAAAGGTCAGGTCCACCTGGGGAGGGCAAGTTCGCTTGTCGGCAGGACAGGTCTACCTATGGAGCAAAATTTGGTCAAAAATGGCTAAAACAGGCTCCAAAGGACTAGTTTATAGGTCAGGTCCACTCCTGGATGGGTTAGGTCTGCCCCTGGAGGGCATGTCCACCTGTCGGGAGGGCAAGTCTGCCTATGGAGAAAAGGTTAGCCAAAATTGGCTAAAAGAGGCTGGAAAAGGCTAGTTCAAGGTCAAGTTCGCCCCTGGGTGGGTCAGGTTCGCCTGTTTAGATGTCAAGTTCACCCCTGGACAGGTTTAAACTTGAATTTTGACAAGATGACTAAGGCAAACAACTCAAAACACAACAAACATCAATCAAAAGGATATGGCTGAGTGAAATTAATTAAAAAATCACTGGTTTCGCACAAAGAAGACAATTTAGACAACACAATCCTAAGTCTAGTAGAAAGGGTATGGTTGAAAAAGTCTTCTATTCTAGGATGAACATAGTTACTAGGGAGTCCTCGATATACACCCGGTACATGAGGCCCAAATCGTGAACACCAACCCGTTACAAGCATGAGCCGGGAACCTTAGCGAGATACTAAAGGCTCAGACCAACTCTTCACGTCATCCCGACACTTCACCAATTACAATGTGGTTGGATTGAGGTACAAATTTCACTCTCCCCCTTTTATATACCTCACCGATACGCATGGTTGGAATCGTCCCTTGGGGTGATGAAATCCCCAAGCAGGTCCCACTAAAAAGAGAAAAAGAGGTGACTCAAAGGACTTGGTAAGCTACGATTTCTCGTCACCCAGGATCGCCAAATGGTGCAAGGGGATTGGATACATCAAATGGCTTACCAAAAAACATGTCAAACAAGGTTAATTGACACCCCTAGTTAACTATGTGCCTAAGTTAGGGGTTGAAAACCCTTAAAATAGTCAAAAGGAGTGCTAAAAACAAAAATTTTACCTTCTGGAAAAAATTGTCTAGGGAAAATTTGTCTGTCTAGAGGTCAGGCCCGCATGTCTAGAGGGCAGGTCCGCCTATCTGCAGGTCAGGTCCGCTTGTCTATAGGTTAATTCCACCTATCTGCAGGTCAGGTCCACCTATATGCAAGTCAATTCTGCCTATTTGTAGGTCAGATCCGCCTGTCTGTAGGTCAGGTCCGCCACTCTGTGAAAAAATTTCCAAAACACTTTCTGGAGTATGTGGAGGGAAGGTCTGCCCCTGGGTAAGGTCGGGTCTGCCTGTGGAGGGAAGGTCCACCTATCTATCAAGTCAGGTCCACCCCTCAAGGTCGGGTCCACCTCAGGAAGGTCAAGTCTGCCCCTCTGTAGGTCGGGTCCACCTCTCTGCAACCTGCACCTGCAAAAAGTCAAAAACAACAAACATGAAAGAAAGAGACCCATTTGTGGGTCCCATCGGGTGTGCCAAAAATGTGATAGGGTAGAAATGAGTGTTAGAAAATGAACAACAAACAAAAAGAGCAAATAACAACTAAAAACACCCTACACTTCAAGATTAGCCTAATGACTAACTTAGCAAAGCAAAATGGAATATTTCACCTTGTTATGTTGTCCATTGGTTGGCCCTTCGATCTTCGATGTTGTATGCTCCTTGGATGGCAAGAGATGCAAGCTAAAAAATGGGATGGGGATGGAGAGATGAGTGAAAATGGATGCAAATATAGAAATTTGGCTAAGTATGGCTCAAGGAAAAAAATTGCAAGAGTTTGGATAGCATGAATGATCTCCCCCAAAATGAGAGAAAAGAGGGGGTATTTATAAAGATTTTGGAATTCTCTAGGGAAATGGATGGTTGAGATTCAGCCACCAAGATCAAGATGTAGGGCTATGGTTAGTTGAGAACTCACAAGCCCTCACATCTTGACATGTGGCATGTGAAGTGGTTTGAAAAGGATGATCTATGTACATGAGTTGGAAAGAGAGTACATGACATGGAGGTAGTACATAGTACCTTAGGATTGGAGAAGATCTCCTCATAAAGGAGGTCCTTATCCCCATATGGGTGAGAGGACATGTGAGGAATTAAAAATTCCTCAAATATCCTCATGGGGATGAGAAAAATAATTTTAAATTCCAAGGGGGGCATTGGGGGATTAAATGTGAATTAAAAATTTACATGGGGAATGGAGTGCCTTCTTCAAAAGGAGAAAGTCTTTAATGAAGTTGACTTAGAACACATTCCATAAATGACATAGGGATTAGGTTGACCTAATTAATTTATTAAGGTTGTGCAAGTACTTGATTAGACAAATTAATAAAGATTAGAGGCAAGTGGGAAATTATGGAGGATGGGACCCTGATGATGATTAGGGGTGTGCACATCTCAATCATAAATTAATTATGACTAAGAAAGAGGGTTACATTGTTAAGAGGGATTAGAGATCAACTTGCAAAAGTTGGAGGATGTGACACATCCTAATCAAGGATTAGGCATGTGCACATCCCTAATGATGAGATTAGAAGATGGAATAGGATTAAATAAAAATGATGGAGGATGTGACATATGAGGAATTAAATAAATGTCATATTTATTTAATTGATTTGATGAAAAGGGGAAGGTATTTAATTATTTAACTAGATACCTTAGGGATTAGAAGAACTTTAGAGGATATTAATTAAATAATAAGCGATATTACTTAATTAATGCGAATAAGGGATGTTTAGGCGAAAGGATAAATTTGGACGAATTAAGTGTCCAGAATTGAGGGGTGTCTACCTGAAAACAAACATACTGCGTCCTTGGCATTCCATCACCATAAAGACCGCGTTTCTTTCGGGGCATTTTCAAGGTTCATTGCCTTCTCTATGGTATTATTGCTTACTATTATGCTTTGATAGATATTTCCAAGCATCCATGGTTATTGGAGGCACCTATTTTAGGTTTTAGCCATAGTAGCAAGGAGGTGAGTAGTTTTGATAAAATGCTTTGAATCTGCGATATTATGAAAATGTGGTATCATAGAAAAGGTGGTGGCCGGTTTGTAGAAATGCCTCGAGAAATGGTCTCCATGGTGATGAAGTAAGGATTCCATCACCATGAGATCTGACCTATTCGAGGGGCCCTCAAACTACTACTAAGCTATCTTGTCTATGTTGATTCATACTATTATGGTTTCATATATTTTTCCAAGCATCATAGTTTGTCGTGCAGAAATTATGGACCTTTGAGAGCACAGCCTCCTGTGAAATGATGCATCCCACTACTTATGTTGACTTTCCAAAACAACTATATTGTAGTTGATTTTATCGTCTACTCGACATCCTAGTTATTAGTTCACAGATGTGAAGTAATGCTTTGAGTTTGACTGATGTGCAATGCAACATAACCAAAAATATGAATATAATCTACACAAATCTATTAAGTAAAATTCATTAGTTAAACTCTTTATTCTATTACTTGCGTGTAGGTTTGAGTAAATCCACTGGCATTAGGAGATGTTCCCTTGAAACCTCCAATATTAGCCTATTCAACATCCAAAATCACATATTAAAATATCATTCATAAAACAATGCTATTAACATATGCTCAGCAATTTATAATTGTTTACTAGTTACATACCCCACCGATACTAGATTATCTTATGCAGCGGTGGAGGCGGCATATCTAGTCGAACAACGACCACAATTTTATTAAATCATAAAACTAAATTAGTTAATCTTGCATTTCAAAATCAAAATTTAATAAAATTAAATTCAATGAACATGATAACTTTTACATGAGCATTAATGCCATACACCTCATGCAAAATTTCAGCTGCCCTCTCCATCTCCATAGTTGCAGATGGATCCTGTGTAGTAGCCTCCTGAATGTCGGTGGGGTCATATGAACAAGTGGCACATGATTGACACCCACACATGGGTTAGAAGGCCTGCTCCAAGACTCCCCTGGATGGGGTTGTAGAATAGGGCTAGTATGATGGATGACACTCTGGGTCAAAATGTTGATGTCCTGCAATGTCTCTACATCGACACTCTCCTTCGCGATGGCAAGCATAACAACGTGCTCACGAGGCAGCCTAGCGAGAGCTTGTCTCCCTTGCCACGTAGGATTCAGCTGTACACCGAGCCTATCCTGAGTCGACCCCCCACCTCTCCCCTAGAAGTCCCTCATATTAAAATAATTTGGGATTTTTTTCAATATGAACTCACTATATAGTTTCCTAAGAAAATATTGGGGGACTTCATAATTGTTGCACGGTTGGTCATCAAAGACCATGTACCACCTATCATAAAAATGGTTCCTAATCTCTTGGTGGTGGCACCAATGAATAGGAAACCTCTTCACATTGAGGCTAAGATTTTGATTTGTGCATGGGTCAATGAATAATGAGCACAAATCACCTTTTATAATTTTTAAATCCTTTACCTATTTATATAATAGTTTATCCACATAATATGCACTAGCCACATGCCTCCTATCTTGCCATCCAGTTATTTGTTTGTTAATTGAATCTACATTTTTTAACATATCTTTCAATGAATTTTCTAGGGTCATTCTTTCTATGGTTGAACCATTTGGATCATTCAACCTACTAATAAAATCCTCTATTTGGTTTTTGTTGTTCTCAATTTCACTCATTAAATTTTGTTGAGTGTCAGGAAGGTGTTGAGTGATTGGTGGAGGAGGTTGTTGTTGAGGTTGATTTTCTTGTTGAGGATTTTGTTCTTGAGGATTTGGTTGCTCTTCTTGTTGAGGATTTTGAGGGTTTGTAGGTTCATTTGCATCTCCTACAAATTCAAAAAAAAAAAATCAAATATAACCTAAAACTAACAAAATCAACCTAAAACTAAGAAATTCAAAACAAGCAACAAACAATACTTACCTCTCCCACGGTCTCTTCGTCATCATGGTGCCATCCTTGCAAAGAAATAGCAATTGTTGTTGAATATTTTTGCACAATACCTCCTCCTAGAACGTAAGTGCGAAAGATGGGGGTTTTTTGCCACAGGCAGAACAAAAAAATAGTCGAAATGAAAATGAATGACTTTCACTTTTTTTTTGCTTTTATAACGCGCTCACGCTATGAGTTTTCAAACTTTTTTAAAAAAATTGGCCACAAAATTGCTACCCAACTTCATGCACTTGCACCTCAGGGAGATCACCTTGCAATATAATATGTACCCCTAATGTTTTGCTTGAGGACAAGCAAAATTATAGTTGGGTGGAATGATGGGTTTCCTTATTAGCCTATTTTTTGTTACTTTTATGCATACTTTCAAACACTATTAGATAAACCTTTCAAACAATACTCCTATGTTATGCTATCTAAATTCTTGTTTATTATACAACCTTGGACCTAAATCATAGTAATGGAAGTATGGTTATAATATATGCTTAGCATTACATGGTTTATATGTGAGTATGTATGAAATATGGATGGGATTCTATGTTTAATTATGGTAGTTAGCTTTGTGTAGATGTTTTGTGGATTAACTTCTTGCTGCTCAAAAATAAACTATAGCTCGTAGCAACTAGAAGTTGTAACTCACAACAAAACGAAGTCTAGTACAGCGAAATAGGGGAAATGCCAAATCAAACTGAATGTAATAACCACTATATGAAGACACATGATGGAGTTGATCGTGTATCATTATGATAGCTAATAAAGCATTAGAGAAGAATTCTTTTGTTGATGGGATTCTGAATAGATTCAAGTGTGTTTTACATGCAATTTTGTTTTACAAAGTTTCAATTAGATTAGAACTCTTCTTCCATGTTGGTTATTCAAAATGATTTCATTGAAGACAATTTGTGAAGAAGATTTTGTGTAATCTTTTGATGCGTAATGAATGAAGTTCAATTTCACATGGATGTGTAGAATCTGATATTTAGATTTGGTTCTAGTTAAGTGAGGACAGTCACTTGAGCAGGCCACTCAAGGTAATTGTTCTTCACTTCATTTATAGCTATTCATTTTTGTTTAGTAGTTTTTTTGTTTATCATTGTTTCATAAATTGCATGAAAAGCATAATAGACTCTCATACTTTGATTATCAGTAACGAATGTTCATGAGCATGCATGCAATTGGTTAATATGTAGTACTCTAGATATTAGAATAAGTTTAATTTCCAATTTGAGTAGTTCTGAGTTAGTTCAGTAAAAATTTTATTAGCAGCAGTTCAATTACAAGTTAAGTTGTAGGCACCCGTAGCCATTATCTCTAGTTTGTTTCTTTCAATGTTATGCAATTCCGTAAATTTCCAGCAAGTAGAACACCTTAAATAAAATAACCTAGGTATCCTTAAGTCTCTTAAGGTACATACAGTGCAGCACCATCACAAGTTTACAAGTCTTGGGTTGACGTCCTTTAATGTAGTCTTTACAACGTTGAGTGGACTATTCAAGTAGACATACCTTTGAATTGTGTAGGTTCTACCAAGTTTACAATACATTAGTTTAGACTCTACAAACATGATCATGAATAACTTTAAAATAAATTCATGACTTTGAATACTTGGTTGTGATTGCAAATATCCATCTAGTTATGTAGAATTTCAAAATAACTAGAAATTTTCAAAATTAGGTCACATATTTTAATATCTCTATAAATTATGGATAAATTTAATATCTCCATAGAATATGATTGTAAATGTCCATTTAATTATGTAAAATTTAAATTGAAATCTAAATTTCACATATTAAGTCGATTACAAGTATCTTTCTAAATTACACAAAGCTTTTAAACAAAATTATGATTTCATTGATTGTGACTCAAAATATTTATTTACTTGTATCTTATTTTAAAATAATACGAAGTTTTCATGTAGTATAGTATGACTACAATTGTCTATGCAACCATGCATAACTCTTAAACAAAATCAGCAATTATATTTAGTGAATCATGACTAAAATTGTCTATGCAATCATGCATAATTCTTAAACAAAATCAGCAATTATATTTAGTGAATCATGACTACAAATAGCTATGTAGTCAATGCACTAATTGGACTAATGCAAAGGTTTTGGAGCAAAGATATATGACAAAAACAAGCATACAATGAAGTTGAGATGATGTGTTTCGATATAATGTCTTGATAATGTTTCTCTGATAAATGTTTTTTCATAATTTATTGGTTGTCCTTATATAATCGCTACAATATCTTATTTATAAATAAATAAATATCTTTGAACACAATATATCATGCAAATCCATACAAACATACTCTAAACTAACCTAACACGATTAATAAAAAAAGATTGAGAATGTTTAATTTAAAATTGATATAAATAGATCAAACAATCAAAAGCAAACTATAAGAATGGATAAAAAAGAATTGAATAATAATATCAACCAAATTCATACAAAATTATAACATTTATAATCTAATCAATAAAAAAATTACATGCCCCGATGTCCTTATAACTGCAACTCATGAGAAAATCCACACCATTGTTTCTTCCAAGGACATTGAATACCACATTTTTAGGTCATACGATGCAATTCTACAAATTCAGTGAAACCGGAAAGTCTCAGTCATTAAAGAAGAATGTAGAGGGAGAGATTCTCCTAAACAGGGGTATTCTGCATTTGCAGTGAATTTGGCACCGTCTGACACAGACGTGAGGAAACAGATGGCTGTCCTGTGTGACAAGCCTGGCATATATACATGTCTTCATTCATTACACTGGAAAGCCATTGATTCTGACGATAACAGCTTTCCACAATTCATAATGATAATTGTTTGAAGTTTTCTGAATTTGATTGTGTGAATTTTTTTGCATCAATGTTTCGAATCACACTCCGTGATCCATCATCACCATGAAAATGAGAGCTCAAGGAAAGTCTCTATCATTAAAGAAGAATGGAGAGGGAGAGATCCTAATGGATTCTTCTAAACACAGGTATTCTGCCTTTGAAGAGAATTTGGCACCGTCTGACAGAGAGACGCACGGAAACAGATGGCTGTCCTGTCTGACAAGCCTGGCATAGATACTTGTCTTCATTCATTAGGCTGGAAAGCCACTGACTCTGACGATAACAGCTTTCCACAATCCATAATGATAATTGCTTGAAGTTTTCTAGATTTGATTATGTGAATTTTTTTGCATCAACTTTTGGGATCACACTCCCTGATCCATCATCATGATGAAAATGAAAGCTCAAATAAAGTCTTTGTCATTAAAGAAAAATGGAGAATCAAGAGGGAGAGATTCTAATGGATTCTTGTAAACAGGGGTATTCTGCCTTTGCAGAGAATTTGGCACCGTCTGACACAGAGGCGTGAGGAAACAGATGGGTGTCCTGTCTGACAAGCCTGGCATATATACATGCCTTCATTCACTATGCTGGAAAGCCACTGAGTCTGACGTTTAAGTCTAATCCGTAAATAATATAGACCTGTCGAAATCTCAGTATAAATTTATAGGTCGGTTGGAAGATTGAAGGGAATATGCAGCGTGCAAAACATGATTACATTAAGGTTATAAATCGGTTAAAAGATTGAAGTGAGTGCAGCGTGCAAATCACGATTACATGGTACGTACAGAATAATGATGTGTGCACGACCAAATTAATGAACTCCACGCATTCACCATACGATAAAATATCTCATATGAGATGAGTAGATAATATCCCATTTCATCTCCAGCGCATTTAATTGAGTTCAAGCAAAATTTGACTGAATGAAACTTTGTTTTCATCCATGGATATCTTATTCAAACTCCTCATTCACATGTGGCGGTAAACCATGATATAGATACTTGCTTTTCCTCTCGCTCAACTTTTCTTTCTTCCACATGCATTATTATGACTCGTTTACAGTGCAATCTAGGTATTTCGTTGAAATTGCAAGTCACAAGAACGACAGTAGAGCATATGTATTCACACTTAATTTTCAATATCAAGGTTGAACACAAGGTTGAATCCCCTGAAAGTGAAGCAAAATTATTCACTTTCACAAGTGAAATTTCAATATTACGTTCTAGTTCCACCTCTCAATTATTATTAAATTTTATTTATATATAATTTATAGTAAGTATTAATTTAATCGATCAAGAATATTCTATCTAATGTAGAAGTATCAATTTCATAACTTTTTCAATCATAGTCATGGTGATGACTCTACACTACCATTCATATATTTATTCTAGAATATGGTATGCTCTCAAGGTCGGGATTGTCCCTAGACCCAAATCTAAATCTTGAGGGTTCATTCATAATTTTATTGTCTATGTATTTCTTTTGGGAATTGAAGGTTTTGTAGTTCATATTCTCGTTTGTGTTGTAGTTGCATAGGTGATTATCACTTATACACTGCCTAAGTACACATGGGGGCTAGCTTAGGCATACATTAACGACATACAAGACAACTAGTTCATAACCATATCATAAGTGCACATAGTGACTAGTTTAGGCATATATCTCATATACACAATGTGAATATTTCACTCTTACATCACACATACATAATGTGATAATTGTTGTATGCAACACATACACATAGTGTTAGTAACTCAGGCACCCAACACATATACACAATATGAATAACTTAACAATCTCCTAAATACATGTAGTGACAAGCTAGCAAAAGGAAGTAGTTGCAATGTTATTACAAGCATCTTTTCCTTCTCTTAGTTCACTAGCACATAAGTCCATAAACACATCCCATCTAAAAAAGGAATGTTGATGCATCCCATACTACACCATGGGTCCTATCATTTTTTTAATCCATTGTCATTTATGAATCTTTGCATGTGCTTCCAAGGCATAGGAGAAGAGATCAAAACAAGAGGGATGTGTGGTTCTCACTGAGGGAGGTGGAACCATTTGATTGTGATGAGTTTGAGGACTACTTCAAAAACACCGACTATGGTTTGTGTCAGGTCCTGGGGAGACAATATGATGTAAAGATGAGTGTTCCTCTAATGGTCATGGCCATGGATATCTAGAACAAACACTCAAACAGCTCGTTTTGACTATGCAACCAACCTTGCAAAAGAAATCCATAAGGAGTTAGTAGGATTGAAAGATGCAATACCTCCCTTTAGTTGTAGACACTATTCTTTGTTGATGCATATGCTATTTTGGATGGGCTAGAAGGCTTGGAGGAATTTCATGAAGTTAAGAGAAAAGGATGAGTAAGATAATTATTTACCTATGCAAATGTGGACTCACATTTGGGACCAAAATTGTCCCGAGTCCAATTATTCTACCTTTTGCAATGGATTCAAGCTTGGTGCTATGGAGCATCTAGGTTTGAAACCTATGTATAGGATTTTGAGAAGCATTAAGGAAATCCTGAGACCATTAGATTTCAGGGAGGGTACAAAGCATGACCATAATTAGGGTGATTGGTACCTACATTCCCATTATGCTGTATTTAGAATTTATGGAGCCAAGGTGTAGCCCCATTGTTTGTCAGTTTATGTTTTTGACTGATTAGCATTCATGGAGATAATTTGGCAATTAGATGCCATGGACAAAGAGCACTTCAAGGATGCTAGGAAGGGTTCTCTCATTGCTACATAGTTTTCCTTTTCTTATTTTGTTGTTACATCAAATGAGGGTTATAATAAATTTGGAACAATGCCTTTTCTGCAATTCCAACACAGAGCCTTGGAATTTCTAGGATTCTTAGATCTCCCATGTAATTTGGATCTTCCTTTGTTTTCTTTGATCGTATCCTTCTTCTTTCCTTTCTCCTTGGATCTATAACAAACCACAAGAGCCTCCTTAATCAATTTAAAATATTTTATCCAAATCTCCTCAGACAATAGAGATGTAATCACATCATCCATCTTGAAAGTAGTAGTGGTACTTCCAATGGCCATAACATGGTGGTCCCACAAATTTGGTAACAAACATAACTTAATTTCATACAATGATCATCCTCCTCCATTTTCATACTAATAGAGGAAATTTTGAAAACAAGCATGTTAAAAGAATTCGTGATTAGCAGCAGATCCTCCATCCTCCATCCTTAGAGAGAGAAAATTATTTCTTAGGAATAAATTATTTACTAGGGATTTAGCCTGCTAAATTTCTCCAAGTTTCTTCCACAAAGATGCAACCATTTTATCCTCATGAACATTTAACAAGATAGAAATTTATGCCAAAAAAAGTCTTATGAGACTCTTAGCCTTCCGATCCATTTTATGCCAATCTTCTTGTTTCATGCCTAATGGCATGGTATTAGATATTGTGAGCCATTGATCTCTATCCACCAATAGGTCCTACATCTTGAGTTTCCACAACTTAAAGTTGCCTCCATTGAACTTCTCTAATTCAAACCTCCTAGATGTGCTAGCTATCTCTCCCACAACAAAGATTACAAACCCCCTACATAGACTCCCACTCAAACAAAGATCAGTACAAAAAACCCTACCCAACAACTAGAATCAAAGGGGATCAAGCTTTGATACAAATTGAAAGGAAGCAAGGTATACATAAATGCTTCCTAACATTGATATAATGAATAGAGACATATAGTTTTAATTATTTTAACATTTACAATATGAGATGCATAATAGAGAGATTAATAAAATAACATCACATGCAAATTACAAATGCCCACAACACAAGATATATGTGGGGAAACCCTTTCGAGAGAAAAACACCACACTCCAAAACCTGCACAATCTATTATCGAATCAATGGTGATTATGACAGACTTGCAATGCAAGTTCTTCCAGAAGTATACACAAATGTCAAATTCTGGAGTAATTCTAGCAACATAACATTACTTACAAATGAACCATACAAACTACTCCCACAAGCACCTTATTTATAGAGAAATACAAGCATAAAGGAAGCTTCATGAGCAAGAAACAAGGGATGGGCATCCAAATCCATGTGGCACACTTTCCCAACACATGTTTGACTTTTGTGACACTTTTCCAATGATTCATTATCCCCTTTATATGCCTCCATACTTGGACAGCCAAAAATTTCCCCAAATAGGTAATGACAAATGCCTTACAATGTTATAGAATTTGTCCTACATGACAACTCTTATAGCTATAAGAGAATTTTTCATAGAAAACTAATAATAGAAGATGCTTCTTACACTCTCTTACAACGTGTCATAGGTCAAACTTGGGCACCCACTTTCCCATACAAAGATGTTAATCAACACTTGTCCAACCTATCATATAATTTGGCTCTTACGCGTCATAACTTTGTCATAGGAATCTATCATAAAATTGTCATAGGAATCTGTCATAAAATAATGACTTACAAATCCCTCAAAGATGCTGAAACATATCAAAAAATCTATTCCCAAAGTGAGACAGGTCTACATTTCCTTGTGGGGACCACAACGTCATTGTCACCTTTCAACATATCAACAATTCACCATGCCAAGTCACATTAAATGACAAATATATATGAGTAAGAAATTACAACATAGGCATAATTAAATTAATAAATTAATGCTAGGAAATTGTAAAGGTTGAGACACCTTAATTCCCAACAGTGATGGCTTAGATGAAATCTCTAGAAGGGTTTATCAAACTAAACTTTGATGGTTTTTTTATCAACAATCTAGGCCTTTATGGTACTAGATTGTTCTTGAGACATAAACATGATGTGTATAGATTCTAGAAGTTAGATTTTGCTAACCTCCTTATCACCCAATAATGATAGATCTACCATCTCAACAAAAAAACATGATGCAATTTCCTCTAGCATCCCTCCCCCCAAGAGCTCTTTACTCTTTCATCTCTTGCTACAAAATTTTGCAAGCCAACAATTCAATATTTCTTCTAAGCCCTAATAAATACCCTCAACTCTAAAATATTCTTTTATAGGGCCCCTCTCAACCTTCTCTTTATTTAAGTTGGCAAGGTGAAATTACTTTCCATAACCAACATATTATCAACAAGTACTTGTATAAACCCATCCAAATTGGAGCTTAAGTCGCTAGAGTAACTTTCTAAACACATAAATTTGATCATATAATTTGGCTATCTACACCTTTGGTTCTTAGAATCTAGCCTTGATTCCTCTATGGGTTCACCTTTCACAAAGATAATCAAAAAATATTCATCCTTATTTGTAGAAATGCCTCCTCACACATGATTGAGTTAATCATTAATATAAATGCATAGTTTTATGAAGCTTATGTTTGATGACTTGATAGAAGATACTCACAAGTCTAATAGAGAAGAATATCATACATAGATGTAACTATGTATGAATTCATTGAATATGCTAAATAGTTGTTGCCCCTTCTATGAATGAGTTCAATGTATTTTTGTTCCTTCTATGGAGACACAATAATTAACTCTTATCTCTATTTTTTAGCTTGAGATTTTTTTTATTTTAACCAAAAGTACAATAAAAATTTGAATTGTCTTCGTTCAAGACATTGCTAATAAAAATCATGATACTCTAAATCAAATTAAAATAAAACAAAATCTTTTTTTAATAAAATTAATTAAAAAAAAAGGTATTATCTTCATTCAATACATTTTGAACCATAATTATGTTACATAGTTTTTTAAACCCCTTACTTGATATACCTTTTAAACTTTTAAAAAGATTTATTCATTTTTAAACCAAGTACTTCACAACCCAAAAATATTTGTAATCACTTAAATTCTAAAAATATTATATCTCCCTCCACAACAATATAGACCTGCTTCACAATAAATAAAATTTTAAAAAAATAATAATAGAATGCCAAAATCTCCGTATAGTATAAATGTATAGGTCGGTTGAAAGATGAAAGGAGTATATACGACGGTGCCGATAAAATATCTGGGTAGATATTATCCCATTTCATCTCCACCACATTTAATTTAGTTTAATTAAAAATAATTAAATGAAACTTGTGGATATTTTGTTCAAATTCCACTTTCACCTATGGCGGTGAACCATCATATACATGCTTGTTTTTCCCGCTCAACTTTTGTTTCATTCACATACATTAATAGCACTCGTTTTCAGTGCAATCTATCTCCTTCAATATTAGGGTTGAATTCCCTAAAATCTAGACAAAATTATTCATCGTCACAAGTGAAATTTAAATATCATTTTTTGGATATATATAAATTTGGCCAGTGTATTCTAGTTGGTACATATGTGTAATAATTGTTTCTTGATTATTATTATTTTTTAATCTATTATAAGTATTAATTTAATTGATTAAACATCTTCCATCTAATTTAGAAGTGTCAATTTTATAACTTTTCTAACCACAATCATAACAATTCTACTTTACTATTCACATACTTACATTAGAATATGGTAAAATTTCAAAGTCAATATCATCTCTAGACCTATATCTAAATCTCAAGGGTTCATTTTTAATGTTCTTGCCTACTTATCTCTTAGTTTAGCTCTAGAGGTGTTTGACATATGGCCACATTTTCTTCACTTTATCATGCCAATCAACTAGCACCATATGAATAAGGAATTTGACACAATTATAACCACATAGGAATCACACCATATGCACATGACCCTTGTCAACATATTGTGGAAGGATTAAGTTAACAATTTATTGTATAAATAAATTTCACTCTACATTTTGTAAATTAGTTTGCCAGCTAGTAAGCTCAATCAACTCATTTGGCCTAGGTTGGTTGTACTCTAGGGTGTTTTGGAAAATTAAGCTGATGTTTTCTCTTTTCTTGATCATAGGAATTTTCTTCTTACCATTGTCTACATAACTATTTTGATTCACAAAATATCAATGAATGAAGGACAACATACTCCTCATGTTTTTCATATAGCATATTACTTCTTGTAATTATTTTTCTATAAATCTTCTATATTTGAACACTTAATAGACATAAATCTATATTTGTTAGCATTGTTCCATAACCTTGTTGTTATTCATGAGATTATCCTCCAATCTTAGATGAAAATTGGATAATCGGTACTAATGAAAGAAACATCTTTTATAGGTGACTCACTCAAACCACTATATCTACAACAAACTATACAAGAACATTCAAATAATTCTTAGGTGCATCTTTATAAAAAGCTAGCCTCTACAAATCCATACTCATAGAAAGCAATGTCAACATCTAAATCAACAACTTACAACTCCCATCAAGATTATGATTACATAGATTCTAAAAATTTACCCCAATGGTCGAGCTCTCAGTTTGACTACACTAGAATCATGCCATACTAGAAAATAACCACATTAATTTACTTTTCAATAAAACCAAATACAATTGAAACAACACACTTTAACATTCAATTCCAACAAGTTGGTTCTTTGATTAACAACATTCTTTTAGATTATGAGTGTGTTACCCACTGCTCTACATTTTAGCTCTTGTATATAGAGATTGACATCTCTTGACAATGATGCATGAGTTCAATGAAAAACTCTCCTTTGAGTAGTAGAGTATGTGGAATCAATACCATGATTTAAAAACTATGCCAACACACTTCAAAACTTTATTGTTTCCTAGGTATAAATATAATAACTTTGGATCTTTATTGATATTGAGTTTCATAAAAGCTTTATGGTTTCATGTTTGTAAGTCATCAACAAATGCATGTTTCACCAAGCCAAGCCCTACACACAAACTTGTCCCATTTTTTTATTGGCAACTCTAATTATCTTTTAAGCATGTTAGTAAGTGAATTGAAACTTTCCAATCATCGATAATTATTGGGGTGAAAACCCCTTATCAAGATGGTGAGGTTGCTTTATTCAAAGACAAAATTAAAATTTTCACCAAGCCAAGACATATAGGCAACTTGTTCCATTTTTTATTGGAAACTCTAGGTATCTTTTCAACATGTTGGTAAGTGAGTTCACACTTGCCAATCACCAATATTTTTTGTGGTGAAAAATACTCCTCAAGACAATAAGGCTACCTTATTGAAAGACAAAATTGAAATCTACATTAAGGATATACACTATAAAATTTTGTATTTGAGGGGTTTTAGGATTTTGTGTACACTTTACCTAAAAATTAAAAAACAACACAAAATAGAAAATGACAAAAATAAGAAAATTAAAGAAACCCTAAGCAGGCTTAACATAGGGGATTGTCTATTCAATTACTTTAAAAAATAATGAAAAAGAATCAAAATACACATGATTGAGTAGAAAGTTGAAATCACTACCACATATACACCATTTATAGATGAATGAATATTTAATAATTTGCATTCACAAAATACAAGGAATACATAAAGAAAAATTAACTATTAGAGTTAGGAATGATATGCAATTCATGAAGAAAAAATAGATGCAAAGTTTTAAAATTCTTCTTAATCTTTGAAAATAAGGGCACAAATTCCACCAATTTCATATACATTACTTTGTGAAAGAAGTAAAAAAATAAAAAAATCTTTGCAATTAAATTCTAGCCTCTTGTGTAGGCAAGTAACTAAATTTTGTTAGTTGGGATTTATTTTCTCATAGATTTTTAAAAATATATATCCTGGCCTCTTCAAATAAATCCCCCTTTTGAACCCTTTTAAAGTAATTGAAATAAAATACAATAAATTTCAATAAATTAGCAAATATTTAGTTTGTTAAAATATTTCATTATAAACATTAGAAAATGAATGTACTATAAAATATTAAATATTCACTAACATGTGATGTTTAAATGAATGTTGTGAATCTTTATTCAAAAAGGGCTTCTATTGATGATGCCCCTTGTTATGTTTTGGTCATTATCTAATTTCATCATCAATCACCAACATTGTTATTTTCTTAGTATCATTTACTTTGAGTTTTAAATGCTCTTGATTACATTTATATCATCAATCTTTGCATTGTGTAATTTAAATATTTTGGGTGTTTTGAGTTTCATAACTATTGTCATGAAGCTACCCTACTCATGTCCACAACTATGACTATGTATTTTATATTACATAACTAATTCCACACAAGTGCTCCACACTCATAGGAATATACATAACCTCAAAACACTAGCACATTCCTCACTTTCCATCTTAAATCGAATCCATATCTTTAGCTCTAGATTTTGTATTACATATGTTCATCATATTGCTATTTCAACTCAAAACCACATAAATGGCTATATGTCCATTCCAAGAGACTATATTTCTATATGACATGTCTTCAACAATAATTTGGAAAAATTTCATGCTCACACATTTTGCATACATATCTATAAGAGAACTTCTCATATAAAAATTGAGTCAAATCCTACAAGTGGAATCTTTTAGTTCTCCAAATAAAGCCCATTTTCCTCATTTTGAGATTTATTTAGTATTTTTGATATATTTTCATTTGATAGATCCATTGTCTCTAACCTTTCTTTTGTTAGTGCTAAAGTATTTAAATGTGTTGAATATAAAGGTTGGGATACATAGCTTTATGCAATAGCTAGACAACTAGATATATAATATCTCTCTTCTTTATACTACTTACTTGGAATGTTATGAATAGTGAGGGTTGAAGCAAGTCTTCTAATATCCCTAGATATAAATCTTCATCAAGACATGTTTTTGCAACCTTATAGCCAACTCTTTGTGGTATATTACAAATAAGTGGGTGTACTTCTTTGTCAAGCCTATGGAATAATAACCTCTATATTGTATTATAAGTCTCTTGATTTGTTTCCTTTCATCTAAAGGAATTCCAATTATACATATTATCAATCTAGAAAAGGAAGCATTCAATATGGCTCATGTGGAACAAAGCAATGTTCACACCAACACCGATGCAAGCATTCAATGGTCACTAGCATTTTGTAGCCAAAACATCTTGTGCAACCAAGAAGTCATTATCCATTGAATTCTTTGTTTGTAATTCACCACTCATGAGAGTCGCAAGATTTTCTATTTTGACATTTTCTTCATTTTTAAAGTTTGAAGAAAGTACTTTTAACACCATTCATATCTAGACAACACACATATCCTTAGAGAAATTCTATCCTCTTTGACATATTGAAGAACACATTTTGTATTCAGTAGAAGTTCTTCACAGTTGATTTACAAACTTCTTAAAGTCTAAAAAAGAGATGACATGATATTAATTTGCACAATTGAAAAAAATTGAAACAAAAATAAATACTGAATTCATTATATTTTAAAATTAGAAACAATAAGATTTTTTGACAAATATGTTGTAACACCGTTAAATGCTATTAAAGCAATATTTTCTCAAATCTATTATAGAACTACAAGTATCATGACATTCCATAACCACGTTTATTTATTAAGGCATTTTATGAAAACAATCAACATGCCCATTTTATGTCTGCATACTTTGCATATGGAACTAATAAATAATGTTTAAATCTCCTATTTTCTAACGTGCTTGTAGAATAATGGCAAATGTTAAATGTTAATGCATCTTGATTTGAATAAACCAATTGTGTCTGTTTGAACATATCCACAGCTTTTATAAACTAAACTATTCTGTGCATATGCTGAAGCCACATTTCTACTGTTCAGCAGTTCATGAGTCATGTCTATGCTGTCACATTTCGTAGTCACATCTAAAAAGGCAGTTTCAATAAAACGTCCGATAAAACTCTGTGACTTTGATGTATGTCCTTGCTTGTTTCATGACTGCCATTTGGCGTAGGATGTTTGGTAAATTACTTTTGTCTAAAATTTTGCAAAGCCTTTTCATGCATGTCCTACAATTACACCCTCCATGAGGTTGCATAAGATTCACGTACCCTATCTAACCTTGCACAATGGCCCACATGCTTACCATGGCATTTGCAACTACAACATATGAGAAAAGCTGATTCTCCAAGGCCTATGAGGGGTACCTAAACTTTTTGCTATACAACTCTCACTTTGGGCAAATGCAAGGAGAATACTAGAAAGAGTTGAGAAATTTGGCTTCACAACATGCAATTGCCAAAGCTATAGGGATGTTTGAAGTGAGATCTTAAGTGCATTTTGTAAATTTTTATATGGCTTCATATGAAGTCCATTCCCCATCTTTTATATTATTTTGGCAGACTTGTGTGAAAATTCTATTGCAGTTACTGATTATTAATCTCCTATCTAATACATAGATTATTTGACTCTAAAAAATTAATTCTCAGCAAATATCGAAAAATAACACAACTGCAACTTCACCAATAAAAACTCACAGAAATAGAGAAGAAAACATTCACAACAATGAACACAATATTTTTGGACAAATTGTCCGTGGAAAAACCCCGAAGGGAAAACCACTACTACAGATGAGGAATTATATTAAACTTCAGCAAAATTAAGGAATACAAAACTGCTTGCCTCTTACTGGCAGAGCTCCGGCAATATCCTTCTCCGGAAATTCTTCCCTCAATTTCTCTAACACGAAATTCTGTTTCCATCTGTACAACTATCCAACTAGCAGCCCTTGCTAACACTACAAGACTATTGTCTTCTTTTGTCGTTACTTATCGCAGTCTTCTCAACTCTCTATGTAATGTGTTCTCCAAACCCCATTGATCCCTTTTTATACTTTTCTCATTGGAAAACCAATGGCCATGATTTAATCTCAATCAATGGCTAAGATTAAATAGACTCTAACAACCCTAACTAACTGGATTCTAGAAGTCTCTAGGGGAATCAATTTATTTAATTACATAATTATCTAGACAACTCAGCCCTTTCTGGAAGTCTCTAGAAAATGATTAAATAATTAAATAACACTTCTTGGGAATGGAGACACCTGTCCAAGCTACATAAATTAACAACTTGTATATTATACCTTACACTTAATAAAACTACAAATCTAAGCAAGAAACTTTCATTCAACATTAAATTAATAATTTAAAATTTGCAAACATACTTTATATCCTCATCTTTTGTATTTGGGTAAGATTGTGGAGTCATGAAACAAATTTGCAATTTGCATACAAATGTACAAATTGAGTCTGCATTTCCACCTTTTAATGTTTCATTATATTTTGATTTGTATTCATGCATGCAAATCTTGATTATTTGTCAAAAATGTTACTTTGAAAACCTCAAACTTGGTAGTAATCATACATTTATATGTTACTTAACTGACCTCTTGGATTCCACTTCCAACTATATGAAACCACAAACTATGATGCAAATTACAAATCTTAATTCCATATCTACACTATTATTTTGATACAAACATTTTTGCAAGTGTGAATTAATATCATAACTTTGTTTGTGCCTTGTTAGCTTTCTCATTGTGTGAGAATGAGAAATAAAAATCATTGTAATACAACTCAATTACATGTTTGATCTAAGAACAGTTACAAAATTGACTTAGAAAACTTAAAATAAATGTGATTGAATTTCAAATTACTTACAACTAGTATGTAAGATAATTAATAATTTTTCTTTAGAGTATCATAATTTGAATCTATTAGAATTAGAAGACGTAAGGTTTCTATAGACAATTGGAAAGATTTGCATGACCTTCAAGAAGATGAGTTTGACAAATACACTTTAGCTATTGGGTTTTCACTTGAAATATTTAATGTTTTAAAATCAGCATGTTTAAATCTTAGGATAACACAACTTAACAAGGATGTCACTCTACAGGAAAAGGAGAAAGTTCTAGACACAACATTTCAACATAGCTAGTGATTTTTTAGATCAACATCAATTAAGTTATTAATATTGGATGTACCAAACATAATGGATACCATTTATATACAAGAAAAGGTGAATGACCCATATGCAACTCATGCTCCTACACATTGGCTCAAATATAAGCTTGCCTCATGCTACAATCTTCTCTTCCATGCACAACACAATACTAATATGTTCTACATATGGATAAAACACTTTTACAAAATGGATTCATGCATATCTACAAAATGAGATATTATAATAGCTCAATACAATAGTGCAAGAAAATAGTACACGCATACTCTTTAATCATGTCGTACAAATTCAAGAGTTTGCACTTCAACTTTGACAACAACATTACCAACTCATTCAGCTTTTTTCCTATAGTGAACTAATTAAAACTATTGTTAAATTCTAGATTAAATTAAATAAAATGAGAGATAAATAGAAAATATTTATAAACTATATAAAATTGAAAAAGCTAAAATGAAAATTTGGATATGAAAATAGAAATAGCAAAAAATAAAAATTAGCACTAGTGGATGAAGATCACTTCTAAGGATGGTATCATGGTCTGAAAATATCCTTGTGATGCATTATAGTCCTTCTTACATGTTATTCTAGCCTCACAATATCATCTAAAAATGTTGAAAAATAAAAATACAATCACTATAATAAGAAACAAAGACAATAGAAGTAGCAAGCCAAGGGATATTGGATAATATAAAAAATGCTAAAAATCATGATGGGGAAAAATCATGTTTGAAGCTTAGAACTTGCACAACAACCACCAAACTCTTAGTATCAAGCCAAAATTTCCAATCCAAACAATAGAAAACAAATGAGCATAAAAGATCAAATGAATGAACACAAAACACAAATTATACCTCTTATGTCAAAATTGAATCACTTCTATTGCCCTTCTCTTCTTTGCTTTCAAAGATTTTAAAGTGTTGCTCTCAGATTTTTTTAGTGCACTATTGAAAGACTTATGATGATAATGGCAGCAACAAAGATTCGAAGATGGTGGTTCCAAAAAAATGGAGATTAAGGTTTGAATTTATAGATGAAGCGGTGGTGAAATGAATGAGCGAGATCAAGAGATGAATGAATGATCAAGATCAAACAAGAAAAAATCCATAGGAAACTTGCTCATTTTTAAATTTGAAATTGGTGCCACATGATTGGAGAAATTAGTGGAATGGAAGCAAAATTAGTGGGTGGAAGAAGATTTGAAAAATTAGTGGGAATTTGTAAGAGATCAAATTTTGAAATTAGTGCAAATGAAAGAATCAAATTTTGAAAATCATGGAGATATGTAAGACTTGAATTTTTTAAAATAAAAAAAAAAATGAAAAATTATTTTCAAAACCATGCATAATTAATTAAATTTAAACAATTAAATTAATTAAAGATTAGACATTAGGTTAGTGAGATTAAATGAACTAAAATATTTATTTAATCTAAGACAAAGTTAGGAATTAAATGATTAGACAACAATTATTTAGTATGACGGATAATGAAATGGAAGATATTAGAATAATTAAATAATAAAAATTATTTAATTATGTGTCTGTAAAGTAGAAGATGAAGATTAGGGTTTAGAAGAAATTAGGGTTAGACAGGGAAATTAGTTAGAAAATGTTCTTGCAGACTTGGGACAACTTTAAGTGTCTACATTTTTCCCCTCTCTAAGACAATGAGATTTTTAGCATTGTCTCAAAGAAAAATTAAGAAAAATTCAAATCAAGTCTTGTCCTAGCATGCCCCAACAAAAATGTGATAATGATGCCCCCTCAGGGACTTTGGGGAAAAATCTGAAAAAGTGAGGTAAATTTTTTGATAAAATAGAAGAAAATGTTAGCTAGAAGTAAAGGTTAGTAAGAAGTGAGGAATGGCTAGCTTGAGTGATATGAGATGCAAAGAAGATTGACCGAAGAATTATTATCTAGAAGAATAGGCTAGTGAGAAGAGACAAATAGTTAGTAATATGAATGGATGAAGAAAGGGAAGTGATGAATAAGTCATCATGAGCCTTGATAAGTGCACATATATCATCATCATGCATTTTTATGTTGCAAGGGGATGACGTACACTAAGGTATGGAAAAATATGGTGTGAAATGTGATCCCTTTGCATAAGTATACACATTGCAAGCAAGGAGTGCCATGACTCATACTAGGAACTTAATTTCCCCAGCCATATTGTCAAGGAAAATGATAAACATAAATAAATATCATGATCCATCCTCACTTCTCTAATCACTTGTGGATATCCTCAAGTCGCATAGGAACATGCAAAAAGATAAATCAAGTAAAAGATAAAACTAACTAGACCAACCAAGTCAACAACCATTTAGATCTTCTTGTCAAGGACAGAAAATAGAAAAGAGACAAAATACCATAGACAAAGACAGATAGATGATGAAGATAGGTGATAAAGAAAAATAGTTGATCGGTTAGACTTGAAGACTAGTTTTATAGTTTATCTCTTATTGAGTAATTTGAGAAGTGACCCCGTCATGTCTTAGATGGTGGAGGAAAAATCCAAATGGTCAACCTCTGCCTTAGGCAACCAGGATGAATCTTCAACAGGCCTTCCTTTCCATTTCATCAGATATTCTTCATACTGCCTGTTCCTGGTACTCCTTCCCACATGACTATCCAGGATTTCTTCAATCTCCTCCTTTTCTGAAGTAGGTGTTGGAATCCCACACTGTTCCATCGTTGGTACTTCCTCTGCGCCACCTTCATGATACTCTGTCAAATCTGAAATGTTGAACACAGGGAAATGTTGAATCCATCCGCAACTCTACCTCATATGCATTTCCTGAATCATGCCTCTTCAAAATTTTACAGGGACCAAACTTCTTCATCTTCAATTTGTTATATGTTCCCACTAGAAACCTTTCTTTCCTCAAGTGGACCATCACTTCATCACCAATCTGAAACTCCTTATACCTCCTCTTCTGATCTGCCTTAGCCTTATACTACATATTCATCTTGTTAATATGTTCTCTTACCTTCTCATGTATATCCTTGATGTATTACCTTAAAAATCTTTGGCTTGACACTTATTTTCTTCTCTTGGTCCATCTTCCTCAGATACGAATTTGTTGGGGCTACCTCCATACACAATACGGAGATAGTGATCTCACAGTCTTACATTGTGAGAATTGTTATTTGTAAGAAAAAGTGCACTGGGGTAAGATCAGATCCCCATCCCTTAGGTTTATCTCCCTGCAAACATCTCGATAGAGATTGCCTAGACTCTTGTTAACAACCTTTGTCTACCCATCTATTTGTGGATGGTGTGTAGAGCTGAACTTCAACTCTGTCTTCAACTTCTTCCACAAGTTCCTCAAAAAGTACCCCACAAATTTGGTGTCACGATCTGAAACAATACTCTTTGGCAGACCATGTAGCCTCACCACCTCTTTGAAGAACAAGTCAGCAATGTGGACTACATCATGGGTCTTCTAACATGGAATTAAATGTGCCATCTTTGAAAACCTATCAACCACCACAAAGACTTAATCATTCCCTCGTTGTGTCCTTGGCAAACCAAGAACAAAGTCCATACTTATATCCTCCCATGGCCTCTCTAGTACAGGTAAGGGCTAATATAAGCCTGTATTATGACTCATTCCTTTAGCCATCTGACATACCCTATAGCTTTGTACAAACTTATTCACATCTTGTGACAACTGAGGCCAATAATAATGCTCATTAATAATGGCAATGGTCTTATCCTGACCAAAATGTCCTGCCATTCCTCCACCATGCTTCTCCTTTATCAGGCTCTCCCTCATGGAACTCCTCAGAATACACAATTGACTTCCCTTAAATAACATGCCATCCTGGATTATGAAATCCAGCCACCTTGTCCTGTCTACTGTAATAGGTTCCTTGCAAGCTTTCCAAGCCTCTGCAAAATCAAGATCTTCTGCATACAGTGTCTTGAGTTCATTGAATCCAACCACTTCAATCTGCATCTTTTTCATCAATGTATGCCTCCTACTTAAAGGCATCACGCAGCCATATTTGACTTCCCACTCCACATGTTTCAAAACAAAGGTATAACTCAAAAATTCTACCCATTTCATATGCTACCTCTAATTCAATTTTCGACTATTTAGATGCGCAAGGCTGATGATAGATATATAAGAACAAATTCCTTCGTGACAAAATAATGTCTCCATTTCTTTAATGCTTGAACTATTGCATAAAATTCACGATCGCCTCTGAGAATACTTTCTCTTGGCATCATTTAACTTTTTCTTGGAAATAGGCAATGGAAAACTACACTTCTTAGCTCGTGCTTGCTCAATGGCACAACCACTAGCACATCACAATCCACGAAACACCTTGTTGAAATCGGGAGGGGCTTCGAGCGAGGGCTACTCTGTTACCTTACGCTTCAGCAGGTTCAAAACTCTTTGCGGCTCGATTATCCTTGAATTCTTTTCTATCCCTCCCATTGTTTGATCGAGGGGATCTAAATACTACTAGAATTTTTTCTAATGAACTTCCTATAAAAACTAGCCAAACCATGGAAAGATCTCACCTCGGTAGCAATTCTTGGGGTAGGCCATTCCAAAATAGCCTTCACCTTCTCTAGGTCCATCTTGAGACCTTATGCTAAGACAACAAACCCCAAGTATACTAACTCCCTCTTCACAAAATTGCACTTCTTCAGATTAATCAATAGTTTCTCTTCTCTTAACTTCTCAAAGGCTCTTTGAATATGCATCGGATGCTCATCCAATGTCTTACTGAAAATCAAAATATCATCTAAATACACAATAACAAAACTTCCTGGAAATTCTTTTAGTACCTCGTTCATGAGCGCATGAATAATGGCAATTACCATTGGTTAGCCCAAAAGGCATGACTAACCACTCGTCTGAGGCCCTCTTTGGTCTTGAAGGCGATCTTCCATTCATCTCCCTCTCGAATCGAGGATGCGGTGATATCACTCTTCGAGATCCCGATCTTTGTCAATCTTGAGCTCCACTCAAATAGTCCAATGGTCATCCATGGTAAAATAATATGTACTTGATTATTTATCTTGTTATGGCTCAGGGAGATTTGTACATCCTCAATCCCATCCTTCTTTGGTGCTTGCTAGTCTGCGGGTACTACGTGGACTCAAACTCTCCCTTATCAAACCCTTTCTCAACAACTCTTGAACTTGTTTGTTCAACTCCTCATTTTCTGCTGGAGTCATTCTATGAGCTACCTTATTTGGAAAACTGGCTCCAGGAATCAAGTCAATCTGATGGCTGATCTTAGATTATTGATTGGTAAGCCCTCGGGTACATTATCAAAAACAATATCCTAAAACTCATCCAACATCCATAAACTTCTTCTAGAACCTTCTCACTATCCTCCATTACTCACCCTAGAATCAATGCATAACACACACACTCATGCTTCATACCTTCTAAAAATTTTCTTCCATCTACATAACAAATTATAGCACTACTGCATACCTTTTCTTCGATCTCCTTTAGGGGTTTCAATTTGTGACGAACCCCATCCTTTGTCAAGGAATAAGTGTTTGCATGGCCATCATGTATAGCTCGCCTATCGAACTGTCGCGGCCTCCCCAACAACATGTGACATGCATCCATGGGGATGATATCATAAAGTACCTCATCATGGTAGCTCCAGATCTTGAACTTTACTAGGCACTGCTCATTGACCAAAACTTTGTGGTCTTTCTACAACAGGGCAATCCGATCTGAGATCTTGGTGTCTTTCCCTCTTCAGCTTCAACTGTGGCCATCTCTTGACGCAGTTATCGGTGCTCCGCCCGTCGATAATGACATCCACAACATTTTCCTTCACACTTGCACCTTATCTTGGCTTGATTCTTCCTCTATTTTGGTTCCTTTTCCCTCGGAGTCATAGGGCTCTCCCACAATCACTAGGGCTTCTCCCCTTTCAGCATCATCTAAATGTTGGATTGGGCCTCCTCATCTACATCGCCAACCCTTCCCGCGACCACGGCCTTTCTCTGCCGCCGGTGTTGTGGACATTCCTTGGAAAGCGATGCCCTTCTTCACCACTAGAAACCGTTCCTTTGAAACCACCTCTTCCAGATCCTTGTCCATATCTCCCTCATCCTCTACCTCTTTGATCACCACTATTTTGATCACGAGGGCGGTAGAAGTTGTCATTCATTTGGCGGCTTTGGTACCCACATCTTCACTTTTCTTTTCATCATCATTTCGGCTTCCTGAAGGTCTTCCACTACCCCTTCCACTTTGACCTCCTCGTCCTTTTTGCTTGTCATCAAATATTTTGTTTAGCTTCTCTTCCACCTTCAGAGCAAACTGATACACATCCTCAATGGTGGTCATTCTAACTAGGCTTAACTCCTCCTGAATGCTCGGTCGTAACCCATTAAGATATAGGGCTACCTTCTCCTTATTGGCCTCTGTGTGGCCCATTCTGATGATTATCTTGTGAAAATCTTCAGTATATTCTTTCACAATCTGCTTCCTTGCTTCAACCCTTGCAATTTCTTCAATAGATCTAACTCGTAGTCCACTGGTATGAACTGCTTCTTCAGTTTCTCTACCATGCGATCCCATCTGGTGATATTTCCTTTTCCTCTTCGATTTCTTTCCAATTGGACCTCTTTCCACCAAATACTGGCATGGCCCTTCAACTTCATTTTTGCAAACTTAACCTAATCTGGGTCCTCTATTTTCTCATACTCAAAATATTCTTCTAGCTCGTTGATCCAGTTGATCAACTCTTCCGGGTTCAAACTTCCGGAATAACTGGGGACTTATGCTCTGGGTCTTTTCCCGATCTTTGAAATGGCCCTTATTAGCCGCATTTGGTCTTGATCAATTGCTTCTTCTTCCTCTTTTACATTTGAACTTTCTTCCTCTCCTTCATCCTCACTTTCCTTCCTCAGGTTTAACCCTCTTCTCAACTGCTCTTGTAATGCATCAATCTGTCTTTGGAGGGCTGTCAGTGCATCTCTTCCACCAGCATTTCTACTGCCTCGACCACCTTTGGCACCACCACGCCTACCAGGCATCACTCTTGGAGGCATCTTTCTTGACCTCAACCCACAACCATGGTCCTAGTGCGGACTGCCTCACAATCAGTGATTTGTACACATGCTCAAGAAAACCCACTCTGATACCACTTGATGAGGGTGCAGCCCGAGACTTAGAAAATAACCCACAATCAAGAGAATAATTTTATTATTCGAAAAATGGAGCTTCTTACATGCAGAGAATCTCAAATCCCCAAGTTCTACAACACATGCAAGTTACAGAAAGCTACAGAATAACCCTTTCGCAATATGAGAGCTTATCCCCAAAAGTTGCCCAAATATTAGAATCCCGCCCATAAATAGAGCTCCTCTTTAGTTTGGAGCCAAAACAACATTCAAATTTTAGTTTAGGCGGTTTAGCGCCGAAAATTTACAACATGAAGTTCAAATTTCAAAAGAGCATTTGCAATTGTATCTTCTAGAAAGTGCACCAACTTCCTGGGGCCATAACTTTTGATCCAGGACTCCGATTTGTGAACCGTTTAAACTGTTGGAAAGGTCACAAAGTCAATAACGCACTCAAAATTTGCTACATTGATTTCGGCAAGTTTTAGGGCCGATCCGGGAACTCTAAGTACCTCAAATCTAACTCGAAAGATTTTCAAGTGCAAATCTGGGAAACTAAAACTGCAAAATCTTTCCACCCAGAAATAGAAAATAAAAACCATAAATTAGGAATTTCATTATGACAAAAAGGGTATCCAAAAAAGTAAAAACATCTAAAAACTGAGAAACTTGAAATTTAACTATTTTTGGATGATGCAAGATTGCCCTTACACCACTAGATGCTCCTGCATCAATTATGGAAGGTGAATTGTTTAATATGGATGGTATACTATAAGGACCATGAAAAATGCATATGAAATATACACACAAGAAAGCATGCACAAGGATACGAAGAAAAACATGATCTTGCCCTTAGTCAAGCTAAAAACCAATTGATTGATTGATTGATAGATAGATAGATTGATATGGGAAGGACATATCTAATGTGAGCAATGGGAAAGACATATCCCAATAATGGCAATGTGACTAAAGGATTAAGGTTTATAGCAAGGCTAGGAACAAAACCAAGGAATGCTTTGGATAATGTGCTAGAGTGCATAACAATTTTGCATGAATTAGGATCATTGAATTTGAAATGAATTACCTTAGCAAAAGGTGGGATTATGGAGGGATATTGGCTAGGTGGATTGGAAGCTTAGAACCAATGACAAGGGAAAACCAATTCTTGTGATAAGGGTAAAAGGATGATGGATTACTTTGGTAAAGGATAGGAGACATGAGGACCATTTGATGGAGGAATTAGTATACGATCTCCAAGGACTATGCCGCATAGGAATATACTATTTTTCTCTAATATATGGATTCAGACAGTGTTATGTGGGCAATGTCATGATGTTTAATGGATAGTGTATGACCAAAGAATTGACATATCAAGATTTTTCCAAGCATGATTTATGTTTGTGCCCCAATCCTTATCAAGATCAAGGTAGGTAGGGAAGATGGATGGAAAGGGGAAGATGGATGGAAATGCCATGGGAAAGGTATGGAGAATGAGAAAACATGCCCCCAAGTGTAACGGTCCACATAGATAATTTATGCATGACATTGTTTGCGGGTTTTCATCATGGTACTTATCCAAAACACCCTAAGAATGGTTTTCACTTTTGGATGAATTTTTCTCTTTACTATTTTTTTTCATTTTCATTTTTTTAATTTTTTTGATGTCACACATGATGCCTATTTGCTAGGTTTTCATCAAGGTGACGATTTTTTGCTTTTTATTTTTTTTATTTTTTTTATTTTGATGTCACACAATGCCTGTTTGCCAGGTTTTCATGAAGGTGGCTTTTTTGCTTATTTATATTTTTTATTTTTTTTATTTTTTTTTGTATTTTTTGGTATTTTCAATTATTTTGGTATTTTTTGGATGAACTTGATGTTTTAGATGATCACTTACTGTATTGAATCCTTTGATGGTGTTGATGTAGAGATTGGTGCCATGATATGCCAATAGTGACCTCTATGTAGTAGTTGCCTTGTCAAGATCATAATGCTTGCATATAACTGATAGATGTCATTATGATCCTTTCTAATGCTAGGGTTGGCCTTATCAAAATACACGCATTGTGATAGAGTACCATAAGAGTCCTTATGATAAAGTGTCACTGCCAAAATGTGATGAATTTGTGAAGTAGGATTTTTAAACTTTAGGTGGGATGTTGGATTATGATTAGTGATGGTGGATGTATTTGGTAGTTTAGATGTAGGAATTTTCATTCGCCAAACTTGGGATGATGGATGATGGAGTTTGGAATTTTGATTAGGATTGTGTTTGGAACCAACACTTTTATATGCTTTGTGTGATGAACATTTTGAAGGAGGTGAACATTTTGAAGGAGGTGGACATTTGTTATATGTGGGAAACCTCTCTTCTTGTGGCGCCACATTTTGATTGACTTTTGGATTTTGAATTTTTTCTTTACTTGATCCATTTATTGGGATCCATTTTAACTTCATTTTTCCACTTGCATTTTTGGATCCGATGGACTTTGACATTTGATTTAAACTTCAGATTTGTAAGAATTCTCTTTTTGTTGGTTTCAAATGGAAGGCTTAAGATATTGAGAATGATAGTTTATGGTGTGGATGGAAGGAGTGTTGGCAACAACCTTATGGTAAGGACTACACAGGGCCCCCATTTTTATGTTTGTATTGGATAAATATGCCCCCAATATCATGGAGATATCACTAACATCATTTGATTTGATGATTGAAGAATAACCAAGACCTTGATGTCAAAGATTTGCATGAAACTGTACTGGTTCTAGAATTCCTTTCTCATGTAGGCCTAATCCTCTTCCTTGATAATGCATGCTTTGAAATATTTTACTTGTGATGGGATATTTATTGTTTTGAAAGCAAGATGATAACCCATCATTATGTAGCTATAAACCATCAATGTTTGGAATTTTCTCATCTACAAAAAACCCTGATTTGACAAAAGTAGATTATCCTAGTTGATAGGATATTAAAGCTTTATCCTTTGTATGGTTTGTTTATTTTTTATCATTTGGGATGTTGATTTGATCCATAATAGATTTTGTATCTTCTTGGTTGATTTGATCGATAGTAGCTTCTTTATGTTCTTCTTTGATTTGATCTACAGTAGCTTCTATATGTTCTTTGATTTGATCTATAACACCTTTTGTATGTTCTTATTTGATTTGATCCATGTCGTTTATTTGATTATCTATGTGTCCCAAGGAGGCAAGTGTCTCATCTTGGGAAATAGACGTGGTTGGAGTTTGGATGGGATCAAGTTCAAGTTTATGATCATGGATGGTATGGAGGTCAATGAGGGGATCATCTTGGATTTTTTCATCAATGGTGAGTTCTAAGATAGGCTTATTTGCGATGTCATGACTAGAAATGGGATTTTAATCAGAGATTGGATTAACCTAGATATCACATGATCATCTAGAGGGGTTTCTTGGACAAACTCAAGGATAGGTTCATGAACAAGGATTGGTTTATCATTGATGTTATGAGTAGGATATTGATCAAGGATTGGTTTTTAACATATATCTAATGATTTATAGGGACTTTTCGGGTAACTTGATATTGATTTGTCTTAGAGTTTATTTCATCATGCTTTGGACTTTTCTCTTGGCATGGATCCAATGGTTTAGGCAACGAAATGTGATCTTGGAAAATGCTAGGATTTTCTTGAGTGAACTCAGGATTTTGGCATGGAAATAATGGAGTTTCGATAGGAAGATATTTTTTGATATTGGTAGGTGATGAAGGGCATGATGGTGGAAGAGGGTTAGATGGGGTAAGATTAGCAATGTGATGGGATTGTACAAATTTACTTTGAGGAAAATCTTTTCCTAGTATTCTTTGGAGATCATTACTAGATGTGTTTTTATTAGATGGACTTGTGGATTGGGATGGAGTGAATGGTAATAGCTTAGGGGATGAAGGATTATGAGAAGAGGTGGAGGCTATAATATTTTCTTAGTTTTCCCTTGGCATAGGTTCAACAATGATTCTACTAGGTTGTTTAGTAAGGCCTTGTATGATGATCTTGAGTCTAGAGCAAGAAGTTTTATGCCTTTTGTTCCTATGAATTTGGAACTTTTTCCTTAGTGTAGTTATATTAATTGATAATATTTTTGGGATCTTAAATAGATCATAATATATAAAAAGAAACACTTTAAAAAATGGACCCAAAATGGAACCCATTTGTGCAAGAGGTGTTTGTCTAAAGGTCTCAAAATAAGAACTACACAACAAAATATTTGAGAAAATGTGATCTCTAGAAAACTAGAATGTCAAAATTGAAAACTAATTATCTCATTGCAAAGCCTATGAAAAACTCCCATATTTTAAAAAATGCTCAAAATTCAAATACTATATGATTAAGATATGTCCAAAAAAACTCATTAGAGTATAGGTCCCCTCCAAGCCAAGTTAGTTGATTGCCAAATAGTGTTGGGGGATCTCCAAATTTAGTAAAAGAAGTCAAATTCCAAAATATGAAGACTACTCTAATAAAGTTGGAGAAGTGTTATAATTGGTAGAGTTTCCAAATATAGAGGAAATTCCAATTTAATGAACTATTTCTAAGTTTAATGTTGATTGCCAAATATAGAAATTGTTGTACTAAAAATAGAGGTCTACTAAATTAAAGGACTCACTAGATTTAAGGGTAAATATAATCACTATGAATGCTAATGGAGGGGTCGTTAATTTTAGGTGGTTTGAGCCTTTTGGAGAGGAGTTTATGTAATGTCCCTTTTTAAAAAACTATATAAAATACTACTCGCCCAAGGTGATATCAGTGTTTAAGAATTAGATTTGTTGCTTGATGCATGCTAGAGAGTTGTCAAAGATTGAGGATTAGGGTTGACATCCGATACATGTTAGAGAGTCATCAGGGATTTGAGTTTGGGGATATCATCTAATCCTGCCAAAGTGAAAGAATAGAACAGATTCAATGAAACAATGGGGATCAAGGGTTTGAGCTATTACATAACCTATGCCAAGTTGGAAGGAAGGAGAAACTCCAAACCTCTAACAAGGAAGTTTGTAAGGCCTATAAGACCAACTTGTGATGTAGCATGTGGAATTCAAATTTGGGCATTAATGCCATTTTGGCTCTTGGTCAACTAGTTTGGCCATTTGGGTGGGTAGCATATGAAACTAGGAAAACATTTCAATTGTAAGGATCCATGTTATGTTATTGCATCTTCTGGCCACTTTGTGTTCAAGCAATATTTTCTAGATGAAAACCCATAGGAGACTATGATCAATGGATAAAAACCCATTGATTGCTAGAATAAGAGGATGAAAACCCTTTGGTTCTTAAAGGAATTTTCACTCAAGGAGTGCATTATAGCTTCAATTTTGCAGTACAATTCAACCTTTCTATGAGTGCATCATTTGTTCCAGATTTGTAAGTGTTGTTTCTATTGTAATGACTACCATAATAGTCCCTTGGTTGTAGATATCAAATCATAATCAATATTAATTATTGTTGGAGTTTGATTCATTTTGATGCACGATCATCCCTAGTTGTAAAGCACCCTATATCAACCAAAAACATGTATTTCTTTATAGTTTAGTTTGTAGCTTCTCAGCAATTTCTTTTGCATTTTACCACATTATTAGTTCTACACGAGGTCATCTACAACATATCTAGATTTCAAGAAATTCGCATTCATTTTCAGAAAGTTATCGCTCTTAGAATTTCACTGTCAATTCCCAAATGGAGCATTTAGGGCCTAGTTGGCTCAAATTGGTTGTGCAGACCTTTTCTGGAACGTGCAGAGCTTAATGGAACATCATTCAATCATTTTAGGTCCAAGGGGAACTTTCTTGGAGATCTACAATACATTTCATTTCTCAAAGGGTTATTTTTTCATGTTCATTGGCCGACCTACATGTTTAATCTTACATTAGGGTTGTAATCCCTTGAGGCTAACGTAGATCATAATTGAAGCTAGAGTTTCATATTTAAGATCATTCGTAATCCATTATAAGACAATCAAGTAAGTTAGGGGTTAGATAGTTAGATCCAACCTTTGAGGTTGCGAACTATAATAAGGCCTTGTGCTAATTGTAATATCTTGTAATGCCCTTGTGGCAGGCCTATGAGCCCTAGTTATTTTGCATATATGGCATATGATGCATGTAAGACTACAAGTTATTGAGTCAATGGTAATTCTCGTTTGTTGAGCATTTCTTGTGTTATTTCCATTTTGTTGGACTCTAGGCTACATGGTTGGACAATCCTTTCTAGACCCCTCATCCATGACTGCATCACATTCTATGCAAGTTCACGTGTTGACTAGTTAGTTGATTTATGCCATTTAAGTATAATAGTTGTTGTTTGGATTTAGTTGTGTTAAGATGGTTGTTTATGTTTCAAATCTATTGAAGATTATTGTCTATATTGCAAAACTGCCATTTTCAGTAAAAATCTAGGAAGGGACATTACAATTTATGGCCCAATTTGAATGTCAAGTCTCGCACCATAGGGTGTAGCTTGGTGGAGGTCATGCATCCCACCAAGGTTGTGGTCTTATGCAAAATTCCATGGCCTATGACCACAAGCCAATTTTATGGGATTTCCTGTATGTATCTTCTTCTTTTTTTTTGTTCCTTTTTAGTTTTTCGATATTGAAACAAACAATACATACAACTGCATAGTGACTCATACAACTTAGGGTTATGAGCTTTGTTTTTGCATTTTCTACACCTTTCTTTGAATTGAGTGAATAAGTAATTGACCTATGACTTTTTGGCCACTTTAGATACAATGGAAGCCTCCAAAAATTATGAAACTACCCCAAACTTAGGTGACCTCTATGGACACCTTAAGGTTTGCAAATACCCAAAATACCTCCCAATCCCCCCTCGCCCCCTCCCCCCTTCCTACCCCACCAAAAAAAGTGCACAAACATAACCAAGTTTATAGTCAAACTCAATTATTTCTATATCACTAATATCTAATGATGCATTGAAACTTTTGCCTTAAAGCTTTGAAATTGGTCCACCTATAATACCCAAGCATGTAAGCCCAAAAAAAACACTAATGATAACTCATCTTCTTGGAATTCAACTAGTAAAATAAAAGTCAATCTTGACTATCTCAAGCCTTTTAGGCATGATGAAGTCTATATTGCTACATCAATCACTAAAAATTAATTCACCCAAAACCCAAAAAACCAAGATCTCTTACAAGCTCTAAAAATAGGAAAGATGGACTAAACTACAACATCATGGCTCTAATGTCATGTTAGATTTTATAATAACGAAGATACCAACTAAAACCTAATGCCACAATGATAGTCACAACACTACTCAAGACCAAATAGTAGGTTTATCAATTTTATTTCCTTTAAAGACATCAAATTTCTGCATTCTATGAGTTTTAGTGCCTCTTATTTATGGATTCAATTATGTAAAAAAATTGTATCAACATTTCAAATCAAACTTTGTGATCCATCATCAAGATGATAGAAAGTTGTGGGAGGAAAAAAGTTATTTCCTATTAATTAAAGAACAAAAAATCAAGCAAGATACAAAGTAAACTAGATACCTAGATCACTACATGCAAGAGAATGGGCACCAAAGAATATAAAAGCAAATGAGGAATATGGAATACGAAGAGGCATCACTCACTCCACTCACCATTATTAAGCCTAAATAAACCTATCTAAGAAAGCTAAACTAAAAACAAGAGTCAATGGGTGGTGAAGTTAAATGGTCTAGAATGAATCCACTAGTGATCAAGTCTTGTTGAGTGCAAGGATGAGGTTGAAATCATGCCTCAAGCAATTTTGACATAATGGATACCCTCAATCATTGGCTCTCAGTCGAAGAAGTTTTATCCTAAGTTGATATAAAAACCCTCCATCAAAATTATTTTTAAAAAAAATTAAAACACGAAAAATATGAAATAAATTAATGAAAATGATATAACCTACACACAAATACCCAATGTAACAATTTAACCATGATTATATCTTTTTTATTATATTTAAAGTGTCAACTTGCCTAAATTTTATTTTCCTATATTTAAGATGTCACCGTGCCTATACATTTTAGGGTGTGATCCCATTCCACACATTTATAAAAAATTGGTGTATTCTATATTTTTAAAATAATTAATTAAAAAAATTAATTAATTAAAAGGGGTAAACGCTTTTGATCTAGAGTTATGAACCAGTGAGGTCACAAATAGGAGACCTCATCTTCAACATGAACACTCAACAATTACGCCCCAATGGAGTTAGAACCTTGATGACAAGAACAACAACACAACTTAACCATCACACCATACAACTATGGACAATTAATTAAAAATATATATTAATTTTTTTAAAGATCTTCACTGTTAGGTAAAGGAAGATATTTTGAACTTACCCAATCACAACATACAAAACTAAATACTTCAAATCTAATTAAGATAGTATTTGCCGCTATATAGAATGTAGCCGTACTAGAATGCATTGAGAAGCAATGTTCGGTACAATCCTTACATTTTGTCTTCTGCTTCAACAAAAACTGTTACCCCCCAGAAAAATACAGAAGACAAAATACGCTGCCCCATTTGAATGGCAGCCTTTCTACGCAAACAATGATACCAAGTGGGTAACAACCTATTGACCCCCATGAGAAAGAGAAACCCATAATAGCTCAGGCTCGACTGAAAACAAAAGTCAAAAGACAGATAAATTCAAACATGAGTTGTTTTGGAAGATTATGCAGACTGCACAATGGATGCATACAAGAGTTCATTCCAAGTATCAGGAAGTCCAGGTAAACACCAATGACTACAGTCTGAATTAGCCTCTGGATGTTGCGTCTGCTGTCTAGTTAGTTCTGTAGTGTACACTGAAGGATGTGCATCTACCCTGTAATCTGAGAGCCTTATGATATACTGTAGATTAATAGGAAATTTCTTCTTCATGAGAACATATTCCAACATGGGCACCTGAGGAGGAACTGGTGGCAGATCCCCACTTAGCTTGAAGGGCTCCATCTGGTTGTAACAACTCTTTGATTTCTCTTCACTGCATAATACATGACATATAGTAAACAACCTTATGATTCCTCTTAAAAGAAATAGTACTGAGACTCTAATCTAATGGCACAAATGCTCTTCTAATTGGGGGGTTAATGCAGACTTATATATCAATAGGATGGTGTATATGAATAAACCATGACAGTCTCCTCCAAAAACATTAACCCAAGTAATTAATTTGCAAGAGTACCAAATATTGCATTTTACCCCATTGCAAAACTTTAAGTACAAAAAGTTCATCCACATGTACTATATACCATTTTGCATTGAAAAGCAACAATGACAATGCATCTAATGCATCCACTGACAGACCTGTTATAACCCATCAGTTAGCAATGGATATTGGTATAACCGATCTGTCGATAATCATTAACAATGTATTTATAACCATACCTGTAATGCTGGGGCGACATGGTACGAGTGAAGACTGTGGATTCTTTTGGATTAATGTTTTCAGATAACCAGTTTACCCAAGTGTTCAAAGCTTTCTTATAAGCCTTCAATGGATCCATATCACTGAACATCCGATGGCCTATCTGGATCATGTCCCATCTGTTCAATAATAGCACAGATATTTTCTTTTTTATTTTTGATAAATGAAAAATTCACAATAACAAATTTCCTATGGCAGAGAATATTTTCTTGCAACATTCTCTATGGATTGTGGAAATCTACTGTCACTAATCTTATAACCTGTTAAGATTCCTACAAAATGAAGTGGGTGTGTGTTTCTTTTTACCATTGTTTTGGGCATATTTCTTAACCTTCTTAAGAATACCTGATACAGTTTATCCATCCACAGGAATTTCAAAACCAACAAATATCTACCATGTAAACCTTAAATCTCTAATTTCAAGAATATGGGTTACTTACGCCTTGTCGGTGCCGCTATGAGTCCACCAATGTGAGGTTTCAAAGACCAGAATATTCACTCCTTTCCAGTATACTCCATTATTTTGGATGGAATCCAAATATAGAATTTTTTTCCCCTGTTTATTGGTATTGTAATCAACCACAAATGGGGCCCAGAAATATTCTATGGAAGCCTGATAATCCTGCAACAAGAGCAGACCAATGGATTCTTAGACCTGCAATGCCCAACAAACTTACAAGCACAAGAAAAGGGCAAATAAAAGAGCCCAAAGCAAAAGTTTACCAGGGCTTTGAATGTTTTAAGTGGAAATCCGTTAGTGAAAGATGTGTTATTGTTTGGAATCGCTGTATTTAGGAGGCAGATCATGGATTCCCATTGGTTTCGGCTTGTTGAATCCCCAACAAACATTAATCTCTTTCCTCTCAGTCTTTCCAGCAAATCCATTGCATTGAATCTGAAACAATAAATGCCAATAGATTATGTTATGATTCAATATTCAAATCCCATCTGGGGAATGGTGAGCTAAACCCCCAGATAAATATTTTCATTATAAAGTGGCACAAAAGAGTGTGTGCTATAAGTCGAGGGAATAAGATCTGTCTGTTTCCCAATCAACCTGACTTAGTCATTATAGAAGTTTCCATGATAGAAAGATAAACATACTACATACAAATATCCATAGAACAAACCTCAACCCAACAAAAAAGGTTCAAAAACAAAAAAAGGCTTAATAGTTATTTTCGTTTACCTGGGCATGGAACAACCATATGGCCTCCATCTCCATTTTTCATAGTCAGAATCTGGCCTCCCATTTTTTCTACAGTTCAACTTGTCATCAATGTAAGGGCACCTGGCAGCCTCATAAAGAGGATAGGACTCATCATGCACCCATAATCCTCTGAACAAATTACATTGTGTTGCAGCCTTCACTTCATTCTCCATCACCCATGAAACATTACCAGATCCTTTATGAACATGTTTAACATCCTTGGTAACAAAGCCATTGCTGTGCCAGAGGAGGCAGAACAAAAGCACAAGAAAGAGACCAACCTTTATGATATCCATTGCAGAAGAGCAAATGCATGAACTAGACTGCAGTGGGGGATCTTATATATACCTAAAAAAGAATACACTAGTAGTAAATATAATTTTTCCAGAGTCCATGAAAAATAGTAACTGATTTAACTATGCATTTTTGAATCATGCATACACTCTTGACTCGTAATCATGCATACTCTTACCTCGGTTTTAGGGGATTGAACATTGTGTTCTACTCTGATATTGAAAATTGAGTGTGAAGACATTTTTACTGTCTGCGATTTCTCCGAGATTGATTGCACTGAACAAGTGTCATAGGAAAATGGAACAATAGTTGACCGAGAGAGAGAGTCAAGTACCGGAAACCTCTATGCAGCCCCAAGCACCCATACAGTAGTTAACCGACACAGGTGCCTTACTTCCCGGAATGGGGAATATGAATAAATTTCATATGGTTATTTTGGCCTTAATTAAATGTAGTGGAGATGAAATGGGATATTATCTCTATTCGTCTCATACGGAGAAGGGTCCCAGATAATTTATAAGCGTGCCATATACGATGAAATACTTCTAGGGTTTCACATGATGAACCCTTTTGTCTTGTTATTGTTCTGCAGAGCACTGTCTTAAGAGTTATTTGCACAGTAGGGTTTTATTTGCAAAAGTAGGGTTTTAGAGGATTATATGTCTTTTTGTATTGATCTGTTTTTTGATCAACCGCGCCAGAAAAGGTGTTATTCTCGCAGCTACTAAAACGTGGTGTCACTTTTAAATTCCCCTTTCCTCGAAAAAAGGCACAACAATTCTATGTATAAATTCAAAACTTAGTGGTTTTAAATAGAAAGGATTTCCATGGTGGAAAACACCACTTATACCTTTGGACACTAAATTTAATGTAGAGATAACAGCAGCAATCCATTGCATGACAGTTCTTTAGTTGTCATTTTCAAAATTCAAACTGTAAAGGAGTGTATTAGTTAATTATCTTTATTTCGAGAGAATATTTTAATATATTAAATAATGATACAATTTTATGTAAAGCTAGGTTCATCTTTTTTAACTTTTGTTTATCTTTATATATGCATATCTTCACATATTTGATCCTTATCTTATTCTTATACACATTCATGCTAATACATTCACTTATGTCTTGCATTTATTACAGTGATCAATACATCTATCCTAACATAGTCATTATCCGCTCAAATTTGACTATTTGCCCTCTTAGGTAAGTCTATATGGCCATGGGGTTGACCATGCAGTCATAGACTTGACCCTTGCTTTTTCAAATTCAAATTATAAATCTAACGAACTAAGGGAGAGGGTCTGATGGTGGTGAGGGCTATGTTGTGCCAGGGGTCCATGTCAGTAGATTCCATGTCAGCCATTTTTTTATTTTTTTTAGCATACCTTAGACTGTCCACTTAACAACCCACATAAATCGAATCGGGAGAAAAAACCACATGTTTTTCAACTCATTCCAATTGGTTTCCAAAAATCACTTTTTCTAACGCTAAAGGTGGCATCGACCATTGGCAGACACATGGTGGTTGCTTACCCTTTTCCCGCCATACCAGTCCTTGTGAACTTAATGTGCAATAACTCTGCATTAACTTCCCCTCTCCCCTCTATCGTCAACATTTTGGCAATCACTTCGGCATGTTGTTCATTTGGTAGGGTTTCATTTCAATTCTTTCCAATGCCATTGAAGGTTGGCATCTGCACATAACACCGTCCATTGAAGGACCAGTGGTGGTGCACTTCATGGCTGACGGTGGAGACAATGGGAGCGTGTCATGGTGATGTGTTTTTTGCTTCTACTGTGTTTATGAACACTTCCATTGCCTAAGGAAAATATTAAACTTACGACATCACAGGTGAGGTTGTCTTCCAATCTCACAACATCAATATATATCCATTGCATGTGTTTTTATTTGGTTTTGAAATGTATTTTATACTATTGAAAATCTTGTTTCATTTCTGAAGAAATTCATGCAACTATCTTGTAACCGATTTTATACACACACACACACACACATACAGAGTCGACCAAAAGATATAATAATATATTTGTAATATCTTTAAACAATGTCTACATTTGTGACATTTTGCTTGTCTATCTCTACAATTTTCATAAATATATTGGCAGTATTTGAGGGTATCGTATGCTTGACTGTTAAGTGATGCAATACAAGGATGGGGGGTTTTGTCAAACAACCCATCCAAGCAGCCATAACACCACCAACAACCTTACTTCAAAAATTGAAAACATTTGCAAAAAAAATTTAAAAGAAAATATAACCAAATCTTCTTCATTCAAATTCAATAATCTAATTTTTACATAAAATGTGAAACCACAACAACAACATATGCTACTGGCATTCCATAGTCTAAACTGAAATCAATTCTACATGCAAGAATCACTACAACTCCATAAACCTGTCCCTTTTTTCCATCAATTCTCTCCCTGATTATCATGAATCTTTTAAAACACCTTATGGGTTTGGTGTGCGTCGTTCTCAGCTTTCGAGATCATTTTGAAATTCTTGATTTCATTATCGTATGAAAAAGTTATGACATTTTTAGTAAAACTGGGTCTCACAGTCACGACCCAGACAATCTTCCTCTCCCCAAAATGTCAATCAAACCTCTACCTTCTCCATTCTAGAATGGTAATTCATGTAGTTTTCCTCTTAATTGTTCTTTCATGATCATTTTCAAATATTTTCCTAAATTAACATCCATTATCTCATTCCAACACCTCCACTACCTCAAGCACTTGCACCAAGAAGATTCCAGCACTTACAAAATACTTTAATATTGAAGAAGCATGAGGAGAAAATAATTTAAAAGTAAATCATGCCTGCAAGTTCACAACCAAAAGAAAGAAATTAAAATAACAAAAATAATTCTGGTTTGCAAGATTGTCCGTGCACTCGGATGCTCCCGCATCATTAAAAGTTTCTTGCAACTATCTTTTGATCGACTCTATATACACACACACACAGACACACAATCAGCCGAAAGATGTACTTATGCAACTGCAATATATTTAAACAATGTATACATCCCTGACATTTCACTTGTCTATCTTTGCAATCTCTATAAATATATTCATAGTATTTGAGGATATCATATAGTCGACTGTTAAGGTTCCTTGTAGCCATCTTTTTGATCGATTATGTGTATATATATACACACATAGTTGGCCAAAAGATATATTCATATATTTGCAATATCTTTAAACAATGTTTATATCTCATCCTATTAAGGATATCATGCACCTATCATTTGGTCGATTGTGTATATATATACATACCATTTATGGGTTTCATATGGTGGACTCTTAAGCGTTTCATGCACCTATGGTTTGGCCGACTCTATGTCCTCTGCTACCATGAACTCCTTGGGCAACATTACCCGCAATCCCATCATCCTCTCTGCCCTTTCGATACTGCATTTTTCCCACCATGTCTAACTTCGCATGCACCTCTGCTGCTAGTATGGATGACATTTTGATAGAAATTGACATGCATATATAGCAATTAAATCCTAAATTGGTAATAATTTTTATTTTATTTATATAATCCCTTCACTGATTATATATATGATCAACTAAGGGTTGTTTCAAGTTATATATAAACCCTTAATTGATTATATATATATATATATATATATATATATATATATATATATATATATATATATATATATATATATATATATATATATATATATATATATATATATATATATATATATATATGTATGTATATGTATATGTCATATACATATACATATATACTGTAAGACCCCACATAGCAGGTGATTAATACTAAATATAATAGATGATAAGTTGTATTGTGAACAATATTCTTGAATTTCATCTTGATATATGTTTCATTGTCACTACCATGAGGTGTTATGGACTCGTAAATTATGAATATGAATTGAAATTGTAAATGGAAATTGTTGTACAATTAAATTTTATTCTAGTTGTCAATTTTATGTGATATATGATTGTTCTTACAATTTCATTGGTAATGTGGAGGAAAGGAAAAGTTCCACTATGAGAAGGGAAGACCAATGGGTTGATATTAAAGGGATAATTTATTTTGGGGTTGTGAGGGTATTTAATTATGTTTCATGTGGGTGTAAGTGGGGTTAGGGGTTAAAAACCCTTATCCGAGTTTGAATTTCGGATGGGTCCTTTAATGTGCCTTTAAAAGGGTTGCTGGTTAATTTCCTTGGTTGGGATGCAAAAATAAACCCCCTAGGGTCTAGACCATATTGGTAGGGGTCAAATGGGCATGTAATAGTGCTCCAAGGACATGATTTGACCCCTGAAAAGTCCTCATAATGGAGAGTGACGAGTTTTGAGGAGAGGATGGGATGGAAAGATAGAAGGGTTTTCCAAGTGCATGTTTCCTTTTTAATAAGGAAAAGACTCTCATTGATGAAGGTAGGTACACTCCACACCTCCCCATCCAAAAGTTGCAAGTTGAAGCTTCTATATAGTTGGGAGAGGAAGAGTGAGTGGGGGCATTACCCACTTCTCCTTTTGGAGAAATCTAGTTGAGATAGAAGAAAGATGAGAAGAGGAGAGGATTCCTTCCTCTTGAAAAGATTGTGATAAAGATGGCTTGGCTAGGAGAGGAAAGATGGATACTAGGGTTCAGTTCCTTCATCTAAACAAAAAGAGATAAGTTATTTTCTTCCACTTACCCTTGTTATTGGTTGTAAGAAGGTGACATACTATATGGATCATGGTTGAAAATAGGAAGTAGAGAACCTAGATGCATGAAATTTGTGCTATGTTAGTTTCATCCTTTTGTAAAAATGAGAAAAGACTCCATTTATCATCATGGAGCTAAAAAGAATTTCTTGCTCGGGGGTATGGCTAGAGCCCACGAGGCTCCATGACGCCATTACGGTAGGGTGGAGAGCAAGCCCATCTACAATGGTTGTCATTTATTTCATTTCAACATAATGCTACAAGATGATAGTTTTCAATAAGTAGATAGTATTTGTTATGGAATGAAACAACATGAAGAGTAATCTATTTATGTCTTATTGTTGTAATTTAGAAGAATAGTGTTTTATTGAAAAATGGATGAATGAAAGTAGGGTTATTTATTTGAATGTTGACCATCAAATCTGTGAATGCTATTTACAAGTTTGGGCTTTTGTTTGTATATTGTTGAATTGAGGAAGTTGGTTCAAATAAAATAAAAGTTTCATTTTCTAAGTTTCATAATAGGTATTAAGGGGTTTCCAAGCTAAATGCTTGTAACCTCTTTTGTATTAGATAAACAAATTGTGTGTTCATTTTAGTTGCGCATACAAATATATTAATATTGAAAAGAAACTACCCATCTATTCTTATGCCTTCAAGACTTTCATTGGAAATCTTAATATCAAATTTTATGAACAAATAGCTAAAAGAGATTCAAAACAAGTTGTTCTCTTTACTATGCAAACACTTCAATAATATATCCATGATATGTAATGGGGATATATATGCTAAAAAATATTAATAAATACATATGAATAGTTACTCAGTATACATATTGTCCATATGCTCGGTATATTACTGTGTGTTCCCTTTTACATATATTCAATTTTAGAATTTAACTGGGTATTACTCTTATTAGAAAAAATAAAAATAAAAATAAAAATAAATTTATATTGCTCAAAGGGTATTAATAATACAATATATAACCCTATTATTTAACCTCAAATCTCCTTGGAGGCTGACGTCCCCTCCATTATCCGTATTGCTGTTCATGTAAATCAAACAACCAACGCAATAAACCTAAACTGCAAATATGTAAAACTTTGTGCTTCACAATCACTTTGAAACAACAATATTACACAAGAGCCGCAAATGCTAACTAAGGCATTTTTTTTGTTATTGTGTGTATAACTTACATATGTTGAGAAACAACGTATTACTCCAGAATCCTCATCATTATTGTTGGCTACTTCAGCCATGGTGTTAATAGATCCAAGGATTAAAGTATGCAAACTCATTGCTAAGAATTTAAACGACAATAAACTAGAGAAAACCTTCAAATTTAGGGAGAAACACTGAAAAGAAAAGAGCAGGGAGAGCATTCGGAAAAGACAAATATAAATAGCCATTTAAGAGTGGTTGGAGCTAAACAAAAATTTAAAAAACAATAAAATTAAATAAACAAATTTTCTAATAACAAATTTGTAGAGTTATGGTGCATTTCACATTCGTTGATAAAGAAAAAACCAAGGAAATCAAACCCTCATGCAAATTTATTGTTGAAGCTTTAATAATATTGGAAATCTAATCCCTGTAAAATGACAGAAAGCTTTTAAGAATAAAATCCACATACTACGATTCGTAAGCTGGATGGAGTAAAAATTTTAACTGAGTGTTTGAAACAATGCAAATAAAAGAAAGAAGTTATTATACTGTCAAGAATATAAGAGAAAGCATTATATAACAACCAGTTCAAATCAAACTAAAATTAAATCCAAAACTGTAACAAAGAAAACATTAGCAATTAGGTCTTCGTATAGCCAGTTGTATAAAAGTCCAGATCCAAAAGAAAAAGGCGAGATTAATTCGCTTGGTGGGTCCTAGCAGCAACGGGTTTCTTTTGGCTCTTTGCCCCTTTCTAGCAGCAAATTTCTCGGCATCAGAAATAGGTATGCCCCACCTTGTCTTCGCTTTGTCTCTGTCTCTTTTTACCTGGCATTTTCTTTTTAACCAGCCTATCATTAAACAAAGCTTTTAAACTATAAGAAAACCAATAAACTTAGCCCTCAAACCAATAATTCAAAACAAATGTGCCTTAATGCTAGGGCATGACGTGGGGGTTGACGGTCTGGTAGGTTCAAAGGAGGAAAACACATCAAATTTTGTTACTACTATCAGCAGCTCAGATTAGGTTGAAACATTAGGGAAAATGAAGTTGGAAAAACATATCCAATGGCAATATCTGAAAGGGCATGATGGAAATGTGTAGGATCTGTTAATTTCAGGGAATGCAAATAAAGAGAATGTTGTAACTGGCACTAACATTATTTCAATCCAGTTTGAAGCAAATGGTTCAAAAACACCCAAGTTAGATAGTGTTGAAATAACTGGAAAAAGACAAATGGGTTCACAGTGGCCTATGAATGGCATGTTAGCTCAGGGGAATTTTTTAATTCCTTTTAACTTTTCAGTGCACCTTCCGATGGAATCTTCAGTGTTCATTGGGGCAAAAAATAACATGTGGGGAACATGTGTGCTAGGCTGCCTGCAAAATAACCTTTTAAGCATGGGGGAAAGGTGTGTCTATGTAAACACAAAATAGTTCAAGGGGATTTTAAGGCATAGGAAAACTCGAAAAGTGAAGTTGGCAAAGAGGGGCAAGCTTACAACAATTCTTCCGAGGATAGAACCTAAAAATACAACGGGAAATCTAAAGGAAAAGAAAATGTGAGCTCAATATCTCACATAGTCTCAAGAAAGAAGCAAAACGAAGATGAAAGAATTCACGTAGACAAGACATTGGGGGAGGAAGTTAACTCTGATACGTACAGCCCCACCACAACGCCACTTATGTGGTCCTCTGATTTATACGTCAATGAGCTAATGGACATGAAGAAGAGACTCCAATCCTTGGAAACAAGAGAGCTCTATGAAAGCACCAAAGTGAAAGAGGTCATAGAAGCCAATTGGCAGCTAACAAGGGAGAACAATTTGCTCAAAGAACAGATAAACAAACTGCAAATCTCCATGGAAAAGGGGGAACAAGAATTATTATCGATAAGACAAGTTTTAGTTCAAATGGATGCAACAAGCACAAGTAAGCCAAAAGAGGTAGTTGAAAGCAATAATTCACAGATAAAGGAAATACAATCAGTAATTAACGACATGAAGTTAAAAGAAGAGCAACTAAGGGATCAATTAGAAGAGGCCAAATCTTGGGCTCATGTAGTAAGAGGACCATCAGATTCACAAAGAGACATTATAGAAAAGCAAGTTAGGAGGGAGTTAAGAGAGGAAAAGGACAGAAATGATAGGACTATGAATGTCATTGTTAAAGGGCTAAAAGACTACGATAAGAAAGAAACTACAAAAGAGTTGGCAAGGGATTTCTTTCAGGATGAACTTCAATGGTCAGGGATTATTCAGCAAGCAAATAGGATTGGAAAATGGATGGAAGGTGGCAAGAATAGGCATGTAAGAGTTACCTTGGGGAAACTTGAGGACAAAAATGTGCTACTAAGGAACAAGAGGTTCCTTAAAGATACACAAATTTACCTTGATGAGGACCTAACCATAACACAGCAAGAAGAAAGACGAAAAGAGTGGGAAAAGGTAAAAACAACAAGAAGTGAAGGTAAATGGGATTTGTTGCAAAATGGTAAGGCCCAAGTCAGTGACAGAGTTACACATCAAAAATAGGAACTCGGGGCCCCCCAGGAATATTTATCTATAGTAAGTTAGAATTGCAGAGGTTATCCTTGGAGAAGACGACCTGGTTTAGGGCCCATAGTAGCCGGAAAAGACATTATTATCCTTATTGAGACTCATGAGCATGAAGGGTGTAAAATTCCAAATTTTGAAGGATATAAAAAGGTCTCAATTTGGAATGAGAGAACAGAAAATGGCAAAGTTCATGGTGGAGTTGCAGTCCTAATCAAAGAATCATGGGACACAAATATAAAAGTGGAGAAAGAAGATCCAGACAAACAGTACATATGGTTAAAAATAACAGAAAATAAGACTACAATTAGATTGGTTGCTTGCTACTTCACCCCAAAAGGCTCCAAATCTTATAAGAAAATGAGTCTAGATCATGAAGATCCCTTTGCCTCTCTCAAAAAAGACATTTCGGTGTTTAACACTATGGGAGAATTCATATTAATAGGTGATTTTAATGCTAGGACAACTAACATTCAAGCTCTTAACTTGAAAAGCAAAGATAAAGAGAAATATGATCCGCTATGGTTGGAAGAAGAGAACCATCAACTTTGGGAATGAACCTCTCAAGATAATAAATGTAATGTCACTCACTTTGGGGCAAAATTGTTGGGAGTATGCAGTTTATTCAACTTGGTAATATGCAATGGTATGAGATCATGGCCGATATCGGGCAACATCACTTGTAAGACCTTAAATGGACAAAGTGTGGTTGATTATGTCATTCTATCTCATAACTATACAACAAGGATAATGGAGTTAGTGATTGGTAAATGCCCAATAGAGTTGAAATCGTATCACAATCCAATATATGTAAAACTTGATATCCACATAATCAAGCAGCAAGGGGAACAATACCTTATCAACAAGAAGAAAGCACCCCCACAGGGAAGGATTCTCATGACTCAAGAAAATCAAAAAATCTTCAAGGATGCCCTCAAAAATCTCTTTTAGAAATCTGGAAAAAAATCAAATTACATAAAGCAGCACTCAATAAACAAGAACACATTGATTCCTCTAGTACATAAAGCTTTGGATGAGTGTAAGAGGAGTAGACCCAAGAGAGGAAATACAAATACTTTCCCAACAAACCCGTCGTTCGATGAAGAGTGCAAGTTAACAAAAAGGAAGCTTCGTGAGGAGGGGATGACAATAGAAAATAAGAAAGAGTATGAAAGGGTGATACGAAGTAAAAAATAAAAATATGTAAGTACAAGAAGATTGGAGCTGATCACCCTTGGAAAGAACAACCCCAAAAAAATTTGGAAGGAGCTACAGCAGAAAAGAAAACAAATGGAAAATAATATTACAAGCTCGCAATGGCTAGACTATGCAAAACTACTTTATGAGCGTGAGCAGGATAAATATAGACCTCCAATAATCAACACAATCACCAAACTGTTCACCGTAGAAGATATTAGTCAAGGCATAAGAAGGTTGGCAGGAGGGAAAGCGCAAGATATTGATGGGCTGCAAGTAGAGCATTTAAAGTGGGGTATTGAGGTCCTTTCACCTTGTATTAGGGGTATTTTCAATGGGGTTATTCAAGAAGGCTTCCCGGAAGGATGGACCACTAGTGTTGTTATCCCCTTGCACAAAAGTGGTGACATAAATAACCCATCAAACTACCGCACTATTATGATTAATCCTCTTCTAGGAAAACTTTTTGGAAGCATGATTGAGTGCAAGATTAGCAATTGAGCTGAAAAAGAGGGAAAAAGGGCTGAGGGACAAGCTGGTTTTAGGCCCAAACATTCCACTATTGACTATGGAGTTACCCTTAGATTCTTGATTGAGAAATTTTGGGATGTTCAAGGCAATGAAGCTTATTGCTGCTTTGTTGACTTTAAAAAAGCCTTTGACACGATTCCACGGGGTAAGTTATGGAAGAGGATGGAGGATTTGGGAGTTCTGCATGAGCTTAGGGCAGTTGTTCATAGGCTCTATGAGCAGGTTAGAGTTAAAATCATAACCAATGATGGTATGTCAGAATGCTTTGGCAGCGATGTTGGTGTCAAGCAAGGTTGCCCGCTTTCCCCAACGTTATTTGGGCTTTACATTGATAAGTTGGAAGAATGGTTAGACAAAGTTGGTGGGAAAGGCATTCATTTGGCCAACTTTGTAATAAAATTGCTCTTATATGCTGATGATCTCATATTAATTGCTAAAACTGTGCTTGATTTGAGAAAGCATTTGAAGGCTTTTGAAACATTTTGTCAAGAAGTTGGGATGCAAGTGAACACTAGCAAAACCAAAATAATGATCTTATCATTGCAAAGAAAAAAATAGCAAATTGAATTTCTCTTTGAAAGTAGGCCATTGGAAATAATGGACAAGTACAAGTACCTTGGGCTTGATTTTCACAACAAACTCAGCTGGGAAACATGTAGAGCAAAAAGAATTCAAGGAGGCTGGAAAGCGCTATACTCTTTGCAAAATAGATGTAGAAATGTTGAATTATGGGATTGGAAAACTAAAAGAACACTTTTTGGGCTTCTTGTCACTCTGGTGATTCTATATGGGTGTGAAATTTGGGGCAGCAATATGTCAGATCAGAAATGGAGACAAGTGGAAAGAATACAAAAACATCTAATTATAAGCAGCCTCAAGCTTAAGACTACAGTGCCTTATGAGATTTTATTGGCAGAGACCGGTACTTTTCCCTTAGAGGCCTTGGCGATGATTCGGTTATTAAGCTACCTAAAGAAGGTTCAGAATATGGAGAGTCATCGCTGGCCTAAGTTAATCATGAAAGAAGAGCTAACTAGAAGAAAGAACACCTGGATGAAACAAAATATCAAATGGATGGAAAAGTGGGATGTTGAGATGCATGAGTTCCCAAACACAAATGAAGAAATAAAAAAATATGTGAGAGAAAAATTTAAATATGCTATATGGATGAAAAAAACAGGGTGTAAAAAGGATTATTATATCAAAGAATTCAATCCCACGAGGAACCATGAAGAAAAGACATATATAGGATCGAATATCAAATGGAAAGCAAAAATGTTGATAGCTCAATTGCGTACTAGTTCACACCATCTTAGGTGTGAAACAAGCAAGTGGGTGGTTCCTAAAGATGAGTGGGAAAATAGAAAATGTTGATTTTGTAACATGGGTATGGTGGAGATGGAATGGCATTTCACCATGGAGTGCTCAACGTATAAAGACATCTGGGCTAGTTATGGGGACACCGTGCAGGTTGACAATTTAAATACCCTATTTGAAGAATCAAGGTTAGACAAAACTGCAAACTTCATCATCAAAATTCACTGCAGAAGGGTTGATCTCGAACGGAGTTTGCAAACTGTTTAGGGCCTTTCTATGGGAGGCTATTGTGCTACTCTTAGGTCCCATAAGCTTCTTTGGCCTCGTGGACATCATTAAAAAATTTCATTTCATTTCATTCCTCATTGAGTGAATTTGAAAAAAATAAAAATTGAGGTACTGGGGTATGGGGTAGGTCTGACATGGGTGGCTATAGGGAAATTGTGCAGTAGTGCAAAAATGATCATAAAAGCCACTTCAATGAATTAGCAATGCAATCTAAAAGTATGTGTAGTTACAGTCTCTCTCACGAGAATATTATTTCAAGATATGGTTGGTTGTTAGGCATTAAGTGAGAAAATTCAATCAGTCGTACTTCATAATTGGTCTAGCTTTGGCACCGGCCTCTATCACGTACGATCTTGGCACCAAATGCAAGAAAATGAACTTACCATTTTAAATGCAAGCACATCATAAATTTGGAAATCGATCCAATGGCTGGAAGTTTGGTTGCAATTTATTAGCATTACATCTATGGTCCGTATGTCAATGAATGTCTTTGCTGAGAGGAAGTTTAGTTTGGATGTGAAGTAAGGTATTCAATAGAGTTAAAAACAAAAGAAACCAAACTTTAAAAAATTATAGGTTATGTTATTTAATCCTTTTCAATTACACAGATATTAATTTAAACTCTAAATCTATTGAAGACTGATCTTCTGGAACAAGATTTCCCTACATAAAGTAGGTTATCTTTGAAACTTGTGTTGGTGCCAAATCCATCGCCCATCTCCTAACTTGCCATGACATTAATGCAGATTCATAAATACTATTGGAGGAGGCGCTAGCATAGAAGTTTGAAAAAAAATTAAAAAATAAAAAGATGAATTTAATAGTAGCGTGGAGAAAGGCAAGCAAGATAGGAACAAATGAGTTTTTTATTCTCTTATTTATTCAAGATAAAAAAAATTAACTTTAACGAGTTTCAAATTAATTTTAGTGGGTCCTACTTTCCATAATTCATATATATATATATATATAGTGAAGGAAAAAGAAATTAAAAAAAAATAGTTTTAAGATTAGAAACATATTATGAAATCATTCTATTTATTAATTTATGCATCTCTACTTTCCAAATTCATATATGTAAAGAAGGAAAAAGAAATAAAAAAAGTAGCTCTTAAGATTTGGAAGGTATTGTGAAATCATTCTATTTATAAAAGAATATATGTATTTTTTTTAAAATGCTAATCAATTATCCTTTTCAATTTAAAAATAGAAAGTTAGTCTATTTTATGAACTTGTATTTTTTTTATATAAAATGAGAAGTTTAAGACTAATAATATTAACTTGTGATTTATTTTTACTTTTTAAGAAAATAAAATTTAAAGTTTTAAAGGTGATATATATTAATCATCATATAATTATGAATTTTAGTTAAGGATTTATAAAGCATTAATAAAAAAAAAAAAAAAATAATAGTAGTAGTAGTAGTTAAGTGTTAATTAAATTTATTTAAATGGTTATAATAA
>VDFB02105785.1:236030224-236318946 GCA_007258455.2 Sequoia sempervirens
TCATGATCATGTTCACATTTTGGTGCTAGAAAGAGGGCTTTCCTAGCCAAATTTGATGAATTTTCCTTGAGATTTCTATATTGTTTTGTAGATTTCAGGGTTGAGTGACACAATTGTTTTGAGGTAGAGTGACGCAATTGTTTTGATGCAGAGTGATGCAATTGTGGAATTATGATGCAATTGTGTGCATTGGCACACTATTGTTTGCATTGCGACGCAATTGTATTTGAACAGTTGCATTGCTTTATCAACACATTTGATGTTTTTGTGTTTCAGGTGAACGAGAGCGATGCAGTCATATAGCAACGCAATTGTCTTGAACCAAAGCGATGCAATTTCTATATTTTGACGCATTTGTCTTGAACTAGAACGACACAATTGTTGTACATTGACACATTTTTTTAATAGTAGCGCAATTGCAGGACTGACAGAGCAATGCAATTGTCAAGTAAAATAGAGAATTAAATCTTCATGCTTTGAATTTTCAATCTGATATGTTCTCTTATCTTTTACTAACTTCTGCTTTGTTTGTGTAAGGTTAACTATTTTTCATATTTAAATTGGAGCATAAAACCTTGAAGTGAAGGAGTTAAATGTTCATTAACACTTGTAATGGAATCATTTAATCTTTTCTTCTAAAAGTGTTCTTAAACACTCATGGAAGGATAACCTAATTTATTGTTCACTTCATGCTTTAGAGTAAATAACTTTCAATTTGGGCTTAAGAACTTACGATGCTATGAGTATTTCAAAGTTGGCTTAAAATTGAACCAAACATCCTCACATTTCAATTTGGTTTAAAATTGAACAATACAAACTCACACTCAATTTTGGTGCTATTAAAATGAACATTTGCTTTTGGTGCACTAAAATGAACCATTGTCTTCTTTGCATTCCATGAATGTGTAATCTTTTAGTGTGTATCCTCTCCCCTTGCACTTCATGTGATCTTGGGTGAAAAGAAACACTCTAAGTTTACAAACTTTTTGAGTCACCCAAAGGCTTGCTACGTATCCTCTCCCCTTACGCTTCATGTGATCTTGGGTGAAGAGAAATAGCAGTCCTTTTATTTTATTAGAGAGGGCCTACCTTTGAGATACATCCCATAATGGAGAACTCATTAGTGACCTCCAAGCATGTTTATTGGTGGGCTATATAAAGTATGTGAAAAACAAAGTAACATAAATCTATGGGTGTTAAACCTTGAGGCCTACTCTCATGTGAACAAATGGTTCGCTTAGGGGAAGCTAGAGACTTTAGTGTCTCTTATCTGAAGTATACCTATGTTGTTTACGGTGTCACTAAAAACCTTTGTATCTAGAGTTCAACCAAGTTTTTTGAAACGATTCTTCAAAGTACTACACGGGAATAGCATTGTTCCCAAAAGTTACTTACCACATCCAATTTATGGTTGAGGCATAAAGCTTAAGAGTTCATTTTCTTGTACAAAGCTAGGAGTATCAAGACGGTATATTTCCTTGATATGTCCTATTTGATCCCTCCATAAATTTGGATCTAACATCATTCCTTCGTGAGTGAGGTAAGCCTAATGCGAAGAATTGTACCTTTATTCCTCTAGGATGTTATTGACTGATTTTGCTGAGCTAAACTAGTAAGTCTTATGGAAAAAGACTTTCAAAATATCCCCCTCGCCCCTTGATTTGATTAAACACATTGCATGGCATTCAAACGAACTCAAACAAACATCAAAATGGTCAAAAAATTCAAACCCTTTGATTATATGTGAGTGCACTTGAAAGATAATATATTATTGCATACCTCTAAATATATTTTGTTTTTATTAAAATAATATATTAGTGGTTTCCTAGTATATTTGGCCATATCTCTACCCACTTGTATCATAGTTAACCTAGGGAACTATGGCTTAGCTCTTTGATTTCCACAATGTCAAGCTTTTGTGGAAAGCATTTTTCCTTGTCCTAGACATTCTTAGTTTAAACTTAATCAAGACTTTGCATGTGGTAAAAGTAATCTAACATTAAATCAAAGTTTAAATCAATTGAACCCACAAAGAAGGTACACCTTGGTCCTATTTTCCAAACATCTTGACTTCCAAACAAAAAAAAAAAGAAAACAAGGAAACGCATACTTAAGTTGTTTTTATCAAAAAAAAAAATAGTTATATTACACCTTCAAACATTATACCAAGGTTCTATCCTCAAACAAACATTGGCCTCTTAGGTTTAAACACTCAAAGGAAAAAGCATGTCTTTCAACACCTTGATCTTGTAAACAAGTCCTTATTAGATTCAAACATTAGGATCAATCATCACATCAAAATCAAAACATTTTACATCTCATCTCACCAACAACTTTAAATTTTGGACACAACAACCTCCTAGACTTGAGTTTCATCAACCATCACCTAGTTTAGCTATATGTTTCGAAATGGATCCTTTTTCATACATTTAGTTAGATTAGCAAACATCCTTTTGAACAAGTTTATCCTAAGGTCATATATAAATATTTTTCTGTACATATATATATATATATAATCAATTAACATGATCACCTAAGGGTTGTTAGAGTGAGAATTGGGAATATAATAGTGCTTCTTTCATTTCACATATAGCCTTGTTCATTTACATTGAAGTGAATTAGATGTATGGTTTGCATGTTCTTCAATTACAGTGACTCATGTATGTATGTATGTATGTATGTATGTATGTATGTATGTATGTATATTTAAGTATATATATATATATGTATATATATTTATGTATATACATATATATGTATATATATTTATGTATATACATATATATGTATATATATTTATATGTATGTATGTATGCATGTATATGTATGTATGTATGTATGTATGTATGTATGTATGTATGTATATGTATGTATGTACATATATATAAATGTGTGTACATGTATATATATTTGTATGTACATATATAATCAATTAACATGATGATGAAAGGGGATCCAACCCTCTATAATAAACTCACAACAACAAAAGAACAATTGTTTGCAACAATAACAAACATCTGGAATAGTGTTATTCTTTGTTCATTCAAATTCTCTTAGAAATTCAAGAATTACATAGCATAACTAAAAGTAAATGGTTGTGCAACAATATGGGCTAATTCAAATTATTAAAAATTTGAAATATGACTGATACAAAATAGCAAGGATCAATTCCAAATTGATCTCCTTCAATCCAACTTCTTTCACAAGATTCTAGCTCTTTCAACCTGCATTTGCCATTAGAAATCACTAATACAAACAAACCATGAAATCATCAATCTTCTTGTTTTTATAGTACACCTTCAAACCTGCAAAAGAAGTGTCTTGTTGGTTTCTTTCAACCTTCTTTCAGCTAAAGCTTTCAAGCTCCCTTCACACAAACTTTACTAACTCACTATCTCCCAAAACATGGAGCTCACTAGCTCTCTAAAACATGGGCTTCTATGCAAATAGAAATATACAAAAATAAAGTCTTCAAATCCTTTCTTCAATCTGGTAGCATCTCCCCATCTCACCTACAAAAACTCCCAAATCCATCTCCCCAAATGACAAAGCATCATAATATAGAAGTTTTAGAATGAGAAAACCACTACGGTTTTCCAAAACCACAAGAAAAAAACCTCCTTGGAAAACCCATGCCCCATTTGGAGAAATAATCATAAAAATAATAAAATTACTCAATTCTCACATGGCCTTCATATGGGCACCTAAACCATGGCCAATCAAATTTGGTGAATTATGACACCTTCTTTGATTCTCAGCGGATCTGATGGCTCCAAATATAGACATACAACAACATGTAAAGCTTGTGGCACATTAGCATGCAAGCACATGCACTCCAAGTGGTCCCCGCTAAGAATGGGGCATCCAAAAGGAGTATTTTCCCAATTATGCCTTAGAAACATTTACCTCAACATATTTCCTCCAAAAATTGCATTTACATATCACCACAAGGGAAAATCACATTATTGCAAATTAAAATATTTATTTTCCACACACCTTAGCTCTTATTGAAAACAAAACAAAATAAAATAGCAATATTTTGGTGATGCAAGATTGTTATTACCCCTAGATGCTCCTACATCAAACACCCAGAGTAGGAATTTTTTTGTGAATATGGATCACAAAATGGAGTTGAGTGGTAGGACCACCCTTTCGAATTGCAAGAAATCCTCAACAAACTCCATCACTGAATTTGGTACCTACAATTGAGTCTTCTTTCTCCTCTTCCAACACTTAGCTAGAACAAGCAACCTCCTCCTTCAACAACTCTACACTACATTCTTCAATCCTCTTGTGGACTTGTATCCACCATGTACCGCCCTCCTCCTCCTAATACCATAGATTATCCTCTCTTCTCTTGTGGTATTCAACCCACCACAAACCAACCACCTCCACCAAGTTTCACCTGCAACATCCTCTACAAATTCTACATCCAAATTGTATTATCCAAACAACAATCAAAATCTGTTGTGTCCTTATACAAATCTGCAATTACTACTCCATGGAAATTAAAAATTTCCATCTGCATACTCTCTTCTTGCTTGAAATCCTCTTCTACTTTCACCAAATAAGGTATAGAATCATCACAACTAAATTCAAAATTAAACTTTACCTCATTCTTGTTCACTGTCCCAACATCTTTTTCCTCATTCTTCTCTGCAACATCTATCTTCTCATCTCCAATGACAAGTTTTTCAAACTCCTTTTCATATTTTTCCATTAGTTCTCCTTCCAACAAATTTTTAATTCTTTCTATCTCTTCTTTCAACAAGAAATCATCTTCATCTTCACCAATTTGTTCGTCAAATTTTGGACCATTGTTGTTCACAATTTCAATTTGAAACTTTCTTCATTTGGTGGATTTAATTTACTACATCCACTTGCTACTGCTAACCTATGCCTCATTATCCTCTCCACTTGTGTGGGTTTCCCCCATAAGTTCATCCTCACATTCAACCCCTACCAAAGGGCTGCAACACTCTTTGTTTCTTCTCTTCTTTTTTATGTCCTCCTCCAAACAAACATTCTTCCCATACCTCTCTTCCCAAATCCTTGCTTCTTGCTTAACCTTCTTTTCCAATATGTTTACTTTAGCTTGGAGCTTTTCAAATTCTTCATGGTACTTCCTATTTTCCACTTCTTCCCAATAATGTTCCTAGAACAAAATTCTTACAAGCCTCCTCAAGACCCATCCCATCCTCTCAACTACTACAATTTCCTCACCTTACATCACACAACTCCAATAATCAACACTTTTTGGTTCTATTGCAAACTGCCTCACCTTCGATAATCTATTTACGCACTCAAGAACCTCTACTCAAATATTTTGTGCCACTGCTCTTGCAAGTTGCACATACACCTGCAACAAAAAAATCACACACACTCCACCCTCAGGTCCTGATGCAAACTACCTCTCTTTGGCACTTTGTTTGCACACTTAGGAACTCCCACTTTGATACCACTAATGAAAGGGGATCCAATCATCTATAATAAACTCACAACAACAAAAGATGCACTCAACAATTTTTTGTAATAACAAAAATCTGCAATAAGTGTTCTTCTTTGTTCATTCAAAATCTCTTAGAAATTCAAGAACTACATACCACAACTAAAACTAAATGGTTGTGCTTCCATATGTGCTGATGAAAATCATTACAAATCTGAAATATGACTCATACAAAACTGTAAGGATCAATCCCAAATTGATCTCCTTCAATACAACTTCTTTCACAAGATTCTAACTCCTTCAATTTGCATTCATCATTAGAAATCATTGTTGAAACAAACCATGAAATCATCAATCTTCTTGTTGTTGTATTACGCCTTTAAACTTCAAACAAAAATTTCTTCTTGGTCTCTTTCAACCTTCTTTTAGTTGAAGCTCTCAAGCTCCCTTCACACAAACTTCACTAGCTCACTATCTCCCAAAACATGGAGCTCATTAGCTCCTAAAACATGGGATTCTATGCAAATAGAAATCTGCAACAATGGAGTCTTCAAAACATCTCTCCAATCCAGTAGCATCTCCTCAACTCACCTATAAAAACTCCTAAATCCATCTCCCCAAATGACAAGGCATCATAATATAGAAGTTTTAGAATAAGAAAACCACTATGGTTTTCCAAAACCACAAGAAAAACACCTCCTTAGAATATCCATGCCCCATTTGGAGAAATAATCATAAAATAATAAAATTAATCAATGCTCACATGGACTTCATATGGGCACCTAAACCATGGTCAATTACGACACTTCTTTGATTCCCGGTGGCTTCAATGGCTCCAAATACAGACACACTAATCTTGTGGCACAAACATGCTATTGCATGCAAGGCATTCAATTAAACATACAAGAACATGCACCCCAAGTGGTCCCCACTAAGAATGGGACATCCAAAAGGAGTATTTTCCTAATTATACCTTAGAAACATTTACCTCAACATATTTCCTCCAAAAATTGCATTTACATATCACCACAAGGGAAAACCATATTATTGCAAATTAAAATATTTATTTTCCACACACCTTAGCCCTTATTGAAAACAACAAAAATAAAATAACAATATTTTTGGTGATGCAAGATTGCTAGTACCCCTAGATGCTCCTACATCACATGATCAACTAAGGGTTATAAGAGTTAGAATTGGGGATATGATAGTAGAACATGCATTGCTTCTTTCATTTGACATATAGCCATGTTCATTTACATAAAATGAATTAGATGTATGGTTTGTTTGTTATTCAGCTATAGTTACTCTTACATGTATCAAAATGTTGTTTCAATTTACATATAATCTTTTATAGCTATACTAGTTTCAAAAAGAGTTATAAATATTTATATCATAATGTTGTTTCAAGTTATATACAAACCCTAAACAGTAACATATACATATGCCATACTATCATATCCCCAAATCTAACTCTTACCATATTCAACCCTTTATGTTGACAATAAGGAGAAATATACCTACAAGGCATACAACCCTTAATTGACAATGGAATATATATATTCCATTGTCAGTTAAGGGTTGTATGCCAAGCATATTTTTATATATTCCATTGTCAATAAAGGATTGTATAATTAATGTGAACATAATGGATTAAATACGGTAAGATTTAGTATTGTGCAAAGGATAGTATAACATGTATTGATTTTTTCTAAAAACAACAAAGAAAGTTAGAGGTGGAAAAAATTCGCTCTGCAACAAAGGACTAGTGCTGTTGTGAGGATTTTGGTGGTAGGGTTCACCTGCAGGCCATGGAGGAGGCTTGGCCCTCCTCCACGATTGTTCATTATTTCTCCTAGTGTACAACCATCTTGCCTTGTGCTCGGTTGTATTTTGTTTTAATTTCATTTGTTGTGGGTGTGATGGGGGCATATTGCGGTTGATCCACCTATGGGAGGCCGCATGTGTAGCTTTGTGGAGTTAATTTGAAATAATGGATGGGGATACAAATCCCCTGGATGGTCTCATTAATAAATCTTCCAAAGAAAATGTAAATAATGCACCTACCAAGTCATTTTGTGACATCGTCGTAGGAGAACAGAGTCGGTTTCTGCAGGGCACCAAGTTTGTGCTCAAGGGAGTTGGCGAAGTGCAAGAAGATGGAAGAGAGGAACAAGGTAAGCACCCCCCATCTCCTTCATTGAAAGTTGTGTTGATTCCTAATGAAACCCTAGATGAGGCAATTGCTGAAGAGGATGGTAGGTTATTGAAAATTTCTATATTCTTTGTTGTCGTCGATCCCAATAGGGTTCCAACAAGGAAATACATGGAGGAATGGTTTCATAATATTTGGGAAAACAAATTAGGGTTTCAATTATATTACTGTTGTATGGTGCAAATGGGATTGTATGTCATTTTATTTAACAATCATAATTCTCATAAGGTAATAAAAAACAATTTTGGAATGTTGGGATGGTTGTCTTTCGTGCCTTGGCATGGATTCCTGAGGCACTGGAAGAGGAATTCCTGGCCCTCTCTAGCACTAGATGGTTGGTTATCAAGCATGTTCCTCCTCGTCTTTGGAATTTTGTTCCACTCTTGTTGGAACCGTATGGAAATGTGTTAAAAGTTGATGATACTAAAACCCCTCTCCCACACTCTGATGTGTGGGCCTTGGTATCCTTATCTTCAGGAGTAGATCTTCTAGAGGTCTTGGAAATTAAATTGATCACTGGCAGCATTTTTTGTGAATTAGAAACCTTGGGAGGGTTGAATGCTTGTTACTTGTGTAGACACAAAGGACACATCAGAAGAAACTGCCCATTAATAAGAAGTAAAACTAACAGTAAATCTTCCTTTGGCAGAGGTAGTAGAAATAAAAAAGCAACCCTCAAAAACGGAGGGGTGAGCGGATGGATGTGAAAATAAGGTGGAGGGAACTCTAGAACACAGACCTACTCCAGAGCAATTAGATGAGAGGTATTCCCCCTCAAACCCTAAGACCAATAATAAGAAAAGAAATAATTCACCTCAGCAAGTGAATGTGGAAGCAACCAAAATTAACAAAGGTGCATCCTGTGTCGAGGATAACTTGGCATCTCTAATGCATGAAATAGATAATAGTATAATGAATGGAAATGTAGAGAATGAGGAATCTATTAAAGGAAAGGAGGATTTTGAACTTGGCCATCAAATAAGGTCTAATAAACCGATAAACAATGTCAAACTAAATTCCCAACAATTGGCCCTACAAAAAATAAGGAACATTAAAGAACCTAAAGAGAGCAATGTAAAATCATTCAAAGAGATATACTCCTTTAACTCTAAATATTTTAAGGAGAGTAATACAGTGGAACCACAACTTGAGTTGCCCCTTGGAAATAAGTGGGGAGATGCCAGTACATGCTTCTGGAATTGAAATTGAAACCTTGGACAATGGGAACTATCCTCAAGATCATGATGTGGACTAGGAGGGAATACCTACCGAAGGAACTGATGTTGATCTTAAGGACATCCACCGTGATGGTTTGGAGGACAAATTGGAAAATTTTGTTACCCTCAATATTGTGTCTTTTGTAAATGGGAATGAAAAAGTTGACGAAATTGTGGTCCCAAATTTGGTAATGAATCCTCTTAAACCCCTAGGTGGAGTGGTGAGTTCTGATGGATTTGCATCACAGTTAGGCATGGAGTCTACAAATGACCTAGGGTTGTTCTCTACTAAGGAGACCACCGATGGAGAAGAGACTCCCATGGAGGTCATAATAAAAAAGACCCGTAGATATAGGAAAAAGAAAGGGGTGGAGATTGGTAAACCCCCCGGATAAAGATCCCAACCAGCTCCAAAAGGACAAAAGAAAGAAGCTTAGTGGGATTGTTCTGCCTAAAAATTCCAAAAGAATGGAAGCAAAAAATAGACTCCTCAAATTTTTTGATAACTTAAAATGTGACAAGGGACCCCCACCCAATGAAAAAACATAATGGATGTCAATTGCATTTCCTAGAATATAAGGGGACTTGAAACCCCTGATAGGAAGCATGTTGTCAGAAGATTCTTAGCACAAAAGAAGGAAAAGGACTTTGTCTTGTTGCAAGAGGTTAAAGCCACTGGCTTCACCTTAGAAACTAGTCTAAGGGTGATATGGAAAGAAGCAACTTAGTTTGCCACCAAGCATGAAAAGGGAAAAGGAGGGGTTGTAATTCTAATGGAAAATAATTGGTCACATTTTGTGGATAGCTTTGGGACCTTCCCTTGCAACCGGGTTGTTTGGGTGATTGTTAAAAAAAAAAAAACTACTTTTGGATCTGTTTGTAGCCCCTAATGATTATAAGGACCGAATCGTCCTTTGGAACTGGCTATACAGCTTGTAAGATATCCCCTAGCTAATTAGAGGGGATTTTAATTTTGTAGAGAGAGAGGAAGATAAATGGGGTGGAACAAACCTAGACTGGAAGGGAAATGAGAGGTTTTATTGGCAAAGAATGAAATCCAAACTAAAATTTGAAGACCCTATTGAAGGGAAAAAGAAGGATAGAAAAAGCATTTGGTTTACATGGTGCAATTCTCAAAAAGGTGGTAGGAGAATCTACTGTAGGCTTAACAAGTTCTACATAAGTAAAGCATTCTTCTCGGTCACCTCAGTGAAAGAAGGGTGTAAAGTTGAAGTGACTCCATACTCCTTATCTGATCATCACCCAATAAGGGCCAAGTTCTGCCTCAAAAAAGGTGTACCAAAAGTTGTTGGAAACAGAAATGGTTTTTTCCTTAATACCAACCTCCTTAAGGAAAATGACTGTAGAAATGCCATATTGTCCCTCGAGCTTATCAACAAGTGGATGCACCAAAACCTATCCCCCATTTATAGATGGCCTTTGAATATAGAGGGATGGAAAGTTTTGTTCCAAACAATTGGGAAAAGAAGATCCAAAGATAACTGAAGGAGGGAGACTCTCCTCCAAGATAAGCTTCTCCAAGCAAAAACTGATTTGCAAGCAAACCCTACAGATGAAAGACTCACAAACAAGCTGACTATGGCCAAAAGTAGCCTAAGGAGGCTTCAGAACCACAAGATCTAGGCTCTAAAATTAAGATCTAAAATGAATTAGCTAGAGAATGGTGATAAAGGCACAAAAATTTTCTTTAGATATATTAAGGAGAAGCAAGCTAGGGAGCAGATAGATCAGGTTACTACAAATGGAACCACCTTGGTCAATCAAGAGGAGATAAGAGAGCAGTTTTTCTAGTTCTATAAGAACCTCTTCTCCTCTAAGGGAGGGATGGATTATAATGTCGAGGCAAGGGAACATATAAAAAAAATTGTTCCAAGGAAGATCAATGAAGAAATGGTTGGGGAACTAGGGAAAGAAATATCCCAAGAGGAAGTTAGAAAATCCATACTCTTGCTCAAAGATGACAAGTCTCTACGGGCAGATGTCCTTCCTACAGAATTCTACAAAACCTTCCCGGACTAGGTGTGTGAAGACCTATACCTTGTTTACAAGGAAGCCTTTGAAAGAGGCACACTAGGCAGTAAGATTAATAAAGGGATAATCAAACTAATTCCAAAGGAGGGAGATAAAACTCTAGTTAAAAACTAGAGACCCATTACTCTACTCAATGTTTCATATAAGATTTTGGCTAAGATGTTAGCAAATAGGGTGGCACTAATCCTTCCCTCTATCATAAACTTCACATAGAAAGGTTTCATTAAGGGAAGATACATACTAGAAAACCTGATCACCAGTTGGGAAGCAATGAATTTGGAAAAACAAACAAGACAAGAAGCAACAATGCTTTTATTGGACTTTGAGAAGGCATATGATAGAATTGAGTGGGATTTTGTGTTCTTGGTTTTGAAGGCCTTTGGGTTTCCTAATTCATTTTTTCATATGGTCAAAACCCTCTTTCAAGATACAACTACCCAAGTAGAATTCAATGGGGTTCTTACTCAAGAAATCTCCCTTGAAAGATCCATAAGGCAAGGTTGTCCAATTGCACCGGCATTGTTTGTAATAGCCTCATATGCATTGCATTATGTTTTGAGGGAGGTCTTAGCAGTTCCAAGGGTAAGGGGAATTATACTACCAGATGATAATGAGCTCCTAAACTAGCAATTTTCTGATGACACCTCAATATTGTTGACCCTGGAGAAGGATAACCTTGAAAATCTAATGTGGAAATTAGATATCTTTTGCCTAGTCTCTGGGGCTAAAATTGCCCCCTCAAAATCTTGTCTTTTGGGATGGAAAGAAGAACCTCTAGATTGGGTCAAAAAATTTGGACTTTAGTGGGGTGGTCCTCAGAAATTTATAAGATATTTAGGTATCCCCTTTGCTATGGAACCCAATATAAAGGAGATGAGGCTGTGGATTAGGGACAAAATAGAAAATAAAATTGCTAAGTGGAACAGACAATTTCCATCCTTGGCTAGTAGGATTCAGGTCTGTCAAAAGATACTCTCATCTTACAGCATATACTTTGCTTATGTTTGGTTTTTCAATTCATATCAGATCAATGATATCCAGAAAAGGATAAGAACTTTCTTGTGGTCAGATGGGAAAGGAAAGAGGCACTCGATGAAATGGGAATGGTGCACTATTCAAAAACTCAAGGAGGGTTGGGGCTAAAAGACTTAAGGTTGCAAGGTATTGCTTTGGCCGCGAAGTGGGTGATTGGGGCACTGGAAGGAGGGGAGCCTTGGAAGGTGTTGATCAGAAAAAATGTCCTCAGTGTTGTCCCCAAACATGCAAAAACATGGAAATTTCTACCACTCAGTGATATTCTTAGCAATGAATGGACTATGTTACCTGCATGATCCATTGTATTTAGAACCATTTGGAAAGCCTAGGAATTGATGAAAAAGTTCCTAACAAACTACTACTTCACCAAAGGGTATAATAGGATCATCCAAATTAACAGGTCTATATGTTGGAACTTAAAACATAAAGGGAAACCACTTGCATTAATCCAAGGCTGCTCAGCAAGAGGCTGGGCCCACAAAGGAATCCAATGTTTCAAAGATATTTTGAAGGATGGTAAATTGAAAGATTGGAATGACTTGAGCTCTAAATTTAATATTCCTCTCACCAATTGGAGGACTTACACAATCCTTAGGGAAGCCTACAATCAAATAAAATCTCCAATGGAAACAAAAAATGATACTACTCAATTTAAAGACTTTCAATTGAAAAATGGCAATAATATAATGAAAACCAAAGCTAAAGAAATGTACTCCATGCTAACATAACACACTGATCTAACAGAGTATTTGAATCAAGTTTGGAAACTTAATTGGAACAAGAATCAATGGAAAAAGGTTTTTCAGACTAATTGGTGTAAACAATTAGAGGCTGAAAATTCCTATTTCAAGTGGCTTCTAATAATCCAAAAACTGTCATTCAAAAGCAAATTTGATGATATTGATATATACAGCCTATGTAGAATACTTGAGACAATTAATTATATTTTCTTTGACTATATTTTTGCTAAAGAAATATGGAAGTTGTTTTGTAACAAGCAAAATATCTGGGGGAATAATGAGCAACCCCTTCCTGAAAAGATTTTATTTAATCATAATGTAAAAAATGGGGAAAATTGTTGCCTTATTTTGGATTTTCCTTTCATCTAACATTTTTTGGGCCATCTAGAAAGCAAGGAATGAAGACAAGTTTCAAGGAAGGAAGATGGTGTTTACTCAGTCTTATAGAGGACTCATTCTATACAATGTTGTCATGCAAGTCTACATTACGGTAGAGCTCTCAAAGGAAATTTTTTGGAAATACCTGGAGAACAAAGAGATCACAATTGATATCCTGAAAGCAAGATATGGGTATATGTGGCCTAAGGGACATACAAGTGTGGATGTCCTCTTGAGGGCTCTTCATGCATTTCAGAAGGACCTAGCAGAGGGACAAGGCACTAAAGTTGACAAGACTCAAAACAAGGAGGGACAATAAATAAAACCCTTTGTAGAAGAACTGATAGCTGTAGAGACACTAATAGTTGTAGAGACACTGATAGCTATGAAATATGGTAACATGACAAAGTAAAACAATTAGAGGATAGCAAGCATGTTTTGTATATATCCTTTTTATTTACAGTAGATATTTATATAGGAAAATGATATATAATTGTATATTCTATTGAATATACTTTGATGTAACTAATGATACTTTGATACAAGTTTTAGTTTTGGGATCCACTCTTTTGATCTCATGCAAATGGGGATAACTGTTGATACTATGTAATGGGTAGTCTAGAACTAATACAGGTTTACTATTGGGATTCACTTTTGATCTCATGTAATAGGGGATAACTGGTGATATTTTGTAACGGGGAGTAATCTAGGGTTGATCCTTGGATGAACATCTTGCCTATGTGATTTGTATTTGTTGCTTCTATTGTACTTAATACAACAAAAAAAAACAAATATGAACATATTAGTATAACATAAACTAATCTATGTTAAGTTGGTTGTCCACTGTAGGGAAACAATAATAGATGAACATATTAATATTCTGAAAATTACATCTATTAGACACATTACATATCAGTTGTTCAAGTTCTTTCTACATAAATTAAACACCTTCAAAACACTCACCTAAAATTTGTTCGCAATCTAACAATCCAATAATGTAAAGAAAATTGGAAAAGATAAATCAAATAATGGGAAGCTATCTATTGATGTGTTGTTGGTATCTATATCTTGCCTCTGTCAACTTCTCATCCATGTTTGTGGCCTCTGAATTAGTAGGACTACAACTTAAAAGTGGTTGGCTAATACTTGGGGGAGGCAAGGGTGGACAATACTGGGGCAATGAATAGAAATAGTCAGTGAATATTGCATGTCATTCAGGCAAGGGATTTAAAGGATTGTTGAGACGCCTTTCCCTTGCTACCTCTTTTCTAACCTTTTCCATTTCTCTTTCTTTTTTAATATCTTCCCATTCAATCTTTTGTTGCTCCTTTTTTTTCTCCTTCTCTTTCCTTTGTTGTTCTCTTTGAACCTCAACTACTTATTGTTAGTCTTTTTGAATTCTTATTTGTTCCTTGAGGTCCCTTGTTGCAATTCTTTCAATATTCCATTGTTTGATATGTTCTCTCTTCCTATCTTTCAATTGTTGAATTCCCTTCTTCCTCTCCTCTTGCTCCATTAGCAACTTCATGTAGTCATCTGTGGTGAGGATTCAGGATTTTCTACTAAGTCGAATCCCAAAATCAACTAGATGATTGGACTTATCCTTCATTAGAAAAATAGGTAACTTCAAAAATTGGGAGATGTATAAACTTATTTGGCCTCCCAATGGCTCCATTGAATCTTCTTCATTTAGAAACTACACCTCACTAGTTGTTTCATCCACTTCCCCGCATCCTCCCAATTGATCAGGTTCACATTCTCCCTAATCAACATAAAAATGCAGTAAGGTAGATGGGCCCATGATGTTTGGCGGAGATGGCATTGATAGAATTTGTTCTAAATCTGCATGCAAATAAATACCAAGATTCGCATCCCCCTCTAACAACCATGATTGCTCCTCTAATGCACTGGGTAGAGAAAGAGAGATTTTTGCATATATATTTCAGTCAACCAAATTAGGTGTTCTTAGTAGAGTATGTTGGTCACCCAAATTAGGTGTTCCAATTGGAGATTGTTGGTATGAAAAACTAATTGTTTCTAGTGGACTATGTTGGTTTGCAAAATCAGGTGTTCCAATTGTCCCTTCAACCTCTATTTGTGGCACACCATTAGTGGATAGACATAATATTTTATGTAGTAGATGCTTCCTCGAGGGAAGAAAATTGGAATGTATCACTTGGTTGCATATCCTCAATTAATGCATCTAGATTTAGGGGCCAAATACCTATTCTTTGAACCTTGCTTTTATGTTGTCAACAGTCAATTCTTTTTGAAATGCAATGTTGTCAAGTGTTGCCAACTCTTCCGTTTTAATCTCTAGATTTAGATACTTACTCATCAATGTTTCTCTTTTCTTTTTAAAATATGATTTGAAAGACACAAATTAGCATGCTAAAATGTATGTTAGCCCAAATATAGTCAACACCACCAAAATCGCCATCTATACAAATTTACACCACCAGGAAGAGATCAAAACCATCATGTGGATCAAGATGCAAGTATTTTAGTCCATGCACAATATATTCTCAACATTCTTATGAAGAAAATGATCATCATATGTTGATGCAAGAGGAGAAACAGGTTGAATATACAAGAGCAGATCATTTCAAAGAAATTGTAGCAAACTATTATTTGAAAACTAATCTTGTAGACCACCAAAACACCTGAGACTTCCAAGGAAGAATTCACATACCTCTGTGAACATATCCCCAAGTCCACACTAACACATTTGTCTCACCGGAGGAATGTGGAGCATCCTAATAGTCCTTCATCAACATTTTATACTATAAGACCACAAACCAAAACACTATTACTTATAACTTTCACTATAGAAGATGTGATTGGTTGAAACCTTGGATATAACATCTTCACATCTCGACCATTTGAATTCTAGGCTGATTGTAGAGGATATTCCAAGGACACTGGAAACATGACAGTTGTAGAAATGATGGAAGCGATCATTGGAGTGGTTGGTTGTGAGTCATCAGAGCATTTAATAAGATGATGGAGGAAAGAAGAAGTTTGTAGCAATTAAGAAATTGATGTGATTGTTTGCACAAAGCATGTCTTTATCATGCCATTAAAAGCATAGTTGTAAACCTATTTTTCTTCTTCTATCTTTTTTAGTAGTTTCAATTGCAAAGTATTTGTCTCTCTTTGTTTTGAAGAAAATTAGACATCTTCATTTAATTTATGTTTTTAGTTGTTATACAAATAAACCTCCTCCCGAGTCTACATAGTTGGATCGGTGGTTGAGGAGAAGATCTAGTTGGAAGATATGTTTTGATAGTTATAGTTTTGTTTCATCAACAATATCTTTGTTATTTTTTTGTTATGTGTTCATGAATGAGAAATCTATGAAGATTCCTATCAGATTGTAGAGTTTAGTTATATGCAACAAATATGTTCCAATTTATTGTTATGGTTAGTTGAATCAAGTAGCACATATTTGGTTTCACTTGTGGGTACAACAGCTTGAGCAAGGGCCACTCAAGGTAATGTTCATCCACCTTTATTTTTGTTGTTAATTTAGATGTTTACATTATTGCACTCATTTCAATAGATTCTTCATTACATGCATATGAATGATACGTAGACTCATGATTTAAGTTTTGTAATGCATCATAGTGTTATCCTCCAGAGTGAGTTAAATAGATAGAAGTAAGAATTAGAAGTGCTAGTGAGATTGCAGAGTTCGGGTTTAGCAGTTAACAGTTACAGTATTAAGTCAGAGGTACCCTTAACATCAGTAGAAAATCAAGTTATTTCCCCTATTTTGTTGTTTATGTTTTATTTTCCTTTTCTATCCTTTATGGTTTTCTTACACATGTGTAAACCACCTATACTTGATTATATAGGCCATATAGAGTCTATGAGTGCACTTATAGTGCCAACATCATCAAAAGGTTATGAAGCCCTAGTTGATAATTTAATGGAGTCTTTGCAAGGATTTAGTGGACTATTCAGTTAGGATCCCTTCTTCCAAATTGTGTACAGTCTAAAACCAAGTTGACTGGACATTGGTAATGCCATACAATCCCCCCCTTGAAATGGATTCCTAGGCTAGAATATTCCTTTGGAATTCCCTTGAAATATTTACCAAAGTAAATCCACCTCCAAAATTATAATTACAAATTGCCATAAAGGAAAATTATAATATTTGGAAATTAAAATAATTAATTCCACAGATTAGCCCTTATTAAAAATACAAAACAAAGCAAGGAAATATTTTTGGTTGATGCAAGATTACCGAAGACCATGGATGCTCCTACATCAGACACCCAAGGTAGGAATTTTTTTATAAATATGGATTCACAAAATGGAGTTGAGTGGTAGTACCACCCTTTCAAATTGCAAGCAATCCTCAACAAACTCCACGAAAAATTAGATAGAAGGATTTCTTCCTCCCCTCTTCCAACACTTATCTGGGAAACATTTCATCCTCTTCCACCAAGCGTTCACTCTATTCTCACTTCCTCTCATGGACTTACATCCACCATGGACCACCCTCCTTTTCCACATCTCTTCTTCCTTTCATTCCTTCTTTGTGGGATCCAACCCACCACAAACCAACCACCTCCACAAAGTTCCTCTTGCACCATCATCTACAACCTCTATACACAAACATGTAACATCCATATACCAATCTACAACTATAACTTCATCTTCTACAACTACAATCTCTTCTATAGAAGGTAAATAATCATCAGTTTTTAACTCAAAATCAAAATTTACCTCATCCTTCTTTGTTGCTCCAACATCATCTTCATCGTTCAATAAAATATTTATGTTCTCACCTCCATCGAAAAGTTTTACAAGGCAATCTTCTTCTATTGATAGTAAATATTCTTTGCCCTCTTTATTTGTTGCAACCTTCTCAAGCTCTATCACTGCAACATCATCTAAAACAATTGCTACACTTTCTTTGGCTGCAAATAATTCTTATATATTCCTTATCTCCTCTTTTAGTTAGGGATATTCTCCTTCCCTGCTAATCACCTCATCATACTTAGGACACTAAAAGTTTGTCATATCAAATTCTTGTTGAACATAATGATGTGCTAAGAGGGGGGTGAATCAGTGTATCTTGAAACTTAACCATTTTCATTTGCAAATTAACAACACATCACATAACTAAAAATAACTAAAAAGAACACATGCATCACATGAAGACACCAGGATTTTTATGTGAAAAACCAAATGAGGGAAAAACCATGGTGAGGATTAACTCACAATATATGTAGCTCACTACTAACAAGAATTACAATGTTTAAGGCTCATTGCATATGGACTTGCAAACTAAGATATACAACCTTAGAGAAAGATACAAAAGGACCTGATGAGGTTCACTATCTCAGAGCAAGATACATGAAGAATATAATGAGAAAATTGATTATGAACTACTTTGAGGAAGCATCTAATATATGTTGAAGTTGCAGTCACTATTTCACACAATTTTCCCTTCACGCTGATTTTGGACACTTCATCTCTTTCATTCTACTCTGTCATGAATCACTATAAATCACTCACTTCACAAATGAATTTAATCTTCTATATATATCCTCTGCAATACTTCAAAACTTTTATTAAGTTGGCTCCATGATGACCTTTAGGAGAAACTCTTGAAATCTCATTGGTCGGATCCAATTAAGTATAATATTTTCAAGAGACAAATGTGTATTAGCACATGATATTATAGGATCCAAACACATCTAAACACATTCTCGAAAATGAGATTAACTAATCAGGATCAACTGTTGAGAATGAAACAAGTCATGTCAGCTCAAAAAGTGTCAATACTATCAACTTTGTCACTATTTGTCTTCACATAGCCAAGGAGATATCAAAATCATTATACCGACCAAGATGTAGGCATTGTAGACCATGCCCAATATTCATTCAACCTTTTTTTGAAGTATTTGATCATAACATGTTGGTGCAAGAGGATAAATCCATCAAAAGTATAGGAATGGAGTATTTCGGACAAGCTGTAGAAAACTGTTATTTGAAAGTTGATCTTGCAAACCACCAAAACACCTGAAACTTGCAAGGAATAAATTATACACCTTTGTGAACATATTACTAATTTTGCATGGTCACATCTATCTCACCAAAGGAATCAAAGCATTCCAACAAGCTTTTCACATTATATTGCACAGACTAGAACATGACTAGCTTTAACTCTTTTTGTTGAAGGTGTAAAGACTTGATTTCTTAGATATAATACCTTCACAACATAGCCAACTAACCTCTTGAGTCTCAAGAAAAGAACTTACTTTGTGGAAGGATGTAGACCAAAATGTCATGACTCTATTATTGTGAATACACTATCTTTTGCAACTTATCGCAATGTGTGGTATACTGATCAGGAATGATATTATTGTAAACATGTAAGGAACATATTGGAACAAGTGTAACAACCACCGCATCGCACATAGACACCATTCTAATTACCGTTCATACATCTAATCATATTGATGACTAAATCTTTGCACTTGCACTATCTCTAGAATATATACAAACTCATCATACACATCTGACATCAATGACAACCCATAATAGGTTGGAATCAATGACAACAACTATTTCCAACAATCTCCCCCTTTTTCCATTGATGGCAACACCCATATGTTCCTCTCCCCATTTGACATCAAGGGCAAAGGGCATGACATCTTCTATTTGCAACATCCCAAAAATGTATGAGCTCCCCCTTACTACATACTCCCCCAAAGATGGAGATGCCCCAAAACTAATGGTATATATAATAAAAATATATAACAAGTATCCAAAAAACTATACAAAGTGAAAATTGTCTTATTTACCCTTTTGTAGCTTCTTTGAAAGGTAGAATATTCTTGTTAGATTTATTTAGTTGCTCCAAATTTTTAGTCAAATATATTTTTGTTGAGGTAAGAATGTGATTTTTACATTCAAACTTTATGCACAATTCCTCAGGCTCATTTATTTTGACTACTTCTCTTAGCAGACAAAATTGTTTCTTTAACTATTCTCTTTGACCCAGAAGAAATGTTAATTGTACATGAAAATTTTTAATTTGTGCCCTAGTGGATCCATCCATATCTCTTGATACATTATATGTTTTAACTAATTGTGTAATTTGTGACTCAATAGAGTCAATATGACTTTTGACATCTTTGGTGGAGCTTGGCCATTTCAAACAAAATTGATAGAGTTACTACTTCATTCACACAAACCTTAAACATTTATATATTTTCCTATAATTTATTGTGTGCTTTAGCACAATGGTCTAAAGCTTCACCCATTCTCTTGTTTGTTGTCTTTCTCAAGGCCTCTTGTTTTTCCTTTTGTTGTAAGTGAGAGGAGTGATCCTTGAAGGAATCCATTAAGATATTTATCTTTTTTTTTTAGGCAAGGATACATCAATGTTTACTTCTGGTAGACCTTCCTAAATATTCTTGACTACCTCATCAACGAATTCACTCTTCTTTGCATGTTCTTGTAGTATTTACTTTCTTACGAAGACATGCAAAGCATCACCAAGTTGTAGCTCATGGAGAGGAGAAATGTTTGTTGAGTCAATTTATCCCTCATGTGTTGGAATTTGTAGAAGTTGAGATACCACCACAGGTTGAAACTGTATCTGCATCCCTCTAGAAGATCTTTAAAAGAATTTTTAGATGAAGAACCTTGGCCTCTATCCATAGAAGCATCTTGCTTCTCAGCTATTTTTACTTTTGCATCCTAAACTTTATTTTGCTCAATATTTTCTTTTTCCTCTTCTTTCCCTTCTTTTTTTATCTCCATATCAAAGACTTCTTGCACCTTTTGTATACTAAAAACATCTTTTCCTTCTTTTTGTTTAGAAAGTTCTTCCATTTCTTTATCACATTTCTCTAGGGGAGAAACATTATGTTCTTTGTCATATTTAGTGTTCACTGGAGGTGAGACACTCATTTTACTCTAAACCCCTACACCTTGTACACTTGTATTCTCTACAAGAGAAATCTCCTCATTCAGTTTGAAATTTTCAATTGTCACATCATCTTTAGTCATATTATCCTCAAAAGTTGATGTATCTAAGTCATGAGCAAACACATCAGGTATGTCTGAAGTATCTGGAGGGGTTTGATCACAAATGATTTCAGCATTCTTTAATCCTTCCAAAAAATTTGCTATATTTTCTCCAGTTTCATTCTCCATCCTCTTTATTTCTTATTTATCATTCCCCATTAGAACATTATTATTTGTTTGATTCTAAATTCTTGAACTTGATATTGAGAAAATTTGACCCTTTCTTCATGAGAGATGGTTACATCGGCCTTTTCTAATGCATGTTTCCTCATCCTTGCTTCTTCTTCAATAGCTTCATTCCTTTTTTTCTCAACACATTTTCCAGGCTTGCCAAAATTTGATCAATGATTTCATGTAGAGCCATATTGAAGCTACTCATACATGATTATTGTTTTCTCAATTATGGCTTTGTTAGTAGTGCCCATTTCATCATAAAGTACACCAACCTCTTTTAGTGCATCGTGCTCTATAATTGTATTGATAGTAGTCCCAAGTTGTAGAGGCTCATGTTTAGATTTTCTAGAGGAGACTTCATTGTTTCTTCTTCAAATTTTTTTCCATGGATATCTCTTCTTCTTCTTCTTCTTGTTTAGTACTCTTCTTCCTCCTCTTCAACATATAGGATTTCAATCCTTCTTCTTCATCTTCCTTGTCATCATCCACATTTACTGGAGTAAAGTTTTCCCTTGTTGCTTTCTACTTAGTTCTTGCCTTCTTTCTTTCAACAGTCTTGGCTTTTCTTGGAACATTAGTAATGGCTCTTTTTTTGCTAGGAGATGATTGAATAGGTCCATAATTTTTAACAATAGCAGGGGTGGATCTGCTTGATCTCCTTGGTCCTTGTGGAGTGGTGGTGGAGGCTTATGATACATCTGCAAAACCCTTAGCAATGTTAATCACCCTCTTTAACTCTGACATCATCTTTCCTACTTTCTTCATTACCTTTTCTTCTACATTCTTTTTCACTTTCTTTTTGGTTATTTCATCATAAGTATGAAATCTCTCAACTATGGTATCCTTAGGTTTGCTAAGCAATATTTTAGCATATGCAATCCAATTTTATCTGAAAAGTTCATAGCGCAGCCTTGTGATCCAAGAATTCTTTAGTTCAATCATTTCCAGGTAACAATTGTCTTTAACAACCATGAAAGTGATTACATCCTTGTACCTTTCTACAACTTGAGAGGGTATCCTATCCCTCCTTCGTATTTTACTTTGGAAGGTTTTAAAGAAACCCCAAAATATTGTATTTCATTGATTGGTGTCTAGAAACTTATGCATGCATTCCCTAATCTAATGTGAGAGAGGCATGTCCCTTCTCCAAACCACATTCTTCATACTCGGTAATTCATTCATGCAATAGAACATAAGACAAATGATCAGAGATCCATATCGAAAGTCATACCTTGTTTCCTTTGTTTTGTGTTGATTCTCCAACAACTATTATCACATAAGCTCACGGAGATCAAATCCTTTTCCTTCCTTCACCATTAGATGTGTTGTATGAATTGCAATGGTGGTAGCAGATCCTTCTCTATTTGAGTAGTATATATTGTATGCAATGCCCATTGTAGCATAATAGACTCCTAGGTCTTCTATGTCAACCACAATGAGTACCCTTTTATCAAAATTATCTTTGGTGTACCTCATAACTTCTTCATTCTTCACAGATTTCAGTGTAGGAATAGGTCCGGAGGAGCACAAACCAGTCACAACCCTGATAGCTTCCTCATGAATTTGGCTTAAAGAAATTATAGCCCATTCATCTTCCTTTGTGATCAGATATGGTTGATCAAGCCAAAAGATATCCTCACGAATTTGGCTTAAAGAAATTATAGCCCATTCATCTTCATAACAAAATTTTGGAAAACCCTTCCACACATCTAGTCCTTTTATTTCCACATTCACATATTCAAGTTTTAGTTGAAAATAATCACCCAGGAGATGATTGAATCTAAACTCTTCCATCTTCAAATGGTTGTATTTGTTAGTTTTAGGATTAGAAATGCAATAAGCAGAAAAAAAACAACTCAGAGACAATGAACATAATATTTTATCCTGGGAAAACCCTCCTACTCGAGGGAGAAAAAACGCAGCAAAATATTCTCTTATAAATCAGAATAATAACAAGCCCTAGAAAGGCCAAATACAATACAATGGATCTGCACTTATATATGGTGCATTTTCATGAATACACAAAGTGTTTAACTCTTCTGCTAAAGTTGAATCTTCTGCTCTTGAAGGGCGAACCTGTTGCTGAATATATTTGAATTGGAATGGATTGAATGATGATTAAATGAGGAGACACCTTCTCCTTTATATATCAAACTAGGTGCTCTTCTTTCTAAGGGTGACCTTCCAAGAATATAAATATTATTTAAAACATAAAGGTCGACCTGCCTTGAACAAGAATATATCAAGGAGAAAATATCTCCCACCACTACAACACTAACACTCCCTCTTAGCTAGGAAGTTATTTTCTAGATATCCTCATCATGGAGTCTCTCAACATGACACCCACAATGGCTACACCCATTTGTAGAAAAAACACATCTCAGTCTCAGAGATTTCCAAGAATTCATCACAAAGTCTCTCAACGTGATTTCCACAATGGCTACTCCCATTTGTGGAAAGAAACACATCTCAGTCTTTGAGATGTACAAGGGTTCATCACAGAGTCTCTCAACATGATTTCGTCATGGAGTCTCTCAACATCATGTCCACAATGGCTACTCCCATGTGTGGAAAGAAACACATCTCAGTCTCAGAGATGTATAAGGGTTCATCACGAAGTCTCTCAATGTGATGTTGTCATGGAGTCTCTCAACATGACGTCTCATCTCAGTCTCAAAGATGAACAAGGGCTTGCACCTCATATTTCTTCATCTCAGATAAATATACACTACAATGGATTTCACCTCATATTTCTCCATCTCAGAGAAATATACATTACAAGGGCTTTCACCTCATATTTCTCCATCTTAGAGAAATATACACTACAAGGGCTTTCACCTCATATTTCTCCATCTCAAAGAAATATACATTATAACAAAGCTTAATGATGTCGTGACTCCCTCTGGAGCTCCAGGTACTTGCATCAACCTTCTAACCTCCTTGTCCAAGATTGCCTACAATGCTTGCCTTAGAGGAATGATTTCCAATGCACACCTCTGGCACTACTGACTTGTGAGAGTCCAAGACTATCCTCCTTGATCTCATCCCAGATCACCCTATTCTAATTAGGTTTGCGGAGCTACCAATGTCAAATCTAGATTGACTATCTTGTGCAATTTTGTTCTTTGTAGTTGAAGGGGTCTTCCAGGGACTTAGTACCTGGCCTTGCAACACTGCAACCCACTTAGCTAACACCTTCACATCTTCTTAGTGAGTCACTTTAGTTCCTTGAGACATATGACTCCATTTTGTTGAAGACAAAACTCCCTCTTGATCCCTGCCTCAATATAGATATTACAAAGAAATCCTCTAGAAGTGAGCTCCCCTCCATTGACTGATCTTAGAACCTTAAATCCTCTTCCTGGACATGATCTCAACTTGTGCCTGAAATTTAACTCCCTTTGAATGGTAGGAGTGTAATCGAGGGATGAATCCATATCCATAGAAGCCTCCTACTCCTCACAGACTAATCTACAAGAATCGTCACCTCAAATAATAAGGTCTTCAATATATCTTCAAATAATGCAACATTCTTTTTCTCTTTGATCCATCCTGGAACATAGCACAACATGTTGCATTTGCTTGGATATACTCCCTTGGTTCAATACGCTAAACTCTGAGGTATATCTACTAAGTCATCATGAGGGGCCCACCAATTCCACTTGCAGATACTTTATATAAAATCTTAATATTAAAGTCCCAGAAAGAGCCACGATATTCTTTTGAACAGAGATACCTTCTGAAAGAAACCCATAACTGGAGACTCCCAGCAAGTGGCTATAGTCCCATTTCACCATGAATCATTCACATAAGCAGCTTCAAATTGGTTTACTAACCTTCACTTAAAGGTGTATTCCCAAGTATGTGAAGCGGTTCTCAAGAAAGAAGTGTTATCTTTTGTTGCTCTTCTTTTGAAACCATGCTCTCTTCAATACTTTGTGATCTTCCTGAAAGGAAATCCTTATTCACTCTGACGATTCAGTTTACCGTCGTTCTTCACCAAGATCTATGTTTCTTCAATACCATGCGATTTCCTTAGTTGATATTTTAATCTTCTGAACAGCTGGATGCGGTAGACTAATTCATCGACCTTGTTCAATAATAATAATATCTAAGGAAGGTCCAAAGGAAGCGATATAAACTCTCACTATGTCATCTCTTGAAGTCTCAATCTTCTCTAGAAATGTTTAAACTGACGATTAGGAAATGAAGTGCTCGACCTCCCAATAACGGTTGGCTTCAAATTAAGACTCCTTGGCACCTGAATTTTATTTCTCTTAGCCACAATTCTACACAGGGACCAACCACAATTATAAAGGAAACAACTATCGGAGATTTGAAGCTAACGTCTCCATGTGTCTTGCCCGATAACTTATGTTCTTGGTGCACACCAATAAAGTAATCTAATAATACATAAACCCAGTAAATGATAGGAATCTCCTTCTAAGATAAACTTTATTCATTGATCTCCTCATCCCGTGACTTCCCTTTGACTCCCAATAAATATGAGACAATTTCGTCCTCTTTTAAATTATGAAATAGCAATTAAAAGATGAAATCCTCAGCAAGTCTTTCTAATTTTCTTAACCCTTCCTATCTCAAGTAAATTAAGATGCTTTCCAAATATGACACTCATGACTCCAACATACATCAATTTGGATAGCTCATTCTCAATTTGGACGACTCCAGATATAACGCCTGCTTCTTTTTCCATCTCAAATATTGCCTTGAAAGTATACAACTCCTTCAATAATCACCATGCCTTATTGTTTATCTACAATATTCATCTCTACTATATATTTTGTCTTCAGGAAGAACCAAATATTATTTGTTTGTACCTATCTCCAGCAAAGACCTGACACTTATACTGCTTAGCCAAATCTGATCAGATCTTTTCTAAACCAGCTTTGATACCATGTTAGTTTTAGGATCAGAAATGAAATAAGCAGAAAAAACACAACTTAGAGACAATGAACACAATATTTTGTCCTGGAAAAACCATCCTACTAGAGGGAGAAAAAACCCAGCAAAATATTCTCTTATAAATTAGAATAATAACAGGCCCTAGAAAGGCCAAATACAATAAAATGGATCTGTACTTATATATGGTGCATTTTCATGAATACACAAAGTGTTTAACTCTTCTGCTAAAGTCGAATTTGCTACTCTTGAAGGGAAAACCTACTGCTGAATATATTTGAATTGGAATGGATTGAATGATGATTAAATGAGACACCTTCTCCTTTATATATCAAACTAGGTGCTCTCCTTTCTAGGGCCAACCTTCCAAGAATATAAATATTATTTAAAACATAAAGGCCGACCTGCCTTGAACAAGAATCTATTAAGGAGAAAATATCTCCTGCTACTACAACACTAACAATATTCATCCAACTTTGAATGAATGTAGATGTGTACATCATTTGAATGTAGTACATTGATAGGAATGTGGGAGAATGCTCCATCCTTTTTGGTTTCCATAGATTTGTATGAATTTTTCTTGAATTTTGGTCTTGGCCTTTCAAGAACATCAATGACAATTGGTGTAGCCATGATATCACTACGATTTTTCATGCAAACCAAATAAATACTTGTGAATTTTTCTTGTTATGGTTTGGTATGCTTCTAGAGAAATTTCCTTCACACATCTTTCAAGGTTAGTAGCATTAGTTCCAACATTCAAATCCATGAACAAGAATTCATCACTTCCATCATCTAGATAGTTTGATTCCTCATCATCAAATATACCATTGTCTTCTTTAACATAATAACTCTACTTGAAAGTTGATTTACCTTTATGATCTTTAGGTTTGTCATTTGAAACTTTTTTTGAACATTTTGAAGCATAATGACCTATCTTTCCACAATTGAAATATTTGAAGGGTAACTTACCTTTGTATTTTCCAGTGCCCTTTTCCAATCTCCTTACAAAATTTTCTTCCACCTCATCAAAGATCATACAAATCAAATTCATCATTCTTCTCTCTCTTGTTGACTTTAAAAGTGACTTCTTTGTTTGGAGCATCTTAGTCAAACTCTCTAAATTCAAAAGTAGTTAAAGCACCAACATTTGATCTCTAGTATATTAATCCAAATTTTGAGCTTCCTCAATAGCAGAAACTTTAGCACGATAAGATTTAGGAAGAGTTCTCAATAGCTTTTTAACAACTTCACTTTCCTCCAATTTTCCACCAAGACCATTAATGGCATTAACAATTTAATCTACCCTTAGCATGTAGATTGCAATATCTTCATCTTCTAACATTCTCAAGGTCTCAAATTTGTCTTTGAAATTTTACATCTTTGCTTTCTTGACTTTAGCATCTCCTTCATAAATAATTTGCAACTTTACCTAGACCTCTTTAGCAATTTTGTAGCTTATCACCTTCACAAGTTTTGAATTAGAAAGCCCACTCGAGATAACACTCATTACTTTGTCGTTATTCTCATAATCCTTTATATCATATTCACTTTTTAAAATAGTAGTAGGAATAGTATATCCATCTTTGACTGAATTCAATACACCAAACCCTAATGAGATAAGAAAGGCTTCCATCCTGGCTTTCCAAAAGGCATAATTTTTTTTTCGAGCATAGGGGCTTTGACACCATTCATGTGTGTCATTTGGATCTACCTCAAGCAGTTAAGCTTCTTCTAAGGAACCTCTGCTCTAATACCAATTGTTAGACACATAAGACAACTGAGAGGTGGGAGAATTGATTGTATATTAAAACCTTAAAACCCTCATTAACTTTCAAACACTTATTATGCATCAACATTAATGTAAACAAATGAAACATCAACACAACAACAACCATACACAATAGAACACTAAATTTTATATGGAAAACCCTAATTAGGGAAAAACCATGATGATGATTAACTCACATATATATATGAATAACAACATCAATTACAAAAGGCTCGTTGTCGAAAGGGCTCGTTGCCCAAAGGACTCACTATCCAAAAGAAAGAAAGGCTCAATGTGAAGGGCTCACTACCCAGATAGAAAGAGAATAGAAAGAGACTATTACAAGGAGGTTCACTACATTGAAGCAATAGGAGAATCCACCACAACAACTCTACACCATCTGCAATGTTCGGCTCACTATCTCCAACAACTTGAGGCACTCTAAAATGTAGACATGTTCTGCTCACTACTTCTAGTAGACATAGGTGTTCATGATCACACTCATATCACAACACTTGATCACACTTCCATCATTTTTCAGCACTCTTCACACCACTCACTTCAATAATTAACCTTGCATTTATACCTTCTACAACCATGAATAACCTTCTTCAATTCAGCTTCAATGAAACTTATGTACCTCAAATGTGTAACCACCAAATAGGTCGGCACCAAACACTTCCATAGTCGAAATAAGTGAAGGTAGAACACACCAAGGGTTAACCAAGACCCAAATCTACATCAACACACTACACCAAGCCCCCACAATCCACAAGAACATCTACATGTAATACTAGCATGCCAAGTTGGCCAAATTGGCATTAACACTACCAAGCAGCTACATACACACTTCACTAGGTCTAAAAACATCCTATGGACCACTTGGTAGCATTACAAAACATCCTAGAATATTCCAACACAAAAAAATATTCAAACACACCTATGCAACCACATGCAACTGAGAATACCATCATCATGTGCAATCAGTCAAACTGCCACTAAGACACAACACATAAACCAAGCTTGTGAAACAGCTGAACACCAAACCATCCAAAGGAATATATATATATATAAGCATCATTAGAATTTTCCCAAATCCCCAAGAAAAGAAACTTCAACATAGAGAAATGCAAAGCAATTCCATTTCTCCTAGATAACCTTCTGCAAAAACCAAACATTGTCAAACACATTTTCTATTGTTGCACGATCCAAAACCTAAAACTCTAGATATAAAACCTCTGAACACTTCTGAACATCACATCCAAACTGCAAAAGCACATCTTCGAGCATGAAGAAATGTGAAGCACAATATAGAACACACCCCTATCACCTTGTACACTTATGCAAATTTTCTCAAAATCACTTGGAAACCAAGTGACCATGCTGCATCTGCAACACCTACTCAACACCTCAAACACCTCATCATAACCACATTAGAGGTTGACAGAGGTTGACAACAATGACAACATAGTGCAACATATCATATATAATTTTTCCCTCTCTAATTTCGTGCATAATTTATATATAATTGATTGGAGGGTGCATATGATATCACTAATACTTTTCATGATTGAGATTTTAGATAGTGAATTGTGCTACATAGAAAGTCATCATCTTATCTAGAAAAATATTGATCACATTATATGGACACATCATAAACATATTTATCACATGCCACATCACATGTTTTGATTACATCATCACATTGCATGGATCCTTATCACATGGCCACATTACATGGACCAATATTGCATTACTATATCTCACAAAGTGTTTTTTACAACTTTATATACTAGTAGAATTTTATATCCCTTCAAGAAATATTATGAACTTTATATAGATGAATTTTATGGACTACTCATGGCATGAAGAATTCAGAAACGTTGTTTACTTTATATAGATCAATATCCTTTTATGAGTGTTTGAATACTTAATTTTTCATGTTGGCTAAAAATGCCCATATATTTTGAAATGCATGCTCATTTTAGATTCACAGACATGAAAGTGGGGGGAAACATATTGGTAAAATTAGCACAACCATAATTAATGTTGCACACTAAAGGGATTTGACTTATAAGAATTTGTTCACTTGTCAATTAAGCAAATATTCCTCAACTATGTCCTTCAATAACACCTTGACAAATTCAACTACCAAAGAAGATAAAGGTGTTCACTTAGTTTCAAGTGCATATTTTATCACTTCTTTCCTACATATAACATTAATTCTTACACAGAGTTTAATATTATGGAGCACAAATTCAACCCAACTAAATTCTAGGAGCAACACACTTCATATTTCATACCTCCAACACAGAAGAAGTTATGATTTCAACATATGATTAAATCATTATGATAAAAATATGAAACAATTATCTAGTAGTCATTAAAATCAACTAAGTGCTTTCAATTCTATTATTTTCATATTCCAAAATTCTATTACATATTGGAAAAAGTATCCCTTTTTCCTTATTTTGGGAATAATTAATATTAAAATGAACCTAATGTTGCCTTGATTTAGTGTTGTAATGTGTTTTACGCATTCACATTAAGTTTAAGGCCCCTTTAAACTAAATGGACTTAATTGTGCCTTATTTAGGGTGTTGTAAAGTGTACCTTTACACTTTCACACTAATCTAGGGACTTATTAATTAATTGAGGCTAATTGGTCTTAATTGGCCCCTTTAACTCAAATCCAAGACTCATTAATTGCAGATTCCAAGGGATAAATCTCTACATTCATAAATGATATTACACAACACTTAATTTTTGAAGGTGTGTGTCCTAGGTTAGTGACCTAGGACCCATTCACCACCTGGTGAATGGATCCTCACTAGGTCCTAGGACCTTATTTTCACATAATATTTCACAATCCATGAAGTGTGTCCTAGTTAAGTGAGCTAGGACCCATTTTCCACATGGAAAATGGGTCCTTACTTAGACCTAGGACCCCCCCTTGGGATATGTTTTTGGCAGTATTCTAATGATTTCAAATCCTATATTTGATGTCGGCTTGTGATATTTGAATTTCAAGATTTAATCTTAAGTTATGTATAAATACAAGGCTATTTCACTTAGTTTCACCTAGAAGATTTTCATGAGATCAAGCAATTTTTACAAGAGCATTATAGAGCATTCAAGAGCATTTCTAAGGCATTCAAGAGCATATTATTGAAGGAATATTACAGCAATCAAGATTCATTCATCCTATCAAAGGCATAGTGCATCATGCATGTTGTTGAGCTAATGTGTTGATGTAGCATTAAAGATCCTATTCAAGCATTGTTTCTCATCAAGTTTTGTGATCAAGATCTACATTCATTAAAGCCACTTCATGCTAGATTGTTGATTTGTACTCCAAGGTTTCAAATGAGGTTTCGTGAGTTGTTACATATTTTGTTCATTCATCATTCCTGTATGCATTGTTTCATTTCAAGGTTTAATTACCAAAATGGGGTTTGACCAAGGCAAACCCCTATTCCCTAACAAACAACATTTTCTCCTCTTTGATGTGTGATTGCAAGTTTTAGGTTGAAGATCAATTGAAGATCAAAATTTGAGAAAGTTGTAAAGTCGTCAAAATTGTCACCTTTCTTGCAAAATCATGGAAACTGAGCTACATGATTTATTTTCGGGTTTCCAACAATCTTCGACTAGGATCTAGGAGTGCAGACATTGAAGAACAGAACTGAGAAACAGATTTTCTAGAACCCTATCTAGGACCCATTCGTCATAGGGTGAATGAGTCCTCGATGAGGCCCGAAAAAGCACTTTTTGCAATAGGTACACAACATTTGACCCTCTTAAAACCTGTTGTTACATCCCACCCTAGTTTTCAACAAGCTACTTTTACTTTTCGTTAATTTTGCAATGTTATGCTATAAGCTTGGAACAACCATGATACTATGATGAAATATGCAATGTTTGATTTAAGCTTTGATTGATTTATGGATACATGATGCCCTAATTCAAATAGGAGATGTATATAAGTTATTCCTCAAAAATCAATTATGGATTTAAATTTGATATGTTGAAAGCATTGAAGTATTGTTAGACTAACTACCTTGTTCTTCGTGAGTGATGATGCAGGACGAATCAAGTTTCAACAGGACAAAAGAGGGAAAGTATCATCTGGTAGAAAGATTTTGTTGTGAAGCCTTCAGTGTTGTCATTTGGGTTTGAGTCAGTTGGGTAAGTTTTGATCAACCTAAAAAGTCTACGACATGTTTTACCAATTGGAGTTAGGTAACCCTACAATGGTTGTTTCATTTCCATTTTGCGGAGTATGGTTTTAGGGTTTCTAAACCGTCTCACCTCTTCCTATATAAATAATCAAACGAGCGATTATAGCTATGCTTATTTATGCATATATTCACGTTTATAATTAGCATATTTTGTCGATGAATCCATTATGGCATTAATGTCATGTCCCGACATTAAGCTAACGTTTCCCTACCTAATAATAATGTTTCCTTAAAAAATAACTATTATTATTATTCTATTAATATTTTAAAATGGTATGAGATATAAACATCTATGTTTTATACATGGGATATTGATCTTGGCATCATTATGAAGTGGCATTTATATCAAAGCAATAAAGATTTAAATAATATGGCATTACGAGATGAGCCAATTAAGTTGTGACAATAGTTGGGCAACAACAAAATTATATAGCTTTTTCATTATGATGAAAACCTTAGTAGGCCATGGATAATTTCATGACAGGCTTGTTACTAATTAGCATGTCGATATTTACCAAATATTTAATCGATGAATCTTTCTCCTCAAGTTGCTCAAGTTATTTTCTTTGTGGCACTCAATCTGAAAGGAGTAACAAGTAAATGACTTAATCTAGACGGGATTAAAAGGGGAACTATGCTTTGGTTGGGCAAGGTGGTGGATTGAAATGAAATCAAACTACCTTAATCTTGTGTGAATTCCACGAGAATCCATTACTATCAACATTACCATCTTCTGAGAGGTGACGAATCAATTATTTTGGAAATGAATTCTGGAGATCAATCTATGAGTTTCTCACCATGATTTGAGGGGATGACTGGGGGAAGCAACATATGGGGTCTCTCTCTTTTTCAAACGGCACCATCTTTTCGAACCATTCTATATGCCTTTTTGTTGAGTAAAAACAAATGAAAAATCACATTTACAATTTAGTGAAGATTGAGCCAACGCATAACCACTTTGTGTAACCATTTCATCCTGTGCATATTACATATACACCAATTTTAGACGAAGCAGGGATTGGTTAATTTTGGCTTCCATTGCTGACAATAGTAGACAAGGACTCCTCTAAAGAAGAGATGATTCATGTAACAGGAAAAAGAACAAGCATTATGTGTATGCAAGTTCGAGCCAAGAAGATACTAAGTTTCCATCTGAAGATTAAAACCGTTATGAGGAGCTTTATTTCCAAGGAACTCAAGGAAATGTTTCCATTGAGTTATCCTGCATAGGTATTTGATTCTTGATGCCAAATGTTGTGTTTAATAGACTTCAAAATAATGCTATGATACCAATGAAAGTGTGGAATTGTTGTTTCAAATTTTTTAGGGTGAAAGCTTACACTTTGTATATAGGAGTAGTAGAACCCATCGTTCTTCTTTTATCTACATAAGGAACATGAAAGTATTTATGAAGCATAAGATGTCTATGGCTAAGTATATGAGTAGTAGAATCTTGTTCCAAATTCTTAAAAGAACATGAAAGAAGCCAACTCCTGACTGAACTGTGTGTAGTGAGATTATAAGTATTGTCTAAGTGCAAACTATATTGGCTATATCCTTCAATTTGTGAATTATACTGGAGTCTAGACCAGTTATTCAAGTACGTTCTTTTGACCACCAGAGTTATATGATTTTGGTTCTTGCTAAACCAAGTAATCTACACTGATACTTTCAAGTTGAGTCTTGAACTCTTTTATTTCCTGCTCAACTCAGTTCTTTTCAAGTTTCTCAACCTCAACCTTTTATTTCTCAAGAAGAGGGTTTTAAGAAATTTAGAGGGTTATGAAATAATAGAACTTATTGCCCTTGTTGAATCTTTTGGTTGAACACATATTTACCGTGAATGTAGAATTAGAAGTGCAGCTCAGTGGGGGCAATCCAGAGGTCTTTTATTTTATGAGTGTTCATAATATGTTCTTGGGTTGAATATTATAACCCAAAGCATTCTTGGAAATGCTTAAAAGTCAGAGTTATATATATACCATAAAAGAGTTACTACTTCTTCCTTTATTTTATTAGGAATGTGGAAAGAACCTCAAGGGTATCGAGGAACCCTTAACCCAGTTACATTAGAAAGAATTTTATCTTAAGCCTCAACCATTTAGATTGAATTAGGATAAAGAAAACCCTAAGAGTACAAGGGTAGTTGAACTAGAGACTTAACCGTGAATCATGGGAATAAACCCCAAAATGCAGAGGTTTTGAGAAGAACCTAAAATTTCATCACAACAAGGTTGATTGTACCCTCCTAGCTATTGTATTTTATTTAGAGTTGTTTGTTGGGTGGGATAGGCAATCCAGTAAGCCGTAGGTATTTTATTTAGAGTTTTTTTGTTGGGCAAGACAGGCAGTCCAATAAGCCCTAGGTATTTTATTTAGAGTTTGTTTGTTGGGAGGGACAGGCAGTCTAGTAATCCCTAGGTATTTTATTTAGAGTTTGTTTGTTGGGCAGGATAGGAAGTCCAGTAAACCCTAGGTATTGTATTCAAAGCTTGTTTGAAGGGTGGGACAAGTAGTTTAGCAATCCCTAGGTCAATAGCTTCCTCCAATTCAAGCAGGGTGGTGAACCTTGACTACACTTTTGAATCATTGTATAGTATTACAATACTAAGGCCATAGTAAGTGTCGTAGCCACACGTGCACTTGTCAATTCACCGTACTCCAGACGCTTAAATTAACTAGAGGTTTCATACTTAGTAGGAGGGTACCTTAGTAGTGTGACAGAGTTAGTTAGGTGGGGGTACACACCAAAGCTCAAACGAAAACTAAGAGGGTTCCCAACACAACCTTTCATTGAAGGGTAGGGCCGCTTCGAGTCAAGAAGTGTGCGGGGGACTACTTGAGTCCATGGTTGGAGGTAAAGCATCCAGGTGATACTTTCCCTCTCATTAGTGGCATCCCAAGTCTTGGATAACAACAAGAATCAAATGAGATTCTCTGACCCTTTTTCTTTTACAGCTCTTTATTTTACTTAGATTTGTATCGTGATGATAAACTAATGATTCAGTTTGCAAACAAAAATGATGATGAATGATGCAATCTTCTTTCTTTTTATGAACATGAAATTGAAGTGCAGTAGCATGAAGATTTTACAATTGCTTGTTTCCTTTTTTTGTTAAAAAAAATCAGTTAATTCTCTTGTACAACTTTAACATTTTGGTGTAACCTCTCAATTAATCTGTGTCATAAGGTAATGGGTTGTTACACGTGGTATCAGAGCGTCTGGGTTAAACACTTGGGCCTAGGAGCTCATTGTATAAGTATTGCACATGACTTATATGACTGACATTTGAAAACCTTGTGTCAAAGATGGTTCACATGAAGCAAACTGCCAAGAAATCAATCACAAGTAACGAGCATTACCTGCAAGCCAAAAAGGCAAGAGCAGCCTTAACTAAAACCATCGAAGGATAAAACATTAAAGGTGAATCCTGGTTGGGGGAGGAGGAAACCTTCACCCACGCAATGGACCGAATCAAAGATGAAATATCATAATTAAAGCAAGCTACTCAAGCTCATTTGAGCATTGTGGCAACTTTAGCCGCACAAGCATCCACTTCGAGATTTGTACTTGACAAACCAACTCCTTCTAGACTTGCACCAAGTGAGTAATACCAACAATCCACCCAAGAAAATAAAAAGAGAGGATGAGCACATTTGCGTGCATCATCCAGTTGAAATCATTGTAATTAGTTCCAATGATTCGAAAGGGTATACACCCTCTGCTCCTAAATGAAAGAGAATCTTTGTTTTAAAAATCCAATGATGAATAAAGTGAAAAATTTCTTGGCAATAGAATGGATTCATAATTTAATGTTGAATGTTTCTTTTCTTAAAATGTATGTGGAATGCTAAGAATCAATATGTGATTAAAAGGAGTTAACTTATCTTAAACCAATGGAAATCTTAAAATGGAAAACTTTAGGTAAGAATTAATAACAACATGGTGCATACTCAAAGCAATCATGAGCATAGCCATGAAGTAGGACAAACCACAAGAAATACGGAAGTGAGGTTGTATCAAATTTTGGTCCTTCTATAGGAAACAAGGGCCACGGTTGATCATCTAGAAAGAGAAAGTACGGGTAAAGAGCCTACTTTTGAGGGTGACTCGGGGAGTCGCCATGTAGATACTAATCATAGTGACCATGATGACTCATATTCGAGGTCCAAGTCACCAAAAATGGATAGAGAGCAATTGGCTCAAGAGTTAGCCAAAGATATGAAAAAGGTAACTCCACCAAAGTTTGATGGGTTGGACTCCAATGATATTGTCAAAGCTTGGTTAGTTGAAATGGAGAAATATTTTGAGATTTGAAATTACTCTAAAACCACAAAAGCAATATGAGGAGCTTTTCAATTAGTAGGGGAAGCGTCCACTTGGTGGACAAACAAGAAAATGGAATTAGGCATAAATGCAAAAAGATTAACATGGGGTCAATTTGTTGCCATTTTCAAACAGAGGTGGTTGCCACAACTGTATTATGATAAAAAAATGACGAATTTTCAAAACCTGAAACAAGGTTACCTAACAGTAAATCAATACTGGGAAAAATTTACTCGTCTCCTTAAATATGTACCCCAGTATCAAGAATATGAGAGGTTATGTATTATGAAATTCATCATGGGACTAAATTCCCAGATTGGTGGTGAGGTTGATATTCATGGTCCCACCACAATGGATCAAGTTTATGAAAAATCAGTTAAATAGGAGCAAAGACTTAAATTCCTGGCATCTTATATGGAGAAAAGTTAGAAAAAGTACAATTGGAATCAATCTTCCCAGCCCTTCAAGAAGAAGGGAGAGAAATCAGACTTTCAGTGAAGAGGGGGCAAGGGTCAACATGAGAACAAGGGCGAAGACCAAAAAGACAAGAGGAATGGAGGAAAACAAAATAGTAATGGTAAGAGGAATCGAGAAGCTTCTAGAAAACCTACTGAGAAGCGAGGACCGCCTAGGCATCATTTTACTTGTGGTGGGGACCATTATGCCAATCAATGTCCCACTAAAACCTCAGGTCCTTGACCTCGAGGAAATCCTTTACCATCTCAGCAAGCTACCTTCAACAATGGATCCACACTACATTGGATAATAGGCAAGTGGAATACCAGATAGCCCCCATCAAGATGACAGGTATGTTGTTTGGCACACCTGTTTTAGTTTTAATTGATACTAGAGCAACTGAATGTTTCATATCACCTAAAGTCTTAAGTACAATTTCTAGAAGGGTTGGATTTATGAAAAACTCTTGATTATTTGAATATGCAAATCAGTCAAGGGCTCAAGTAGAGCAATTTTTGTTTGAGGCTAGGGTAGACTTTCCAAAATTTTCAACAAAAGTTAACCTCTATGTGGCTCCTTTAGGATTCTATGACATCATATTAGGAATCAACTAGTTATGGAGACACAGAGCAAAGGTGGATTGTTTCATTAAAACAGTCGAATGCTTAGATGATCTAGGGAAAAATGTCCTCATCCAAGGAACTACAAGAATGGTCAAGTTAAGGCAAATTTCTACAATGCAACTCAAGAGAGCTAAACGAAGGGGTTGTCAATTGTTTGTGGTCAAAATGGAAGAATTAGGAGAGCTGAGAGAAAACCAAGATATCATCTTCTTTGATGACTTAATGTTTTATGAAGCCTAGAAAACACCAGTAGAAGAGTTTGGGGAAGTTTAAGAAAAGGAGGGATCAAAATGGGACAAGTATCCTTACCTTCGAGATTTTGCAGATTTTTTTCCTAATGACCTACCTAGACTACCTCCCAAAAGGGCATTCAATTTTTCCATTGATCTCATACACAGATCGGAGCCAATATCCAAAGCTTCGTACCAGATGAATACCATTGAGTTAATGGAGCTGAAAGTGCAACTGCAAGAACTTTTGGATAAGGGTCTGATACAACTTAGTGTTTCACCCTAGGGGCACTGGTAATATTTGTCAAAAAAAATGATGGAACCCTAAGGTTGTGCATAGATTACCGAATGTTCAACAAGGCCACCATCAAAAACAAATATCCCTTTCCATGCACAAGTGATCTCTTTGATCAAATGCGAGGGGTGATGGTATTCTCCAAGATCAATCTATGATTAGGATACCATTAGTTAATATTACGAGATGAAGACATTCATAAAATTGCATTCAAAACAAGGTATGGACACTATGAGTTTACAATGTTACCCTTTGGTCTGACGAATGCACCAACTACTTTCATGAATCTAATGAATAGTGTGATCCGGGATTGCCTTGACAAATTTGTGCTTGTTTTTCTTGATGATATCTTGATTTACTCAAAAAATTAGGAAGAACATCTCCTGCACTTACAGTTTGTACTTCAACGTTCACTAGTAGAAAAACAATAATAAATGACTAAAAAAATACTAAAAATTGCATATAAATGACTAAGCTTGGTCATGTGACCATTAGTAGTTTATTGCCAATCATTTATAACATGACCAAATTCATGACTAAACCATTTTTTTAGTCATTTATTGGTTGTTTTGATTGATCAATTTGGTAGTATATTTAGTTGTTAATTTAGTCATTGATTGTTGTTAACTTGTCATTTATTTAGTCATGGTAGTCATTTATTTAGTCATTATAATCATTAATTGTCATCAATTGGTAGTATAATTAGTCATTTTTATTCACTTAGTCATGGTAGTCATTTATTTAGTCATTATAATCATTAATTGTCATCAATTAGTAGTATATTTAGTCATTTTATTCACTTATTCATGGTAGTCATTTATTTAGTCATTGTAATCATTAATTGACGTCAATTGGTAGTATATTTAGTCATTTTTATTCACTGATTTCTGTCCATTGGTAGTATGCACATGAACTAATGCTTTCAGGTGTGTATGTAAACTCCTATGTTTGGAGAATGTTGTTACAATAACTAGTCTATGAAATTGCAAACCAAGAGAAGTTGTCATTGAAATTCTATCATGTTTCATTTCTATTAAGAGGAGGTGATGTAAGTGCTAAAAAAGTGAACTCATTGTCAAATGGTAGTACCTATAGTGGCTACCTCTTATATTCTAAAATGATATTAAGAAGAATGCATGAGAGGAATTGTTTCTATATCATTGTTGTCCTTAATTGTTACCTGTTGTGATGCCACTATTGCACATGGGGTGGGTTGTAAATCCATCAGATTAATGAAAAAGTATGTGAAACAATATCTTGTGTTGGATATTTTGTTGCAAGAGAAAATGGGGTATACTAGTATGCAAGAAAATGATAGAATGGGTTGCTATATATAAAATGTGTAAACAAATCTTGGAAGTTTATTTTTACTTGTTCTATACCATCTTAAAATCTTATGTAATGGAACACACTCTTGATCACGGCTCCTAATTATGTGCAGAATAAGGTCTTTGTTCCTGCATTTAAAAGGAAGTTGGATGGTAAGTTTTGCTTGTTGTATGGTAGAGTAAGGCTCTAGTTTTGCATTTTCTCCTTGCTCTATACTTGTTCATAAAGGAAATAAGGAATATAGGTTTCATGTGGAATTACCTATTGCTACTACATTCATTTACTTTTCTGCTTTTGTAGCTTCCAATTTCATTTCACAACAAAATAGCATGGTTACATTAGAGAAACTAATGAAATTAAGATGAAAATGGGGAAACAACAGATAACAATATAGAGAGTCTTCTTCTTTTCATTCATATACACCTTATGTATCTGCTTCGACTTGAAGGATGAGCAAGAAAACACAAAACCAAAAGAAAATAATGTAGTTGTGAATAATATAATGGACAATTAAATATAAATACCATTTTGAGTTGAAAAAAAAATTATATATATTATAAATGAGGGTTGGACCTAAACAAAAGGAAATATACACATGTACATGGTAATAGGCCCGAAATCAAGATAAACCTAATGCACTATAAAAGGCCATTATGTATTTAGAATGGGTGAGAGTAAGATTTGTTTAAATTTGCAATGGCCTCCATCAAAACAAAATTATATAGGGGTGTGGCCCCATTGAGAGAGTCGCGGCTCCCTGTGGAGTCTATGGCCTCTTCAATGGAGGTTGTCACCTCACAAACCACATCCTCCCTCTATAGGCTCAGCCAACCCTTCACAAATTTGTCGACATCATTATTTTCTGTAATGTAGGGATTAGCGCATAAATAATATATTTTAAGTACCTGCCGCCAAAATGAATGAAGAAATTAAGCGCCCATGTGACTTTTGAAATGGACATGGAATTTACTTTCAATGCGGTTTTATAAATGTTTTTAAGTCTGGTTAAACGAATCTCAGCCGTTCATCATTTTCTACCATTTTTTTGACTATTTTTCACTGCTTTTTACTGCTTTCCTTGTCATTTCTTCCCCGTCGCTAGTGGTTTCTGCTCCTCCAAACTCGTCCTCACTAGTATTGACTGTTCATTCCTCCAATTTGGCAAGCTACAACCTGAAAATATAGTTTTGGCAAGGGTTTAAGAGTATGTTTATGAAAATGAAAATTACAGAAAAGATCCTAATAATGAGCACATTTAGGTTTTAACATTATGGCATCCTTTATCCTACATAGTTAAGTATATATTAAATTTTATATAATAAAAAAATAATTATATTTATATATAATTATATTATTAATTATTATTATATATTATATTCTCTAACAAAACTATTAAATGTATATAATATTTTTATAATTATTAATTAATAACTATTATATTCTTATTTAATACAAAATATAATTAATATATTATATATTTTATATAATACAAATTAACTTATATAATTATATTTATAAATATATATAATAGTATATATAGATTAAAGAGGTGGGACTTTTTGTGGGTAGGGGATCTCACCCGTAGGGGACTAGTCTCACCCTAGGTACCCAAGATACGAACTGCTGGGCCACTTGGTTGGATCACAGGGACACCCCTGTTGTATCAAAAAAAAATTACATATATATTATATTATTTTTATTTATTTATTTATCAATAATAAGTTTATTTTATTAATATTATTAAAAATTCAATACATCGATATAAGTATAAAGCCTTCAACCCCCAACCCCTATACACCAGCATTTACAAAAAATCGAATCCGACCTCCATCTACAAATACAAAAAACTTGCGTCATGGCTTCCAAATTTTTCGTGGCATATTCATGAAGCCCATCCAAAAACCTACAACCTACTACAAACACCTAGCTTGTACCAATAGGGCACTACAAAAACAACATTTATACACAGACATACAAAATTTACAGGTAAATATCACTCCTGCCACACCAAGGATAAAAAGTCGTTGAATTCCAACTTGAGCCACGAACCGCATCATCGTTCCAGCCTTCAGACCCGGTCTACCATTGCCATCCTTTCAAAAAGGAATGATTTTGATGTAGTAGCAAAAAATTGCAGCCCTAATAGAAAGCCAACCCGCCATCTCATCCTCTAAAAACCACCCCTTCTTGCCCTCGCACATTGACAACCACCCCTCCTTGCTGAGCATTTCTTCCTAGGTATTTGTTGTGGAATGTTTGGTGTCTCTTGCCATGTTACAGAATCCTGATGAAGGGGCACCAACTACAAATTCTCCCACGTCGTCAATATCTCTAGCTTATAGGTGTCTTTATCAGTTCTCCTTCACCACTTCACGAAAGGGATCAAACCCTCTTCAGTTGCTTCATCCATATCTTTGATTCCTTCTGAAACATCAAAGCCCACTCCCGGCACAACCCACTCCAGAAATGATTCCATCCCCACAAGCAAATCCTCCTCAAAAAGTGTGAACATAACCCATTTGATCACTTTAATTTCTTCATTCAACTCCAACCTCCAAGCAAATATCATCAAATCTATGTCTACGTTCAACCTTCCTCTGTGTTTTGCTTCCATGAAATGCACACCCAAAGTTTCCAACACCGCCTCTACAACCTCATCCTGTGGGCATTTCAATAAAAATTTCAAACGAAATGCAGTCACTGGGCCAAAGAATCATTTTTGTTGTCTCTGCATTGAAAACCCATACATGGCCTCCATCCTCAAGCAACTGGGAACGTCACCAAACCTAACAAACACTTCACTAAAATTGAACATACTACTATTGTTTACAATATTTAATAGCCTTCCAATCTGTGCCATTAATGGCATCCTTTCATCGTCATCCTACAAACATCATGGCATTAACTACCACCTCTGCTGCAACTTTACACACTCATTAAATTCAAATGCTTGATGGATTTTCAAGATCGCAAAAGGATGATCCAAATCCCCCTCGTCCTTTTCACAGGACCTCTGCTCTGGCATCGTCTTTCCATCCATCATCGAAAAGACTTCTACGCATATGGATAGAAATTGGAGGAAAAATTATCTGTTATCCCTCCTTTCTTCAAATATTCTCCAACACCAAAAAACCACCCACACCCAACCAACCAAAATAAATCAAGACTCCATCACATAGGAGCTCGTGCTTAATAAAAGCACATGCCTGGGAAACACTTTAGAACTCTTAGGAAACTTAATCGACAAAAGCACCTCTGAAATCTTCCAAAACAGAATCGTCAATATTATTGAAAGTAACTACCCACTTGGATAGGCAGCCAACCTTTGTGTTCCCCGAACGCCTAATGTGGCTCACTATAAAATCCTCAAAGGATTCTAGTTCTTTGAGGATTGCTCTAACATAATTTTGTAGGTGCCAAGCCTTTGCCCCCAAATCAATAATTGCCTAAGTAATTATCAAGGAATCCCCTTCAAGGTGAATTTTTTGAACACCTATATATATTATATTATTATTATATAAAAAAATATAGGTTATATTATTTACTATTATTATATATATAATACAAAAATAAAATATAAAAATATATAGGTCATTATTTATTTACTACTACAAATATATTTAAATACAAAAATATATATAATAGTATATATAGGTTATATTATTTACTACTATTATAATATATAAGAATACAATAGAATCAAAATAGCATATATTTCTATATAGATCAAATTAAATTAATTTATAAAAAAACTCATAGTTTAATTGATATTTGGATAGGTTAGGAAAAAGAAAGCTATATGTATGTTAATATAAAATAAAATTAATAATATAATAATAGTAATATAGATAAAATAAATAAATGCTATTGTTAATATCGTTACTCATATTGTTCAATTTTTATTTGTGTGACTAACTATTGTCATTTTTATTTATGTGACTAATTATTTAGTTGTGTTTTTTACCCGACAATCAAATTAGTCATTTATTTAATCATTTATAGTTGTGTTGCAAAAAATTAGTAGGATTTAGTCATTTTTAGTTGTCATGACTAAAACTTTTAGTCACGTAGTCATTTATTTTCCAAATTCTACTAGTGGTTTAAGAGAGAATATGGAAAGTTATCCAAGTGCTCGTTTTTCCAAAAGGAAGTACAATATCTTGGGCACATCATCTTCGTTGAAGGGATCACGGTAGATCCAACAAAAATTAAGGCAATCTTGGAATGGCCATAACCGAAAAATGTGCATGAAGTTTGTAGTTTCATGGGTCTAGCAAGGTATTACAAGAGATTCGTAGCCAATTTCTCCAAAATTGCATGTCCTATTACCTCACTTCAAAGAAAGGGGGGGAGATTTGAATGGATAGAAAAATGCCAAGAGGCTTTCAATATATTGAAAGAGAAGTTGACTATGGCACCAATTCTAAAAGTGCCTAATCCAGAGGGAAAATTTGTGGTCACCACTGATGCTTCAGGTGAGGGATTAGGAGGTGTACTCATGCAAGATGGGCAAGTGATAGCTTATGAATCCAGGAAACTAAAGAACTACGAGCAAAATTATGCACCTCATGATCTTGAATTAGCGGAAAATGTACATGTGCTACAGATGTGGCAGCATTATTTGTTGGGTAAGCCCTTTGAATTAAGATCAGATCACCAAGGTTTGTGTTATTTGTTCACTCAACCTAATTTGAATGCTCGCCAAAGAAGATGGCTTGAGCTAATATCTGATTATGACTTTGAAATCAGTTATATTAAAGGGAAAGAGAACTGAGTGGCAGATGCTCTCAGTAGGAGGCATGTTTCCTCCATGATGTCAGTACAAACTAGTTTCTGAAGTCAAGTGCTACAACAGTCCAATGGGGATGAATACTACAAGCAAGTCAAGAAAGCTTTATTGGATAACCCCCAAGACTCTAGATATGATGGGTTTCAATTTGAATCAAATGGGCTACTCTGATATATGGGAAGAATGTATGTTCCTGACTCCAGAGAGTTAACGAACACAATTTTAAGAGAAATTCATGGTGCACCATATTCAGGACACCCTGGGGTGACAAAGCTTCTGGTTGAAATCAAGCCTTTGTAATTTTGGAAGGGAATGAAGAAGGATGCTGCTAAATATGTGGCAAAATGTCTGGAATGTTAGAGGGTGAAAGTTGAACATCAACACCCGGCAGGACTGCTTTACCCACATGAAATTCCTGAATGGAAATGGCAAGTAATCAGTATGGATTTTGTGCAAGGACTTCCAATGTCCAATAATAGGCACAATACAATATTAGTCGTGGTAGAAAAACTTACTAAGGTGGCACAATTTATTCTAGGAAACTTGACTGATGGGACACCCATCATAGCTTGTAAGTTTGTACTGGAGGTTTTGAGATTGCATGGTGTTCCTAAAAATATTATCTCAGATAGGGACACAAGGATGACCTCCATATTTTTGCAAACTCTTTTCACCTCCCTTGGGACCTAATGAAACATAAGTTTTGCATACCACCCTGAGACAGATGGTCAGACAGAAAGGGTGAATCAAGTTTTAGAAGACCTTTTGAGAGTATATTGTATGGATCAGTAGTACAAGTGGGAGGACTACCTCCCACTTGTGGAATTTGTCTATAACAACTCATATCATTTAGCGATCAAGATGCCCCCATTTGAAGCATTATATGGAAGGAAGTGTCAAACTCCTATAAGTTGGGATAAGATAGAAGATAGGATTAGCCTTGGTCTAGAAATGCTTTCAAAAATGGAGAAACAAGTCAGGTTGATCAAAAAAAGACTGGCAGAAGCCAACGATAGGCAAAAAAGTTACACTGATGCTAAATGAGTACCCAAATATTTCATAATAGGGGAAAAGGTTTTGTTGAGAGTAAAATCATAGAAAAGTGCAATTAGGTTTGGGAAATCATCCAAGCTAGCTCCTCGCTATGTTGAACCATTTGAGGTTCTTAAGGAATTCAATCCAGTCGCCTACTGAATTGCTCTACCACTAGCACTTTCTAGAATGCATAATGTATTTCATGTGTCATGTTAAAAAATATATATCTAGTAATAATCACATGACTGATTGGAATGCACTGTAGGTTCAAGATCTAGGAGTGGTCACAATCAAGCCACTTAGGGTGCTTGAAACACATAGGCTCTGCCTAAGTAACAAGGATGTGTTACAATGCAAGGTCCAGTGGGACCAATATGTTGAAAATAGCGCTACCTGGGAAGACTACCAAGATATTAAACAAAGATTTCCACATCTTTTATGAGACTTTGAAAATGTTCTTTAAAAACTTTACTTTATGTTTGTGTTTCGGGGACGATGATTTTTAAGGGAGGAAAGATGTTACATCCCACCCTAGTTTTCAACAAACTACTTTTACTTTCCGTTAATTTTGCAATGTTATGCTATAAGTTCGGAAAAATAATGATACTATAATGAAATATGCAATGTTTGATTTAAGCTTTGATTGATTTATGGATACATGATGCCCTAATTTAGATAGGAAGAGATGTATATAAGTTCTTCAAAAATCAATTATGGATTTAAATTTGATATGTTGAAAGTATTGAAGTATTGTCAGACTAACTACCTTATTCTTTGTGAGTGATGATGCAGGATGAATCAAGTTTCAACAAGACGAAAGAGGGAAAGTATAATCTAGTAGAAAGATTGTGTTATGAAGCCTTCAGTGTTGCCATATGGGTTCGAGTTAGTTGGGTAAGTTTTGGTCAACCTAAAAATTCTACAGCATGTTTTACCAATTGGAGTTAGGTAACCCTGTGATGGTTGTTTTCTTTCCATTTTGCGGAGTATGGTTTTTGGGTTTCTAAACCGTCTCACATCTTCCTATATAAATAATCAAATGAGTGAATATAGCTATGCTTATTTACGCATATATTCATGTTTGTAATTAGCGTATTTTATTGATGAATCCATTTTGACATTAATGTCATGTCTTGACGTTAAGCTAGCATCGCCCTACCTAATAATAATGTTTCCTTAAGAAATTACTATTATTATTATTATTCTATTAATATTTTAAAATGGTATGAGATATAAACTTTCATGTTTTATACGTGGGGTATTGACCTTGGCATCATTGTGAAGCGACATTTATATCAAAGCAATAAAGATTTAAATAATACGACATTACGAGCTAAGCCAATTAAGCCATGACAATAGTTGGGCAACAACAAAATTGTATAGCTTTTCATTGTGATGAAATCCTTAGTAGGCCACGGATAATTTCATGACAACCTTGTTATTAATTATCATGCTGATATTTACCAAATATTTAATCGAAAAATCTTTCTCCTTAAGCTGCTTGAGTCATTTTCTTCGTGGTGCTCAATCCGGAAGGAGTAATGAGTAAATGACTTAATCTGGATTGGATTAAAAGGGGAACTATGTTTTGGTTGGGCAAGGTGGCGGATTGAAATGAAATGAAATTTCCTTAATCTTGTGTGAATGCCATGACAATCCATTACTATCAAAATTACCATCTTTTGGGAGGTGATGAATCAGTTATTTTGGAAATGAATTATGGAGATCAGTCTATGAGTTTCTCACCGCGATTTGAGGGGATGCAATAAAAGAGTTACTACTTCATCCTTTATTTTATTAGGAATATGGAAAGAACCTCGAGGGTATCGAGGAACCCTTAACCAAGTTACATAAGAAATAGTTTTATCTTAAGCCTCAACCATTTAGATTGAATTAGGATAAAGAAAACCCTAAGACTACGAGGGTAGTTGAACTAGATACTTAACCAGGAATCATGGGAATAAACCCCAAAATGTGGAGGTTCTGAGAAGAACCTAAAACGTCATCACAGGGAGGTTGATTGTACCCTCCCAGGTATTGTATTTTATTTAGAGTTATTTGTTGGGCGAGATAGGTAGTCCAGTAAGCCCTAAGTATTTTATTTATAGTTTGTTTGTTGGGCGAGATAGGAAGTTCAATAAGCCCTAAGTATTTTAGTTAGAGTTTGTTTGTTGGACGAGACAGGAAATCCAATAAACCCTAGGTATTATATTCAGAGCTTGTTTGAAGGGCAGGACAAGTAGTTCAACAAGCCCTAGGTTAGTAGCTTCCTCCAAGTCAAGCAAGGTGGTGAACCTTGACTACGCTCTTGAAGCGTTGTACAATAGTACAAAACTATGGCCATAGTGAATGTCGTAGCCACACATGCACTTGTCAGTTCACCATACTCCAAATGCTTAAATTAAATAGAGGTGTTGTACTTAGTAGGAGTGTATCCTTAGTAGTGCGACAAAGTTAGTTCGGTGAGGGTACACACCAAAGCTCAAATGGAAACTGAGAGGATTTCCAACACAACCTTTCATTGAAGGGTAGGGTCGCTTCCAATCAGGAAGTGTGCGAGGGACCACTTGATTCCGTGGTTGGAGGTAAAGGAGCCAGATGATGCTTTCCCTCTCATTAGTGGCATGTCAAGTCTTGGATGACAACAAGAATCATATGAGATTCTCTGACCCTTTTTCTTTTACAACTCTTTATTTTACTTAGATTTGTATCATGTTGATATTAATGCTTTAGTTTGCAAATAAAAATGATGATGAATGATGCAATCTTCTTTCTTTATATGAACATGAAATTGAAGTGCAGTAGCATGAAGATTTTAGAATTGCTTGTTTCCTTTAAAAAAAAATCAATTACTTCTCTTGTACAACTTTAACGTTTGGGTGTAACCACTTGATTAATCTATGCCAGATGGTGATGGGTTGTTACACCTATCTTTTGATTGTTATATTAGTTAGGTTTAATTTTTGTAACTCACTTGCACATGATTGCTTACATATTGAATGAAAATGAGAGGGAAATTAGGTTCATCATTTTGTTTCGTTATGGTGAACCCATTTTCCTGCATTTCACAACTCTAAATTGAGTTAATTGCTTGTTGTATTTACTAAATAATTTTTATATTGGATTAAGTATAATAGTAAGTAAATCAACACACAATCAATCCAGACAAAGAGCACATCATTGTTGCATGCAAAAGAACCAACAACCTATAGATCCATAGAGTAGCAATGAAACAATGGAACAACAACTAAGAATCGATTGCCCCACCATAACAACACCGCTATCCACAAACATAATACTATCCACATTCATACAACAAACATAAACATAACCATGATCACCTCTTATCCAAACACCAAAGTCAAACCTATTATTATCATAAATTATAACAAAATAGTTATAAGTCAATAGGAACAACATAAACATTAGATATCAAATTTTAATAAACAAATCCACCTTCAACCTGTAAATCCCTAAATTAACTCACAAACATAAAAAAAACAAAAAAACAAAAAAAATAAAAAATAAAAAATAAAAATTGTATCACTTTTTTTAATCAATTATTATCTTTTATATTATTTTATATAAAAAGATATTAAAAATGATGGATTGAAAAATTTCACACCTCAAAATCCATGAAAGCAAAATCTTAACAATCATATCAAAACATGAGACAAAAAAACAATTCCATGTGGTAGACAACAGGAATTATGAATCCACCAAGAAATAATTGTGATCATAATCATGAATTACCCTAAAAAAATGATATTGTCCAAGTCACCATGCACCTAAAAAGACACGAAAAATAGGTTGGACAAATAAAGAAAACTTTGAATGAAATGCGATAAGTCCCGCCACAATTCAAGGAAAAAGCACGCGCAAAGTCCGCCTTAAACCCCGGTCAAGAGGGTTGGTCGTACGGGAACATAATGAAGATATGCCCAAAAATACAAGGAGAAAAAGTTTGGCGCCTTTAACCTAACTCTTTCCTACTCTTTGAGCCGTACAAAAACAAATTGCCATGCGTATCCCTCAATCCACAAAGTCCTTAGTCAATCTATATGGAGAATCTCCACACACATAATCTAGCCAACACTTGGGCACAATATTTACTACAAAGATCTACCCAAAAGCCACTAGAAGTCAAATATTATAAAGTCCATGCTTTTAAGTTTGGGTCAGTAGGTCACTTAGCATTTGAAGCTCCAAACATCATGAACATTGCATAAATAAGGATATGCATATCCCACAAGTTGACGAAGGGGACCCATTTGGAAGTAAGGAGAAAGCCCATCCCTAGAGGTTGGGAGGACTTGATAATGCGAAAGGTTGTGTTCAAACTTGTGTGAGAAGATTGGGAGGTATGGTTGAGGAAGATCATCTTCTATATTGAGTGTAAGTGAGAAGAAAAGTGTTGCAAATTGATCATTGATGGAGGCAACACAAACAACTTAGTGTCCACAAAGATGATGTAGAAGTTGGGATTGAAAACAACCATGCATCCCACAGTATACAAAGTCTCTTATTTGTAGAAGGGACACCAACTCATAGTGATAGGGGAATGTGACCTATTTTCTTTCCACATTGGAAGATATGTGGGAATGTATTTGTGGCGATACTAATGGATGCATACCATGTGTTACTATGAAGGCCATGTTAGTATGATTGTTGTGCAATGCATGATGGATGCAAGAATACCTTCACCCTCACAAAGGATGTTACCTAGTTTGGAACACCTCCATTGAAGCTAGAAGAAGAGTGCATGTAGAAGGGAAAGATGGTGATATTGTCAATAATGGAGTTTCTTAAGGAGGTGGGAGACCTTGTAAGACTAAGCTATGTGCTAGTTTTTTCAACTCATTTAGGAGTCTAGCCTTGAGGAACATAAATTCGTTGAACCACTCAAAGAATTTATAGATGTGATATGTGTATGAATGTTAGATGGATTGTCATTGATGCACAAATATCATATTACATTGATCTAAATTTGGGCTAATTTTCCAACAAGGCATTCCATAGAATGAATCTTGACATGAGAATAGAATTGAACAAATAGGTTGAAGAACTACTATGATAAGTTCTAGTAGAAGAGAGCATGAGTTCTTGTGTAGTACCTACAATACTTGTACCAAAGAAGGAAGAGGAATGGAGAATGTGCACTAACTCCCACATGATCAACAAGATGAATATTAAGTATTGGTTTCCAATGATAATACATATGACTTAAATTACTACCTAAGCAACACACACTACTATTCAAGCTAGATCTTAGGAGTGGATAACACCAAATATTAATCAAAGAAGGAGAAGAATGGAAGACCACATTCATAATGAAGGCTTGTATGAATGAATGGTTATTCCATTCATGTTGGTGAATTCCCCAAGAACATTCAAGAGGCTGATAAATATTGTTTTGAATTTATTTACTGGCAAGTTTGTGATTGTATATCTTGATGAAATTTTGGTGTTTAATAAGATTGAGTAAGAGAATATTGTGCATTTGCAACAAATATTTGCATGGTTGAGGGGAGGATCAATTGCACGTCAACATAATTAATTTCACATTCACAAGGAAGGAAACTGCATAGTTTGGGTTCATAGTATCACACTTAGAGTAATGTAGATGGACCTAGAGTGATGAGAAATAAACAAGTTCAATACCAATTGTTGGGAAATTCAATCTCTATCCAAATATGACTTAAATGGATGAGATACAAGGAATGGACTACAACAACATGAAAATTTGAAACTTATATACAAATCTGAAAAATAAGTTGTCTTAATATGGAATTACCATGATTAGATCCATCTTCTTTATGATGCCAAAAAATAGCCAACATAACATGCTTATAAACACTACCTTATGTGAATTTATAACAATAATATATGAAGAATAACATCATAATAAGATAGAAGCAAAGAGGCGCAAATTAGCAACACAAGAGCATCACATAACACATGATTTACATGGAGAAACCCTTGCACGAAAAAGCTCCACCAAGAAGAGAGGCCAAGTATGCATTATCATCAAAAAAATGAGATTACAATACAACCACTTTCATTCTCCTCTTTGCCTCCAACATGATAGCACCTTTGCACCTATGAACAACCTCTTTATGCCTCAATTTGTCCTTGTTCCTATAGGGTAACACTACATTCAATTGTTGCCCATTGTTTCTACATCCAAGAGGCTAGTTTTATAGATATGTGAAGAGGTCTTAAGCCCAAAACAAGGCTTCCAAAGATGAATCTTTAGTCCAAATGAACCAACACTTGGAAATCCTCCATGAAATGTGAAAGGAAACCTATTTTGGCTCTAATACTTTCCCTCCAAATTGGGTGCCTAAGCTTGGAAGATAAACATTACACTAAATGCAATAAATGATGGAAAACCAAGTGACACCTATCGCCTCTTTCCAAGCTCCCACTTGCAGAATCCCAAGAGTCACTTATTTATCCTTTCCCTCATCTTTTATTATCCCATTCTAGATATCCATATATGAAGAAAACAATATTAAATATTTATGTCCACAACTCACCTTTATCATTGCTAGTGGACCCATCACCTCTTATGAGTATATTACAAACAATGGTGAGAATTAATATTACAAAATATTCTCCCAATACACACCCTAAGTGCCTAGAGACACTTTCCAAGGATGTTGGAACCATGACATAGGATTTGCAAGGTGGATGGCACCTTAATCCTAACATTCTCCCACTTGACATCGACATTGTAAATACACCCATAGGAAGCATAAACAAGGGAAAAAAAATCCCTTAGCCAATCATGTACCATCTAAATCTTCAATGTGCTCTCATGCTCCAACAAGATACATGCAAAAGCAACCATGATAACCACCATGAAGCAAAAAAATCCTTACATCCTCCAACATGCCACCTATGGAAGAAAAAGGAACATGACAAGGTGAAACATATCAACTATCATTAAAACCTGCACCAATCTTTACATGAATACAAACATCAAAATCAAATGATAACAAAGGCTTTGAGTAGTTGTCTTACTCATACCAGATGGAATAACCACAACAAATTTCAACTCATCCAACCTAACCATACCTCAAACCAAGGTATACCATCATAGATAGAACTTCATGCCATCCACATACAAACCCAAAATCTGCAATCAAGTCTTTGTATATTCGTCCTCATATCTTAATGCAACATACCAATGAGCAAATGACCACAAATAAGGCCAACTAACGCGGCCCCTGTTTCGAAGGAAAATGCTCAGGATGGACATGGGTCAGACGCGGCCAGAACTGCGGATGTTGGAGCTGCGACAGCGGCTCGTAAGGTGGGTGTTGGTGCTTCGTTGGCAGCCAGAACGACTGGGCGTTCTGGGCGTTGTGGCTTGGCCATGGGGGCCAAAATGCCCTTCAAGCAGGGGTGGAGTTTTATCCCCGTGAGAAATGCTATAACGGTTAAACTAAAGGACGAAGTAATAGAAGAAATAAACGATGAAGAAGCAGAGCTCTCTGAACGTGGGAATATCTGCAGGTTTCGGGGCTTCTGGCCAAGCCTTCCTCAGTTGCACTCATGGATTTCCAAGGAGTGGGAACCTCTCTTGTCTGGTAAAATTCACATCTTCCCTTTGGCCAAGGGATTCTTTGTTGTTAAATTTGATAATACCCAGGACATAAATACTATATTATGTGGTCATTTTTTTAGTTGGGGGGATCAATATCAGCTGTTGATCAAACCCTGGCATTCAAATTTTAATCCTGTTTCTAAAACCTTTAATAAATTCCCGATCTGGGTGTGCCTTCCTAATCTCCCCCTCCATCTCTGGAAGGATTCTCTTCTGGAGTCGGTGGGAGAGGCTCTCAGGGATTTTTTGTTCGTTGACGAAGAATCTTCAGATATCTTTCATTCCACATTTGCTCAAATACTTGTAGAAATTGATGTTACAAATGGACTTCCTGCTGAGGTTTCATTAGAATGCTCCAAGGGGACTTGGGTCCAATCACTGGATTATGAAGGATTACCTTTCCGTTGTAGAAGATGCTTTAAAAATGAACATGCTGCTGTTCATTGTGGATTTGAGAAAAAAATACATAAGGCACCTTGGTGGAATGGTGCTTCTCAACGTCATTATACGGTTGAGAAGAATGCTGATCTTAATAAGAGTTTTTCTGAGGTGGCTGCTTCGGAACCACAAGACCTTGGAACCCCCCCTCCGGTCGTCTCTACTGGTGAGGTTGTTAAGGCGACCCCTATTGAGCCTTTGGCTGCCTCTCCAGGTGAAAGCGCCTCGGCTGTTCATCCCGGCAGCTTTTCTGAGAAGTTGCTATCTTTACATTGCAGTCATGAGGACAACCCCAAGTGTTTGGCTGATGGCTTTAATCACCATGAAAATATTAAGAAGGTCTAGCAAAGTTTGGCTGCGCAAGTGGAAGAAGGATGGATTACAGTCAAGGGTAAAAAAGATAAATCTTCACGGCCTTCTTTCGACATGACTCTTCGCTCCCACAAGAAAAGTGCTAATTGTAAATCTTGATGAGTTTTGTTTGGGCGATGGCTTTTTGTTGGCTACAGGCTGTCCTTTCTGCAGCCTGGCTTTTTTTGTTGTAAAGGGTTACGGATCCATTCAAAATTCGCTTATCCCCTAATATCAAAAACAAGTGTGTATTAACACTGAAAAGTCGTGGATATTAACAACTATATCAAGTACTCCCAATAACCATATCTCACTGCAATAAGCATACCAATATAATAATAGTGACCAAGAATATGGCCTACCAAAAAAAATCCACATTAGACAATTTACAAGATCTACAAATATGCAACATCTGAAAGGAGAAATACATAATCAATGCTCCAACCTCAAATAATTGAAGAATAGATTCAACCCCACATCAATATCATGCAAAACAGAGATAATCAGGTATAACATGTGTATTTCCAATACTCAAACACCAAGATCAATGCTAGATCTGGTTTCTAAATAAACCCATGTAAGAGAAACCATAGATCAATAAGAATCATCCAAGAAACCATGCAAATGTGTAACTGTCTTCATCCAGAATATCCTAAATATAGTCTCATCACATATCTACATACCACATATTTAGTTAGCATTTAAAACATGCAAAACATCTCTATAAATATGAAATCTATTTAAACATCTAAACATTCACATCAAACATGTCATTTGAATAATGGAATAAGCACAAATATAGAACCCATAGCTGAAAACAAGAGTAAACTACAACCCAACAAGGAAAACAAGTTGTCCAAGAGCTTATAACATATGGAACATATCAGCTCCACAACTCACAAAGAGGTTAGTGGCTTATCTTCTAGTGCTTTCATGTAACCAAGGGCTAAAACCATGAAGCCAACATATGCAATCAATTATGTAGTCCAAATCGAGGGTGTTTCTCCATGTGACTAGGATGTATCTACCCATCCAACATGAACACCTTCTCATTGCACATGACCACAGTGTAAAGGAATAAAACCCCCAAAAAAGAGGATGTGCATATTGTTAAACAAGATCTCCAAGTTACTAAAACATAACAAACTCCATAAAGATCCATACTCATGATCTTCCAATACCCAACATAGATTACATTGACAATATCCATGGCTTCCAATCTCATAAATCTGCAAAACAAAGTTAACTCACAAAATATTCATTGCAGTCCTACAAGCCTTCCAACAACCTCCAATTCCTTGCTAGTCCATTTATAACTCTTGTTATCAATGCTCTTACAATGTAACACTTGCATCATAAATGGTCTTACACATCATAGATGATTTCACACATCTCTTACAATGTCACAAATGCTCTTGTACACATCATAGCATACAATCCAAGTGGCATACAAGAATATGATGGATTTGCCAAGGGGTGGTGTACTAATCCAAGAGAGATCAAATTACTTAACATTTGATAAAAATAAGATAATTACAAATTTTGCAAGGTGTACAACACACCTAATGTAACATTATCTTGTTTGTACACTAAAAAAATGTGAGGGGAATAATAATTTGGGCACCCAAACCAATGCAAGCAACCCCAATGTCCCACATGGGATTCCTTGACTCTTGCAAACAAGGAATTCATTTGGTCAAACCAGGTGCTCCAATTAGAGGCACTAATCACTCTTACATGATGTTCTTACACATCTCTTTTTAGCCAATCAACGTTGCCTTACAAATCCATTTATAACTTTTGTTATCAATTCTCTTACAATGTAGCTTTGGTGTCATAGAAGCTCTTACACACATCCTAAATGCTCTCCCACATCTCTTACAATGTTATATATTTTCTTATACACATCATAGGTGCTCTTATACATCTCTTGCAATGTCATATATGCTCTTAAATAGTTCTTATGTGCTTCATATCATATAATCAAAGTGGTATACAAGAATCCTATAGATTCCCACAAGGGTATTGTCTCATTCCAAGAGGGGCCAAATTACATCATGTTTGACAACATTAATGTAATTCCAAGTTTTGCAAGGTGTACAACACACTGAACCTAACAAATATAAGAGACCCATATACACAAATAGCATTAGTAACTTATATCTCATGGAACTTGAATGTTGAGTGTCACTTGGTTTTCACAAGGAGCATTTTAGGAAGTTTTGTTCAAAGTACTTACAAATATTTAGGACTTTTAGAAGAGTGTATAATAAATGGGATGGTTTCATTGTAGCATGCTTATATTTTCATGGCAATGTTTTCATTATAACATGTAATTTTACCACTTGTTGAGTGTAGCAAGTAGGGTTGGGATTGCCCTTTTGTTAAAAAAATAGTGGAATGTTAGTCTTTAAAAACTTTCTTGCTATTTTTCATCATGAGTTGAATTGGAAAGAAGCTCCTTTTGGTTTCAATCTGCATAATAATTTAATTGTTGATACAACTAGACAAGTTATTTTAAGGCATATTTGGAAGGCTAGATAGTGATGTGTTCTCTAGCAACTATTTTCATGGAACCGATACTCTTAGTCTTTAGTCTAACATATTTTTTCAAGTTGCTTTCTTGTTTTCACGGCTTCAAGAACTATCCAAAAAAAAGAAAAATGTTATGGCCATGGACCAACTCCAACAAATTCAAAACCAAGTTAAACAGCTACAAAACAATAACATCCTTGACCCATACCATATGAATGATGTTTTTTATGGGTTCAACCTTTTATATTGTGATTGTAATTATTGAGAGATTCTTTTGTATATCTAATTCACCTACATATTGGTAGCTTGTATTATTTTTAATTTTCCTTTGATCAATTTAAAACAAAAAAAAAAAGGGATGAACCTTCGTAATATTATGTGATATGGTTTCTACCCTATGACAATCATTGTAGCATGTATTGAAAATCACAAGATGTAGTTAGTGGAGGTTTTAGAGAAACCAAAATTGTAAAAGTAATTGACACATGAAGCTTGCACAAAAAAATAGGGATAAATTTTTTCTATATTCCAAGTATAAGATTTTGTGGGACCAAAAGTTGTCAAGGAGGCAAGTGTGATCCATATTGGATTGGGGAAGCACTCATCTTTAAAGGAAAAGCACTTCAGCAAGTTTTGAGACCAAAAACTATTCTTTGGTGGCATCAAAAGTTAAGTTATGTACATTTTCATTTATGTCTTAAAAAGTGATGCAATTTCAAAAAAAACAAAAAAAACTCATTTCAGGTCCATATGCAAAAGTTGTGGCTTTCAAAAGATGAAGACTAAAAACTATCATAAATTGGTGATTTAGTGACTACCAAGTGGCAATTTCAAAATTGTTTAGGTGGTTTTGAAACTATCCCCTAATAAAAAAAGGGACGATTTCATCCCAATGGGAGAAAAAAAGATAATTTAAGTGTTGCAATTACCCTGTCTCTTTAATTTCTATGTATAATGCTCAAAAGCATAAGGATTCCAAAGCAAGGAGGAGGTTATTTGAATCGTTGTCTCTTGAAAGTAGAAAGCTGAAATTGTGATAGGCTTTACCAAATTGTAGCACTCTTTGTCCTAGTTCATTTGAGCAATACACACTAGTAGAGAGCAATTATCTATACCAAATGGGTTTTTCACCCCAGGTAAATCTGTGTAATGCTACAGTTTTTACATTTTAATACTTCCTAGCATAAAACTAGAATTCCTTCCATTGTTTATGATTTAGAACTTCATGTAGAATAGTAGTATCTCAAAAGATTGGTACGCAGTTTAAATTAGGTGTGTAGTTTGCAATAATATTAATGTTTTCAATTTGGTTAACTAATATAACTGAAAATAACATGATTGCAATATTGCTACCAATTTATGAATACAAATTATCAGTTCACGCATGCTACTTGACTAGTTCTGGTCAAAATATTTCTACACTATCTTCAGCTTTAAGGCTCTCTTTGCTCATTCTGACTTTTGAGAGTTTCCTAATCGTGACTTTCATTAGTCTGGTAGTGTTATGTTAATGGTGCTTTTCTTTTGACGCTTGTGTGTTAAAAATTTGATTTACCAATTTTCTAATGTAGAGTTTCTTGATCTAGTTTATTTTCATCTCCAAGTTCCCGTGGAATTATCTCTGCACTTTGCTGCCTATGCGATCTTCTTTCCCACTGAAGAGGTGGTTGTCAAATCATCGCTCAATATAATCAAGGACACCACGGAGAATTTTAAAAAAGCAGTCCCATTTATAATTATTCCGATTCCATTTCTGTAACATTAAAATAGAAAATATATGTCCTAATAAAATATAAAAAAGCATGCCAGAACTGTTTCATTTCTGAATCAAAGAGCACATCTTAATAAGACTAAATATAAAATAAATAAGAATTCAATACCCAAAGTCCAACCCACATTCTAATAACTCGTTTCCTCCTGTATCTCAAATTGGGGTTAAATATAGCTATCAAACAAATAACTTGTACGTTTTACGTGAATTGGCTCCCCACTTTAAAATCCTTGTCCATAGCATTTCATCCATCTTTTGTCCAGGCGTCACCCTGAGAGATGATTGTTCTTGGATAAATTTTTTTTTTCAAAATTCCGGCAGCACCCATTCCATATGAGTATTCGGGAGCAACTATTGACTAGTAAAAAGGACAAGGGTCTGTTGACCATAATTGACACCATTTGAAGAGGATCATTCTCACCAGGTTTAACATCAACTAATAAGAATTGACAAAAAAGACAGCGAAGTAAAATAGAAAGAGTACATCCAACTATGATAGACGGTTTTCGGTACAAAGTACTTTACCTAAATTCATATTTTGGAAATAGCCAGAAAGGGTAAGCCAAAGCGGGTATATCTAAAAACACAGATATGCCCGAGGCCCAAAGAGTTGTGAACTAGAATACAATAAAGAAAAGAGGGAGACGCGAGCAAAAATCAGATACTATTCACATGGCAAATTTGAAATTTCAAAATGGAATCATCAACTTGGTTTCACCCTATCCATAGTTTTGGAATTTGATACAAGAAAGTCTCGTTGCAAAAGCAGCTCCCTTCTACAAATAGGGCATTTCCAACCAACACACAAGGACATTCGACAGAAATTATCGTGAAAAAAATTGAAGGTTTTTGATGTTGTACAAGATGTGTATCTCTCTTTACCATATTTCATTTAAATTTATGTCTTGCAAGACTTCATCTAGTAATCCATCATTTGCTAAAGACTACAATAGTTTGTATAGGAATCATTGCCAATGAGCTTGCATATTTATTATAATCACGTTGTAGCTCTTTCAAACTAGAGTAACAGTTTGCATCAACATATATTGATCAATATTTGCCCGTGAACCTAGTTGGAAAACAATAATCCACCTACGCAAATACTGTCAGTTCTCCCCGACGGTCTATTCTAGAATGCCATTTCTTTTACACACTAAGCTGGTCCATTTCAAAGGATTAACCAGTTCATATAAGACGAAATAAGCAAAAAACATCTTGCACCATGCACATATAGGCTAGTGATAATCACTTGATGGTTCCTCCCTTGCAATTCATTTAGATCATTAAGACTAACACAAACAAAACAAGATTGTAAAATCAGCTAGCAATCCAATTAAATCTTAAATCATTGAGAATACTTTGTAAACAAAAAAAGATAAAGGAAAGCTAAATAATTATGCAAAATCAGCTAGGTCTCAAACATTGTGAATGTGGAAAAATGATGCCTACAGAATAAACCATTTACAAATACAAATGTCCATATAACAAGAAAATTGAATTAAAACAAGTGCTTAAGGGGCCATTATTCTTCAAGTCATAAACAGAAAATTGATATGAACTGTCTTTGCCGATATAAAATTCTGCTCTTTCAGATTATTGTCCTCTGTTTAAAAGGAAATTATTATGTTGTAGTCTACTAAACTTACTGAAATTCCTTAAATAATTCTGACAATATATGGGAATAAACTAAGAATACAATAAACTCCTCTGGAATTCTTACAATATCAAACAACTTCTTCACAACTTCAATTCCAGTTAATCTCCAAGTACGACAAAGCATCATCCACTCTCACTTGCCCTTGCTTGGAATTGCCATATAATCTAAAAGGGTTGTAATCAAATCCTCTTAACAAGAAAATTAAATACCAAAAACATAAGGGAATATATTTTCAATGATATTAAGTTAAACAAACTCCTATCATACATGTCAAGCCTAAATACTCAGTGTCTATTCATTGGGAGTTGTTCTTGAGGTTGAATACCAAAATCTTGGATACCTATTGAACCCATGCCACCTGTTAGAGAAATATCATAATCTTGGCATATCTTTCTATCGGATTCCAACCTTTCTTTATCGTCCTCCTCATCTTCATCATTAAGTGCTGAACCATGACCGAGCAACTCTTTAGCCTTTCGAAATTCATCATAATGTGCTCGTCTGTGCTCTTTAAAGCTTAATTTGTTGCCATTCAGTTTGTTGACAGTGGCTCCAGAATCTGAGAACATGTTTTAGGGAAAATGTAAGACAACCAGACATTTTCTTATGATAAACTTTGAGCATATTGAATAGGAAAAAAGATAAAACTTTGCACTGCAAGAAATCTAACACTGCCTTACATGTGCATGCTTCTAGGAGGAAATTCAACTGCAAAACGTTCACCATTGAGGTTTCTACAAATGTAATTCCTTGAAGGATATTGTGGTTTCTGCTCAAGCTCACATTTCCTGCGGCACAAAAAAGACCATAGTAGAGAAACCCAAGCTTCTCGGACAAGGGGCACAGGGATGTGAGGTTAATGTTTCAGGGATGGATAAAAAATTCCAATTTGAGGGCAGGAAGGGGACAGTTGGGGTACGGCTATTACAATAACTTAAACAAGCTAAAAGCAGCTGAAATTTCAAAACTAAATATAATGATAGTAAGCTATTTGCAATATATTTATTTATTTTTATTTTTTAAACACAATGTACTGAATTGGCAATAACAAACCTGCCCTTCTAAGTTTTTAATATTTTTTCCTTTAAAAGTCAACTTTATATTTATACATCAAATGGAACAGACTGCACAGCCCTGATAAAAGAGGACATTCTCTTCAAATCCCTGTCCTCAAGTTCTCATAATCCCTCCAAATCCCTGTTTGTAAGTCCTCAGAACATCCGGGGCATTGAGAACATCACCAGACCCCTGGGACATGTCCCCGTGAACACCAAGACTCTAAGAAACCTACGAAAGCTATTTGACTATGATAATAACAAATACGTGGAGATCACTGCACTTGGTTTATTGACTACCTTAAGGCCACTCCATTGTCCATAACCTCCAATCTAAATCTTGAGAAACTTCCTTCCATCGTAATGTGAATACTTAAGACTATACTTAGTTACTAGAAGCCAATTTTTAGATTGATAAATATGAGATGCTACAGATAATATCGACAAAATACATATTTGAATTTTATCTCCCACTGCTATCTCAGAGTGCCAGGGCAAATATCCATTCACAATAAATACTAATCCTCCATTGACAGCTATGGCTAATTTCCATTCACAACAAATAAATTTGTAATAAAATTTATTTGCTCTATTTTTCCAATCCTCCATTGAGAGCTACAGCTAATCCCATTCACCGCAAATAAATGAGCAGAAATTTTTTTATTTTTTTCAATATTTTATGCTACAGAAAATTTTCACTCACAACTTATAAATTAACAATCAAAATTTATTTGCTGCATTTTTTTAATCCTTCAATATTATCTATTTGAAACCCTCTTTCAATTATCATTCATTTCATACCTCCCATTTTACCTCAACTGTTTTTCTTCATCCAAATATTTTAATCATGCTGAATATTTCCTCACAGGCGAGGGCAATTGGACTTAAATGTGATAGCGAGAAAAAGCATAAGGAAAAGTTTGTTGCAGAAGCTGAAGGAGAGAAACCAGTTGTTGCTGACACCTGTGAATACACATCAAACACAGATGGAGTCACCAGGGCCCATGAAAGAGCTTTTTTGTTTTCTATACCATGGAGACCGCAAATGACATGATTCTTTGTGCCTCAACAGGGTAAGAGCTGAGAGGATAGACAGTTGTTTGATACTTCAGCAACATTGTGGGAGTTCAAAAGAAGATTGTCTGGTACCAGCTCCTCAATAAAAGCATTCCCAAAATGGGAGGTTTCAATGTAGGCATGAAAAGTCTGACCTGGTAAGAAAGTTTTGCATACCACAGGAGGAAGAAAGCTCACATATCACCCATTTCATTACGAGTAGAGTGTTCTGGCACAGATGCATGCATGTTGTCTGCTCTTCTCAGAGAAAGAATCCCCACAAATCAACATGCGAGGTTGAATGGACTGAATGCATTTTTCATTTTTATTTCAATTTTCTGTTTTCAAAAATCACAAAAGTTCAAAACAAAATTTGAATCGACATCTTTGAAATAGGTAGAACTTGAATTGACACATCTACAAAAGAAGGAAGTTGAACAGTCTTCTCCTGAAAATTTAATCATCACTAAGAACTGAAAATGGTGGTGACTTCACATCAAAGAATGAACAAGATAAATATTTCAAGAAGAATGGGATAAGGCATGGAGATTGGACAAAACAAATAAAATAAATCAAAGCAAAGAGGATACCATATTCTGTGAAAAATAGGATATAGCATCATCTCACATTCCCTCTCACTCTCAATAAAATGGAGTAGTTGAGAGAATGAACAAAACTAGAAATGTCTTAAAGCAACAGAATGTGGTATTTTGTGTAACCATACAAGATTCTGCAGCATTGATCAACAGCTGAGCCTTCCAAAAGCAAACAAAGTCTTCACCCACTCAATATCTTCGTTGATAAAAACTCTAAAATTGCGAAAGGGACCAAATTATCACTTAGGCGATACCTTTTGCAGAGGACTGTATTTCAAAACAGTCTGAAGGGTCAATGGGCCCTTGGTCTACTGGTGAAGTTGAAAGGTTCTAAATTAGCCCACCAAAGATCAAATCTTGCTGAGTGCAAAGGCTCCGACACCGAAAAAGGGATGAGGCCAGGATCGTGCCCCAGGTGAACTTGGCGGAATGGATACCCCTCAGTCCTTCACTCTTAGCCGAAGAGGTTCAGCCCAAGAAGGCTCGTGCTCCCTTATCGGATAGCTAAAAAGAATTTGTGGATGACCTCCATCAAAATAATATTAATACAAGAAAAAAAAAAACAGTCTGAAGGTAAATGTATTTCAGAACAACACAAGATCTATCACCTGAGCGATACATCCTGAGGAGAAGAATCTTCTAATAAATTGAAAATGGAGGCATCAAATGTACTTCCTGAAACACAGAAAGTTGCAAAAATGGGCAACACAAACATTGGTCTCAGTAACCACCCCTGTGGCTTAAGGGGGGAATGTAACATTATAGTACATTAATCCTTAGTGTACAATAAAGGTAATAATAATATTTTATATTATTATTAACTAAATAGATTAGAAACTGAACTGTCATCTTGAAGATGAACCAAACAGTCATTTCATGTTGATATATATGAACTCAGTATCACATTTTCAAGTGAACAAGAATTGGGTTTCACTATTTCATTCTTTCAAATTCATTCAAAATCCATTTCCTGGCCTGACATAACCAATTCAAGCTTCAACGATTCCACAGTAATTATTCTACACAGAGGAAAACTTAATGCACAATTGCATCTTTAACATTGAAGAAAATATAGTATTTGGAGATAAAGTTGTTTGAAAAATATTTATAATCATGACAAACATCATACAGATGGAAATTAAAACTCTGTTTTTAACATGGGCATAACCTGCCTTTGTCATAACCCTCACTACATGTCTGGGATAAGGCAACGAAAATATATTTCCCAATACATAAGCTAATGTCAAAGACAAAAATATGAATGCAATGAGGAGTAACTCAGATCTGAGATCATCAGAAAAAAATTCAGAAAGTGATGATCTAGTTGAGTGATTCATAAAACAAAGCCTATAATCAAGACAAACTAAAGTTGCTTTTATATTTTTTTAGCCAACCAAGAATTGCAGTAATTCAGACTAAGTACTGTCTCAGACCCTCAACCCCTTAGTCATAACCGACAAGAAAAAAATCCTCTAAAATTTGAAACTGAGAAGAACTTATAAAGTGCCTAGAGGTGATTCTTCCCATCTATTTGTCAAAGGCAAACATAACCTTGGTAACATAATAATAATAAATACACCAAGCGACCATCACTGCAACAAGTTAGATAAGTTTGATATGACAAATAGGAAGAGTTTCACAAGGGCCCACATGTCATGCCCCCCGATCCTGCACAAGAATTAAAATAGATGCTGCCAAAGGGAGACTTCAAAAGGGGTCAATGAAAGTAACTAAAGGAATATTAAATGCAGTGATTCCCTATTAACACAAGGTAGCGCTAACATAGTGAAGGCCTTAATTAAATTAAAAGCAGCAATCAAATAAGTCAAACACAGAGCCAGCGATTAAGAGATGCATCCTTTGTAAGGGTTGCAATGGTTATAAAGGGTGTGACTTCTCACCCCACCATGTAGGATATATAAGGAGGAGGAATCATTTGGTGAAAGGCATCAATCAAGTGGATTGGAAAAGGGAAATAAGAAATTGGAATTATAAGAGATCTATTGGAATAAATATTATTTTTAGCAAGAATATCATTGGGAAGTAAGTTTTAAAAATATAAATTAGGAATATATATATATATTATAATTGCATAATGAAATGATATTTGATTAACGATTAATATAATAAGATTTCTTTAACAGTCTATTTTGAATTTATTGAAGTGTTTACAAATATGGAGGCTGATCGACCTTCCGGGTTCACAAGATGGGAAGTGTCAGCTTCGCCTTCATCAAATACACCACCCCCGAGATGCAACACTCATGGGGCTGGGAGGCATATGAGTGCTCCAGGGCTTGTTGAGGGGGGCAGTATTCATGCATCTTATCATGCACGCCACCCTGAGATGCAACAATCGTGAGCTAGGAGGCGAATGAGTGCTCTTGGGCTTGATCCAGGAGCATGGAGCACCTCTAAGGTGGATTGAGGGATGGTGTGGACCTGAGATCCTGCCATGTTCATGGACCAAGAGGCGGATGAGTGCTCCTGGGCTTGAGAGGGACTTCTCAAGCATGCCACTCTCATGATGCAGCACTCGTGGGGCTAGGAGGCATATGAGTGCTTCCGGGCTTGAGGGTCTTCTCAAGTACGCCACCCCGAGATGGATGGACAAGGATCCACCCATGCTCTTGCAATACAAGTACAACCATCCTTGAGATTGTGGTTTGTAAATATTTCTAGTTAATTCCTAATATGATTGGCTGTCGGAATATGCCTGGGACTAATCATTAGTGATGTTAATTTATTTTGAATTCAAATGTTATAGATGATATGAACTATAGATCTAACTATTATAATGTTCTAGCTATGGTGTATTGTTCTCAATATTATACTATTTTATGTATTAATTTGAATATAACCATAAAGCTGATACTTGTTATTCTTATATCAGTTTTTAGTGTTTATTATTGTTTTGCAGGCCTAAATTAAGGAATATCCCAAAAGGAGACATTACACCACAGGTGGAAATCTCGTATATTTAGTGATTAATTCAAAAAACCATGAATACACCACATTTGTTATTAAACAAGATCACACATGTGAGTCTTACCAATTTACTATATAAGATGTATGCATATATATTCCCCACTATGAGCTTTTACTCCCATATGAAAAAGGTATGCTGACAACAATTTAGACATAGTAGACACTAACCTCCATCATCATGTTCAGTTGTATCGCCCTCATCCTCAGAGGATGTCCAACCATTGCTTCGCCTTCTTCCTTCTCTGCTTGAACATGCAACTTCGCTTAATGCAGATCGTACTGCTTCTGCATGTTCAGCATCACCCAGAGAAGTTTCTCTATCCGATAATGGTGAAACAGACCCTGCAAATAGTTTCATTTCATTTAACATGAAACAGCTATTTGAAATTTTGCAAATAAGGAAAATAAAAGTGACACCTCCATGTTATCATTCAACAAAACAGCAACATCTTTGAAAGTTAGCTGAAGTTTATCATATCCAGACAATTTACCATCTTCATAGTGTGGTGCATGGTAAGGTGTTTTAGGTTCATTTATTTTCTGCCTTACAGGCTTGTTGGCCTCTATTTCTCCGAGGTTTGTTTCATCCCAACGGACTCGGGACCTACATGTAATCATATCAATATGTATTAACTATCAAGCAGGAAAAATAAACAAATATGCCCATAAAAAGGAGGTGGAAACACTCGTAACAACATACACAACTACAATGCCATCACTAAGAAAAAATGAGGCCTCTATATTTGTTTCATTTCACAACTACATGATTAGGATATATAGACATCACTAAACACATCAAATATGATTTGAGTAGCTAATTTGCAAATGAAAACAAAATATCAGCAAATAAGTCCTACAAAACATCCTCTATCCTTAACATAAATGTCAGGAGAAATTGTAATGCATGGAACTAAATATAATATTGCAATTCACAAAAAATGGGGATCAGATTCTCATGAGTCAAGAGTATAACTGAAAGAGAAATCAATGAAGCTACACCACAGCATATGCTAAGTTCAGATGTGATTGATTCCAGAAATCATCATTTAAAAAAGAAATTTGTTGGTGTCCTCTCAAAGCAAGCCAAAAATGAATATGAATATAACTGTTGGTTAAGTGCTTGCATCTAGATGCTATGAAAATACTTTAGATTTCATAGCTTAATTTAATGTCAGATATTTACCAAAAACTTATCAGAATTATAGAAAACCCTGAAGGGCAAACATTAGTACAGCATACTTATAAAAATCGCCACCAATCATTAACACTATGGGGACAAGCTAAGTTTTTTTGGATTTCCCAAGCTTTTGTGTCAGTCTCATTGCTGTCTACTCCACAAAGATAGTTTGATCAAACCCAAAGCTATACCTTGTTTATGAAAGTAATAGGACTTCATTTTGAATTGGTTTCACTGAGAGCTCAAACACTTAGCCCACACTTCCTAGGATGCCTGCATTCAATGCTTAATGAAACAGAAACCCTTCAGCAGTGAATATGCACTAATTGTTGAAGGCCAGGAGTCCTGACGACCCAGGGATTACACCCAACCCTGCAAAGTTGTTGGCTTACCCAATTAGGCGTTGGATCAAAGTTGTTGTACTTGTGATGGATGGCAATATTTGCCCATCCAAGAAAGGGTGCTAATTGCCACACATAAAAAGAATTGGAAGTCAAATATACAATGTGTCTACACATGCAACAAAGTAAATGAAAATTATTCTCAGAACATAACTCTCCTATTATTTTGAGTGAACAGAGTGGCAAATCTAAATACATTTGAGAGGACATGTTAATGGCTTCTACTATAGAAACCTAATGATTCTACACTACTTCTAAAATGCGCAAAATAATGTAAGTAGAAAGCTAGAATGTATCAGGGTGGATATGTCTGTCTGTCAAACAATAGACACTAACATAGGGCAAAGGCAGAGCAACTAGAAAAGGAAGCCTGCATCTGTGCTGGAGTAGATCAAAAAGTTAACTCCATCAAGCAAAGCTTACAAAAAAATATGGAAAGAACTATAATTTAAGAGAAAAAAAAGGTCAATCAAACATAACATCAAAGTCTGCAACATATATGAAAACGTTAGCCTCTTTTACTCTGGTTTTCCACGCATAATCCAATTTCTTTGTGAGGAATTTATTTCTGGTGAGAACCAATTACATTTGGCTAAATGTTTTCACTTAAACAGTGATCCTATAATTTTGTGCCATATTAATCCCGTTTGGAATTTGAGATTCTAAATTGACTGACCGGTTTAAATGCAAGGTTTAACGCCTTTTCCCTGATGTGCCATTACGGCAATGAAATCGGTCTTCCACTTTGAAGTATAGGAGTTGGCCACTGCCCAGATACTACAAAATTATAGAAGTGAGCTTCAAGTACGAAACACAGGAAAGTTCAAGTGAATTACAAAAAGCCCAGTAATGACAATTTAAGGCCAAATTTTCCACATATTCACCCCCCGTGTAGCGAATTTTTCGCATAACAAACATGAACGGTGATCAAGTTTGAAATTTGCAGAATGTTGTGCAAGCGTAACCCAACCCACCCAAAATTTCCCAGGCAAAAGCACTACATCTTATGCAAAATTATAATGTTTCTGTTTCAATTCAGATAGAGTGCCCACATTTTCCAGAAACAAGGCCGATCTACATTGACTTTTATTTTTATCCCCAACAGACATAATGATGAAGAGGAAACAGTAACAAATATAACAATAACAATGATGATGATTTGTACCTGACTTTTGCCCATAATTTACCCTTCTTCATCTGTATGAAATGCCTGAAAATGTTCAAAACTTCTGTTAAATTTGGAGGGGATTTTAGCAAAAGAAAAGAATGAATTTTGATCAGAAGTGACAAACGTGCTGGGGATTTTGGATCTGAAATTGATGGTGTGTTGGTAGTGCAGAGAAGGCCCTCGCTGTGAAAGAAAGTCAAGTACAGTAACTTCTTTCGTTTGTCAACCGGGAAAAACAATTTAATTGTTTTTAGTTAAAAGGCGTAATGATAACACTTGTGGGCCCTACACGTGGGAAGTATAGAAAATTTTCCCCGAAATTTTAGTAAAAAAATTCCATTTGCAGTGACTTTTAGGGTTTTGTAACTATCAAAATTTGTTGTACCATTATACAATTTCATAGAAGGAAAGTGATGCTTTTTCTTCAGAAAGGAAAGAGTCTTTCTCATTTTTTATCACTAGAAAGACTAGTTATATAAAACAAAGTAGAAGAGAGAAGTGGCCAACATCATACCTCAAAGTCATTTGTAAGAAAGAAAAGATCAATATTAAAAGGTCTTAAGTCAAAAATTCAATTTATCAAAATATTATGGAATAACATTGTATGGGTTAAGAAAGAGAATATAATAAAATGGTCTTTCAAAAATTAGGTGTATGTGTATACAAAGTCATAAATAGAATCATTAAATAATTAAAATAATAAAGAAAAAGTGTATAAAAGTTTAAAGCATTAACAATATATCATTATACAATTGAAGAATTATCATCATATTTAAGTTGTCCTCAAATATTATATGAAATACTCTTAAAAACTAGACCTCATTAGACTAAGCCTCTTCACAAGTTTGTCTACGTAGTGAGATTACCAAAGCCAAATGTAGAAATTCCGTTATTGTCAAATATAGGATGCCATGGAGAATGGGCCCTAGAAGGAACAATCATTTGTCAAAGCCAACCCCCAAATCTCTTGTAAGGGCCTTGTGCATTAAGAGTGGAAGCTACAAAAGTTCATTAAGAGCCACTATTTTGGTAGTAATTGGAGCATTGCTAAAAAATCCCAACAATGATTGTAAGTAGTCTAACTCAACCCAACTTATTCATTTTCTCTAAGTTTGAAAAAAAATATTAGAAACCATTGCTAGTTTAGAGCTTCAAGAAAATAGGTACTTATAGCAATAGAAAAAATTATTATTTTTATATGTTTCAAAATCTAAAACAAAATATCAATTATATACAAATGTTGTAATTTCACAATCTTGTTACGAATCAAAATGAAATCTTCAAAGAAAACCTAGTGGTGAGAAAGAAAAAAATGAAAAGGACCAAGCAAAGAGTGAATCCAAGACCAAGCAACATGAGCAATAGGATAAACCTAAGAAAAAAATTGCTTGAAAGACACTTGACAACTACAAGAATTGCAATAGATATGATAATATTTTAAGTCTCTACATATCTTTTCTAAACTTTATAAAATCTCCTTACGAATCTTTTCCAAATAAATGCACAAGCAAACTAAACTTGTCATATTTCATTAAGAAAATAAATAAGATGTATCATGGGAATAATTCATTTGTGCATCATGTTGAGTTTGGCATAGACTAAATGGGTACCAAGTATCTCTCCAATCCTTACACCAAAATAGTGAGTAGATAACCCTATCTTACGTAGTGACACTTGAGTTAGGTCATGTATGATATCAATAGCAATCCTATCAACAAATTGAAATTTATGTTTGATCTTCATTAAAGGTCTATGAATCCAATCAATGGTATGTTTGGAAAAATGTCTATCACCTTATATATACCCCTTTGAAAGAGTCTTTGAACTTTCAAAATGGGTTTTTGAATTAAGGGAGTACCATTTGCAAGAAAAAAGGAGATCATAAAATAAAACTATCATTAATAGATAATCCATTTTAGTATGAAGTGCCATTTTAGACAAGATATCATTTCATCTTCTCCCATGTTTTTCAAATGCTTTGAATTAAAAAATCACTAATGATTTAGATAAGGTTAAGTTCAACCAAAAGGTTATGAAAATTGAACCCCTAGTCTAACAAACTTTTCAAGAAACCTATACAAAAAATAATAAATAAAAAACAAATATACACAAAAAAATAAGAGCAAGATAATGCTTGTAGAACATGTTTGCAATGCCACTCCAAGGGGCCAACCCTCCTAATAGAGCATAAACTCCAATTACAATCTTTAAGATGTCTCTCTTACCTAACTAAAACTATATATAGCTAACAATAAAAGATAACTACTACTATCCCATGCATGTGGAATAAATACTTTATTCTAACTAATTAATAAGATCATGACTTACAAAGAATATACACCCAGACACCCACCGGATGCTTACCTATCAATAGTACCCTATATAATTGCAAGGTTGAGACATATCCCAACATTGTATAGATCAGTACCACAATCAAGATATTGATTTCTAGAGTTTTGTTGAGGTTCTAGATGGAAAGGAAACTATTTTTGGAAATGAAGTGATTCAACTAAAAACAAATAAAATCCCAAAAGGGTTGGTTGCTTTAGAAAGAGCTTTTGACAATGCTAATATGCATGTTGCAAATCTAATCCCTATTCAAGAAAAGGATCTTGAGAAGATTGATTTTGATATGAAAGCTTCCCATAAAAAGGTTTACAATGGGAATAAAATAGACTCAAAAATCAGAACTATGCTTATTTCTTTATGTAGAAAATATAATCGTATTTTTGCATGGTCTTATGATGATCTGAAGGCATACAAAGATGACTTATTATAGTGCATGAGATTCCTTTCAAATCAAATTATAATCCTTTCAAACAAAATCATAGACATATCAACCCTACTTTGGCACCCAAGATGCAGCAAGAACTTATGAAGCTCAGAGATAGAGGAATTATTAAACCCATCAAACATTTTACATGGGTTTCTACTTTGGTGCTAGTAAGGAAGACGAATGGAGACATTAGACTATATGTTGATTTTATAGATTTAAATAAGTCTTCATTAAAAGATAACTACCCTTTACCCAATATGGATGCTATGTTACAAAAGGTGACTCGTTGTGAGCTATTATCAATGATGGATGGTTTTTCAAGATACAACCAAATGAAGGTGAAAGATTCAGAGCAATACGAAACTACCTTCACAACACCTTGGGGAACTTATGTAAATGTAATAATGCCTTTTGGGTTGATAGTGTTGGTGAAAAATTTTAGAGAGCCATGGAATTTGTATTTTCTAATTTAATAGATATCGGGTAAAAGCAAGAAGTTGGGTCCACGAAGAGGGGAAGTTTCAGCCAAAACAAAGCTACAAGAAATGCATACCTGATTTCAATAAAATGGGTACCTGCTTAGGAATGGGCTTCCGAGCCTAAATCCGAATGGGTACCCGTTATGCTTTGGATACCCATTATGCTTCGAGTACCCGCTAAAAAATGGGTACACATTTATAACGGGTGTGCGTTATGAAACGGGTATTTGTTTCGAAAAGGTTATTTTTTTAAATTATTGTCACCTCATTTTCACCTACGAACTTTCTAAGGAAACAAATAAAGAACAATAGGTACATGTTACTGAAGCACTACACCCCCAAATTGTAGTTGCCACCTCCTCCCATCGACATATTTCACCTGAACGACCTGTAGGTTGGTTTTCCTGCATTTTTTGGCTTTATATTTGATATTTTTTATTTTTAATTATGGTTTAGGGTTTGTTTATTTTAGTTGTATTAGCTTGTTCATTTTATAGTTTTTAAATTCTATTTGTACAAAAAAAATCATCAACATAAACCAAAAACCCTAAATCCTAAATTGTAAACCACAAAATCTATACTTAAAAAATAAAACCCTAAATCGTAAACCACAAAACCTAGACCTAGAAACTAAAATCCTAAACCACAAAACTTAGACCTCAAAACTAAAACATTAAACCTTAAACCTTAAAATTGATAATTTGCAAGGATAAGATTAAATTTAAAATTATTTACCAAACTTTATCCCATTTTAATTAATTTTAGACTTACCTTTCATATTATTCTCAACCCAAGTTTCCTTCCACCATATTGTAGCATGGAATTTCAACTTTATCTTTGCAAAAATCATTTTGTTAGGGTCACAAATATCCTCATATTCTTGAGATATTCTTCAACATAGATCACTAATATACAATCATTTAATTTTTTAGGGTCTAGACTAGACCAAAATAATTATCTCAATCTATTCCATTTTTCTAACCAATTTTAGTGACAGATGTTATCACTCATCCTTGTCTATATTTATCTTCAATAATAACGTCATCACCTAATATACTTGCTTATGTTCATCATCACTATCATCTTTAATCTATGGTTCATAGTACCTCTACTTATATCCTCTTCTACCACATCCAAATAGATATAGACATTAAAACAATCATAGTTTAAGTGGTTCACCAATTTATTTTTAGAAACATAATTATGACCTTTATAGATATCCAAGTATAGATAAATGTTTCAAACTTGATGTGAATTGGTTCATTTTTTGTTGGTTAGTCCACACAAAAATTAAACTTCACGATAATATTCCTTCATTAGAAACCTTACTATAGGTTTCTTCAAGCAACTAATATCAAACTTTTCTAGAAACTTTTTATTATATAAACTAATGTAGTTAAGGTCAAAGACCCTCCAATTAAGGACTATCCAACTAGAAATTTCAAATCTAAACTTTGTTTGAGGACACAATAATTTAATTAGTAAAAATATCATGTATGTAGAGAACATTATTATTTATTTAATTCACATAAGAGTTAGAGGTCCTACATATTTCTAGGAATTAACCTTTAGTCACAAGCTAGATCATATTATAGATTGAACTTAATACATATCTTCTACTTTCACCTTTCTCATCAACATAAGATTTTTATGTCTCCATCTTTTTCCTCTAATCTTCCTAGAATATTTCCTCTTTCAACTTGTTTAATATTAGATAGGTCCCTTTTTTATCTATTGGACTACTTACCTTCTCAAGTCTAATTTTGTTTATGCTCAAATCATATTAGATGTCTTTATATACAAAAAGTATAGAATAAATTGTGGTGATTTATAACACATTAAACACCTATAATAGATTATTGTGATAAGGATGGAAACCAACTCAAACTTAAATGTTTTTCTCATTGGTTATTGGGAGTTGCCTACATTATCTAGTTTTAGTGTGTAAATTCACTAGTAACATGCACAACATTATCATTTTTATATATTTTAAGATAGGTGTCTCCAAATTTTATGTGGTTCCATACAATACCCCTCTTAGGACCTATAATTAAGTAGGTATAATTAATAATTATCACAATTCTTAAATACATGACACGTCATTCAAACAAGTTATCATTATGTATAGTAAATAACATGGTATAGGTTCCAACTAACTCTTTGGATTGAAAACATACATGTGATGATTAAGAACATATGAAAATAGAATAGAAAATTAGGTAGATACATGGAGGACTATAGGATCCCAACTACTTGACACACATTCATGGAGCCATAGTCATCCACTTGGAGAATATCATTTAAGTGAGTTTACTAGGTGTAATAGAAAACTGTGTGTTTTAATTTTCCTCCATGACCTATCAACTGATAGGTTTAATGTAATATTTTATTTAAAAGGCTTGTTGGATGATGTCTTTAAGAGTTTGGGAAAAATCTAAAATTTAGTTCCAAAAGAGATATTTTAACTTGTGTGGATTGCAATTTCTACATGAGAACGCATTCTTTAGGACCTTATTGGCAAAAATATGGGATGAAGGGGGAAGATTAATAGTATTAACTCGGGAAGGGAAGTTGGGATTCATATGTTTTTTATATTATTTCATTAAGTGTCATATTACATGACCTTAATTGTATAATTTAATGTATGTTAGGGGAGGAGAATTGTTTGCATTTTCTATGACATAAATTAGACTAAATTCATGTTGTGTATTTTTTAATGTTAAATAAAATGTGTCTTCAAATGATGTATTTTGAATTTGTGTGTTCAATGTGATTTTTAGTTTGAAAATTGTGTACATCATTTAATTACTAAGTTATTGATATATTTTTTCTAATTGTTTAACATGCAATGGCCCTTTCAACATGGAGCAAAATTTACCATTAGTTGATGACTTTTTTTATAGAGGAGATTCTCTTACATAATGACTAGCCTTAAAATTCCTTACCTCCACACTCTCCATATCATAGCTTGCCACCTCAAAACCCCACACCTCCACCCTCTCCACCTCCTAACCCCCCATGTCCTACATTTGATTAGACTCAGTTACAAGAAAACATCAATACAAACTTAAATATCATTCAAAAAAATATCAATTTGATCAAAAATGAGCTAACATTCCCCTATATAGCACGATTTGCATCTTCGATGCAACCTATTGTCGAATTCGTTTGATCCATCGATGCAGATTTAGATAGTTTTTGTCGATGTATAAAAGAGAGGAGACAATTTTCTGTAGATGGGCTACCTTATAAAGAGATCCAAGACCTTCATATTAGCAAACAAACCATTGCCCAACATTTCATTAACCCCCATAGTAACTAACCAATTCCACCCAATAAAAAGAAATTTGTCAATTAAATGGTGTAGGCACCCATAGATAGCTACACATTTTTGGGATAGATGGTGGATAGTCTTTGATACTCCACCACATGCCAATTGTGAGGTGCCCCTTTATTTTTTGAGAAAATTTTATGCTGAGTTTGAGTTGGGTAAAAAACCTAACTATTTTGATATGAGGTCATTTTAGGGGGTTGGGCATGGCATGCACCAAAATAGAGTAGGAGCACGTGTCAATCCTCAGCGATGTACTTTGATTTCACTAATTGTTGCTCCACCATCTCCTAGTATTTTGGCTCCATTTTAGCACTAGACGATGATGTCGACGTTAGAAGCATTGAGTTCTCTCTTAGGAGACCTCATTGATCAGACTACCTATATGGTAGCTAAAGCATGCGATAGAGAGCATGGAGGAGATGGTCTTAAACATCCATCCTACGGGCATACTTAGGCATCCACTTCAAATGCACCTATATCAACGGTGGAATCATTTTAGATTTATTATGTTTTGACAGTCATCCTACACAGGTACATGTACATCTTGAGGCATATTTTATTTTGTTTGAAATGTGAAAAATTCATGTTTAATAACATTAAATTATATATATAATATTAATTTGAAGTGTTTGGTGTAGATGCATGATCATAGGAGGCCATCTCAATATAATCATGTTTGTTTTACGTCAATAATTGTAGAAGTGGGCACACCTTGCGGTCGGGTAAACTGTTACTCCCCATTGTGTTATTACTTATTTACTTTTACCTAGTTTAGTGAAAATGCTTTAAATGAATGTATTTATTCTTTATGCAATTTAAAAATATGAAGAATCAATGTTTGATTTAATTTAATCTTATATGATGATTCTGATTGTGAAATATATGATGCAAATGAATGTATTTGTTTTTGACTAACTACTGTGGCAATGTACCAAGTTGGATCTAAGAATAGAATCAAGCGTCTTGAAGAGAGGGGAAGTATCACTCAGGAGAAGAACTTGGTGTGGTAACCTTTGATAAGACCTAAATTGACCTTTCACACACACTTCTAGTTTGGTTGAGTTGGGATAATAGCTTGGGAAATAGTGAGTTACCTCTAGTCTTGTTTGAGTATGATTATAAGTAGTTAGGATTTTATTTGTGAGCGTTCTTGTTTTGAGGGTTAAAGTATTGAGTCTTTTTGTGTTGTGTGAGTTCTTCTTTAAGTGTTTATATTTAATCAATGGGATAATACATAAAATGTATACATATGTATATATGTATGTGTCAATGATAAACTCATACACATGAGTAAATATGTGCATGAGTATATGTAGATAGACATATCTACACATTCTCATGGATGAATTACCCATATGCATGGGAATATTGATCGGACGAAGGTGACATTATATATATATACACTTCGTGTGTATATATCAATCAATGATACTATGAATATATGTGTTTCAATATCAAGGTATGATATATATATAATATATGACTATATATGTATTAATATACACGTATGCATTGATGAAAAGGAAATGTCCATACTAGTATATTAATACATATGTATATATACAAACATATATATATGCATACATCAATATGTGAAATATGAAAGTATTTCTATATATATTCATATATCGAATAATACATTATATATATATACATATATACAAATTACATTATGTATATATATATATATATATATATATATATATTAAATATATATGTTAATGATATCTAATAGTGCAAAAATATTATAAAGTGCATAACTTATATGGAACATGTATAATGTGTAGCATATATATATATATATAGTATATGGCGCTAATATTAAAGGGAATTGCACACCAATATGGGTAGCGCATAAAAATTAACATTTTGGCAAGTATTTAAATACTATGTGATGATATATAATGTGGTGCTAACTTTTGAGTAGTGTGAACCAAATAGAAGACTAAACTGCAATATGAATTCTTGTTTATGAAGCAAATTGAAATATGTGAATTTGTCAAATGAGAAGTTGGCCAAATAGAGTCGACCTATAAAAGACATTAACCTTGCATTTATGATTATCATTCTTGTTGTCCATTTGAATAAGCGACTCATTCTTCATAGTAAAATTTGGTTGTGCATGTGTTTACTATGCAATGATTTCAGCTGACACCTTTTCTTTTTCTTGTTGAATCGAACCTTTTGGTTTGAGAAGTGTCATATTTGATAGCGTGTTTCTATCCTATAGTTGCTCACTCTAGTGTATAAATAGAGGTGCTTTCTACCTCATTTGGGACACATTATGCACACTTAATGCTTATTTTTTGAGTTGTTATTTTGATTTTTTGAGTAGAGAGTTGTGAGAGGTTTTTTGAGAGTTTGTGAGAGGTTTTGAGAGTAATATTTTGGTGAAGTGGAAGAGGGATAGTTGGGATTTAATTTTTGATTTAGGAAATATGGGCTAGGAAACCAGGTTGGTCGATTGGAGCATTGGATAAATAGGCATGCTAAATTCTACCCTTTTATACTTTATTTGTATTCGAAAAGATTATATGACATTGGTTTCTTTGTTTGAGAAATTTGTTCAATGCTTATTAGAGAAAGGTTATTCTCGTATGTGGAAATAAAATACTCTTGATAGTCTAGGGATCTTATTTGTTTGAGTATATGTATTTATTCCATATTAAGGAATGGGTGTTTATAGGAGGGTTAAATACTATATATTATGGATAGAACTTATATATCTAAAGCTTAGTTTAAGTTGGGTTATAGAGTTACTTTGATTTACTTAGTAGTAGTGTCTAGTTAACATAGAGGTTATAGGTTATTCTTGGGGTTAAGGTTACTCCATGGTGTAAGGGAATAGCCTATCCATAGGTTATGAATGTTCAATACAAATCGAGCTAGGAAAGTGGATGAGTGTGTGACATCCATTCCAAATTAGGGGTGATGAATACTTTGGAAAAAGTAGTGTAAGTTGCCACTATTCACACTATCAATTCACTATGATCTATGCTTACGTACTAGGCAAGGGATATTCATACATGTAAGTTGTAACCATTGTATGTCAAATCTAGAAACGTATAAGACACACCACTAAACTCAGAGAAGGTCAATGTTATTATGAGGTTACAAAACCAATCTCTTCATCAAAGGGTAAGGCCATCTTCCAAGTTTGGTAGATGTGTGGGGGACCACAGTTAGTCCAAGGTTGGTGGAAAAGTGCTTGATTGATGTTTCTCCTCATCAGTTGGCAACCAATATTTGATGGGGGATACCTAGACCATTCATATATCTATTGCCAGTAAACTCAATGGACCCTTGTATGTGTATTTTGTATCCATTTCTATGGAAATATTGTAAAAGAGAAATGTTATCATGATATTATGTATGAAATCAATACTTTGGAAAGTTGTAATACTTTAATTTAATGCAATGGGAAAGTTTGGAAAGATATTTATTTCAAATGTGCATGTTATCTTTGTATGTGAAAAGAAAAAATTTATTGCTCATAATGGTTAGATGCTTGTACAATTTACTTGAGGTTAAAACATAGGAAAGTTATTGTGTAGAACAATGGGCATGTTACACTGAATATATATATTTTAATTTATGTCCATATTTAATTTAATTTGAAATTGTGCACATGTGTGAAACAATATATTGTATCTATGCAGGTAGGTCATGCGATATCCATGGCTAATCAACCACAAGGTGTGGTGTGCACTCCTAAGTCATCATCAACTTTTATGCATGGGTCATCTTTGGTGCGTGTTTTCAAAAGTTATACAAGTTTGAAATTTACATGTGCTTTAAAAATTCACTAGATGTACTATGATTATTTTAAGTTTACAAATTCAAATTAAATTGAGTTTATATTTATATTTAAATATTATGTTTCGTAATCTATATATATCTATATATATATATATATATTCAGGATAATAGCAATATCCTTATAGGTGATAAGCAGGCTCCTGATCAGGGTCATAACCATGAGGCCATGACATTTGAGGCCCTAAACTTTACTAAATTTCCTATATAATTTTAAGGTCTTTTAAAATATATATATATATATTCAATTAAAATGATTTTTATCACTAATATTTTCTAACCTAGATTATTTTATTTATTTGAATATCTAAGAATTATCATCTCAATCATTTGGTCCTCAATCGAAAGTTATACCACCTGTTGAATAAAATTTTCCAATATATTTAGATGATTAGATAGTAATTTATGCATACTTTCGGTTGTTTAGATTTAAAATTTTAATTTCATGATTTTATTGGTTATGTTAATTAAATCAAAATTTCTTTAACTTTATCTAATTTCAAGTTTCTTGTACTCTTCTACAGCATAATATAGGTCCATCTAGTCCATGTGGAATGAAGAGGAGACTTGATTTGACTGATCGTTCTCACAGTTAGATAATTTTCTTTTATAGATTATATATGTACATGTATACACATGTGTGTATATATGTATAATTTATTTATATATGTGCCACTTGACATACATTTCACATGTTATATACATTATGATCACTTTTTTTTATTTATATGAGCTGACTTTTATATATTTTTCTAGATACATTTTTATACATGTTTTAAATTCCAAACTAGCTCTAGATATATCTATCTAAATTTTATGTGGAATTTAATATAGTTGATTAAATGTGCTCACATACATGTTATGTTCATTATAATGATTAAATGCACTTGCATTATATATATTTTATCTATATTTTCAAGTATGCACTATAAAGTCTTGTCTAGAATCAAATTACATATATTTAGATGCCATTGTTGGATGAAGTTTGGATGTCTTAAAATGATTAACTTTCAAAGTTCAATAAAATCACATGGTTAGGTGATAATTTAATGCATTCCTTATATTTTCTCATATTCATAATAAAGTAAGGGCCTAATTTTAACTATTTTCCAATTCTAGCAAATATTCATCACTAAACAAAAATCTATACTGACATATATATGCCACTTAATGCAAACTTAGCAAAGTAGTCTTATGTTAGTATTAGGGATTAATTCAAGTATTTGATTAAGAAATAGATAAAAGACACAATTTGTATAAGATAAAATTGGAACAATATAAAATGTGATTTATAAGTTCATTAAAGTTCATACATCGAAGAAACATATAACATATTGATGTTTAAGACAACTATAACATGATGAAACGTATGTGCATATAAATACAATTAGCTTGTCCACTTTTAGTTCAAGACCACAAATTGATATTTACATAATTTATATGATGGAGTTTTTTTACATTGACAATCATGGTGGATTGACTTGATGGGAACCTACAAAAATAATTAATGTAAGTAAAGTAACTATATGTTTTACGAGTTATTTAACTCTAATTCATGTAAGAAAAGATCAATTTAATAAAAGTTAGAAAATTGGATCTTCAAAATTCCTTACAAATTCAAGTGATGTCTACCATAGGGAAAATTATCTACTATATTAATTATCATGAGTTGTTGAAGGCATAAGCACTGGCCACCAATGCCATCTAGCTGTGGGAGACCTAAAACAAAAATGATTAAATATAATTAGTAAATTACTTAATGGGATGCTCAACAAATGGATTTAAGGGTACACAATCTAGGATGACTTAAGGGGACCTAAGAGGATGGCTTAAGGGTAGTTAAGAGAATTACTTAAGGGGATGCAAGAGGATGGATTAAGGGTGCCTAAGAGGATATGACTTAAGGGGTCCTAAGAGGATGGCTTAAGGGAAGTTAATAGAATGACTTAAGGGGATGCAAGAGGATGGATTAAGGGGACCTAAGAGGATATTTCTTAAGGGGTCCTAAGAGTATGGCTTAAGGGGAGTTAAGAGAATGCCTCAAGGAGATGCAAGAGGATGGATTTATGGTAGCTCAACCTAAAACTTATTCCTCAATCATAAACCATATACCTCAACCCTAGGACATAAAGCCCAATGGATGAACCCTAAACCCTAAACCATATCCCTTAACCCTAGGACCTAAAGCCTAAACCCAAAATCCTTAATAGATTTTTTATTCTAATCATCTTGTCATCATCACATTTTCATCTTAAGTGTTTAGATTTTTTATTCCAAGTATTTTTTCAACCCTAAACCCTAAACCATATCCCTCAACCCTAAGACCTAAAGCCTAGGGGATGAATCCTCAACCCTCAACCCATAATAGATTTGTTATTCTAAGCATATTTTCATCATCACATTTTTATCTTAAGTGTTTGGATTTGTTATTCTAAGCATCTTGTCAACCTTAAACCCTAAACCCTCGACCATATCCTTCAACTCTAGGACATAAAGCCTAGGGGATGAACCCGTAACCCTCAAACCATAATAGATTTGTTATTATAAGCATCTTGTCAACCCTAGACCCTAAACCATATCCCTCAACCCTAGGACCTAAACCCTAAACCCTTAATCCTTAACCCATAATAGATTTGTTATTATCAACCCTAAACCCTCAACTCTCAACCATATCCCTCAACCCTAGGACCTAAAGCCTAGGGGATGAACCCTCAACCATAAACCATATACCCTCTTGACCCTAAACCCTATCATTATTCTATATTTGTTATTCTAAGAATATTGTCAACCCCAAACCCTAAACCATATCCCTCAAACTTGGGACCTAAAGCCTAGGGGATGAACCCTTAACCCTCAACACAATAGATTTGTTATTTTGAACATCTTTTCAACTCTAAACCCTAAACCATCTCCCTCAACCCTAGGACCTAAAGCCCAGGGGATGAACCCTTAACCCTCAACCCATAATAGATTTGTTATTCTAAGCATCTTGTCAACCCTAAACCCTAAACCACATCCCTCAACCCTAGGACCTAAATCCTAGGGTATGAACCCTTAACCCTCAACCCATAATAAACTTATTATTCTAAGCATCTTGTCAACATTTCATTTTCATCTTAAGTGTTTAGATTTATTATTCTAAGCATCTTGTCAACCCTAAACCCTAAACCATATCCCTCAACCCTAGGACCTAAAGCCCAATGGATGAACCCTCAACCCTATACCATATACCCTCTTGACCCTAAACCCTAAGAGGGGGGAGATGTGAGATGATGGAGAGGAGAGTAGGTAGACAATAAATAAAGGGGTCCTAAGAGGATGGCTTAAGGGGAGTTAAGAGAATGACTTAAGGGGATGCAAGAGTATGGATTTAGGGTGCCTAATAGGATAGGTCTTAAGGGGTCCTAAGAGGGTGGCTTAAGTAGAGTTAAGATAATGAATTAAGGGGATGCAAATGTTACACCCCATTGTGCTATTACTTATTTACCTTTACCTAGCTATGTGAAAATTCTTTAAAGTGTGTGTTTATGCTTTATGTATTTTGGAAATACAATAAATTAATGTTAGATTCGAAAATGAATATATGTAATGATTTTGTCTATGAAATATATGATGCAAAAGGTTGTAATTGATTCAACTAACTACATTTTCTATGTACGAAGTTGGATGCAAGAATAGATTCAATCCTCTAGAAGAGAGGGGAAGTATCACTTAGGATAAGAGAATTGGTCTAGTAACCCTTAATGAGTCTAACTGAGCTTTCACACACTCACTTCTAAGTATTGTTGAGTCAATTCAACAGCTTGGGAAATGGTAAGTTACCTTAGTCTTGTTTGTGTATAAATTAGGATAGGTTATGGTTTTGTTTGTGAGCATTCTTGATTTAGTCTGAGTGTTTGAGTTTTATGTCAATTGAGGGTTCTTCTTAATGTGTTTACATTTGATTGATGAGATATATACATAAAATGTATCACTACATCAAATCCCTGTGATTTGCTCCATTTTTTGCTTCCACCCACCGTTTTAATGTATTTTTTAGCATTTTTTTGAAAACATCGACACTATTTATTTGGATGGCCAATTTTTGGCATTTATTGCATCGATCAGTACAAGTTGGTGCTAATTAGCACCTAAAGTAACATTGTCTTTAGCGCTGATATTAGCTTTGAGTATAGAGTTACCTTGAGCGTTGCTTTTAGCTCCGAGTTTAGCTTCAAGTTTAGCGTCGCTTTTAGCTCTGACTTTAGCTTCGAGTTTAGCTTTGGGTTTAGTGATGGTTTAGACATCCTTATGTCGAAGAGACTTATTTATATGTTTCATCGACGATGTAAAATAGTGAAATTTCAACAAGATACGGGCATATCAAGGAGAGAATCACTTATGTCACATCAACAAGGTATATCTACAAGTGCTCTGTGAAACACAACTCTTGGATATAACGAAGTACTGTTGATGAGACATTGAGATATTAGTAATACAAATAAGATTGTCTCATCGACACTCTTCAAGTAATGATCATAGCATACACCACTATATTGTCAGGAAGGTGAGCAACATATGCGGTAGAGCGGTATACACAGCAACCTCGAAACAAGAAGCCTTGAGCAAGGCGGTAGTGTGGTAAACATCAGAAGGGAAGGGAAAAACACCGCTATACTACAACAATAATCACAAGTCTCCCCGACATGGCAGAGTTACACCAATATATAAAGAAATACCACCAAAGGAAAATATCGATGAGACAGTGGCAAATCGGCAAGAGATATTAACTTGTCTCATCGACACTGGAAATCAACATCAGAGGAACATAAGATCTAATGTCAATGAGACATTGAGCTATCGATAAGATAGATAAGATTGTCTCATTGACACTCTTCAAGTAATGATCAAAAGAATACACCGCTATATTGTCAGAAAGGTGAGCAACATATGTGGTAGAGCAGTATACACCGCAACCCCACAACAAGAAGCCTTGAGCAAGGCGGTAGTGTGGTAAACATGGCACCATTACAATTTATAGCAATAAATGCAGAAAATCACACCAATTGCCAAAATTAAATGCTATTAAATTATTAAGAGTTTCCAAAACTAATATGATTGAATACCACGCCATCCAAAGATAAGTGAGTTTTCCCAATATCACACTCAATTGCAATGCACTAGCGTGGAAGGAGCTAAGGATACGATAAGAAGAAGTCCTATAAGCATGAAATACTCGGGTAAGTGCATGAAAACTCTCTGAAAGAGCTCTGTTAATATAAAAATATTTCAAGGTTTTATTATCTGAAGCCATAGTAGAGAAAATTGAAACATGCCTCCTAAAAGAAAACAATTAGAAGTAAAATAAAGTTAGCCTAAAATTAAAGATGAAGAACCTAAAGTAAAGAAGAGACCACTCCATCAATCCATATTAGATATACTTCCAAGGCCTACTAAAGAGGGTAATAAGAAGTTTCTCGTGGACACCACACAAAGTTGTAGGGATGCCCTCATTTCCAAATCTAGATGGGACCTATTTTGGTATTTTTATAGTAAGAGAAATGAGAAGATTCCAATGTCAAACGCTTGGATGTTGGATATAGCAAGGTTGATTGTCCCAAATGTGTTTGTTGATGTAGAATTTATTAGATTGCTAGCCAAACACTATCACTCAACTACCAAAATAGTAGGTTTCCAAATGACATAGTATTGGTAGAAGTAACCAGAAAATCCATCATTGAGTGTTTTGGCTTAAACAAGCAGGCTCTAAACAAGATAAACCTACAAAAAAGTGAGGAGGATTATGCTAGGTTAAAAAAGACTTATAGAAGTGATGAGGTACCCCTATATATGAAAAGAGGCATTGGTAATTGAACATTCCCAATCTTAACTACCACTATTGAACCATTTAATGTGATAGATTTTCAGTATTACTTTGTGAATACATATTTAGCTCTTTTCCAAGTGTTGGGGATAGATGCTCAAGATAAAATGCCAATAGGCCTAATGATGATGGCCATGAGAATTCAAAACCCTGAAACACATATTGAATATGACTTTGCTTCATACCTTGAGAAGGTGTTAGATGATGAATTCTCCCAAGTTATAGAGAATAGAGTACCGATTACATTCACACACTATTCCATACTGTGTCATATGATATTGTACCAGAATAGGGACCATTGGACTAAAAGAATGGACTTGGCTACAGTAGATGAGCAAGGAAATCCCACACCTGTCCAAAAATGGTGCTATATTTGGGACAGTCAGTGCAAGAATTCAAGCTTTGTTGTATTCTATGAAGACTTTGTACACAAAATCCTTTGAGTTCTTGGGTATGCAATACAAATATTGTCAACCAAAATGTTGCAACTAGTGATACCTTTGGCTTTAAGACCAGAGCAGGGTCATACACACAATTTTTGAGATTGGTTCTTCCTCCCAAAAGTTACAATAATAAGAGTTTATGGATGCCCTATTGCTCCACACATACTGCCAAAATTTGTGCCCCTCATATTAGCATTTCTTGAATTTATGTGGAAAATAATGTGGATGGAGAAAGATGTAATGCACAAGTAGAAGAAAGGCACTTTCCTCCCAAACCAAACCAAGTTGAATATTGGATTGTAGGATCAGACACACTAGAGGAGTTACAGTATTATTTGAAGACAATATATGCATTGAAATCTGGAAAAGAAAGAGCCTTTGACCCTAAAAATCATATGAACAACATAAGGCACAATCTTCTTACCAAAATGACAGTGCCACACCAAGTGGATTTTGAAGAAGATGTCATAAGGAACTGCATTACTTATAATGATGTATTTAGTAGAAGGAAAAAATGGGAATATATGAAGAAGGTTGAAGAAAGGATGAAGTGGAGGCCCAAGGATTTCCTAGGATACTTTGTTGAGGAAAAGGACCCCATCAAGAGGATATAATTGATAATTGGTAGATTTGAAGACTTGTATAGAAAGAAGGAAGCATATCTCAAAGAACATCATAGTGGTGCAACTGCAGAGCATGCCCTAGGTGAAACCTCTAAGCCTCCCATGGAGTAGTTACCTCCCAAAAGATAGAAGACAAGAAGCATTGAATAGTTAGTACCTTATGAGGATACTGAAGAGGTGGGTGATACTGAGGAAGTGGCTACAGTACTACAGTCATTGAAAGGTGATATTGAAGTTGATCAGCCCATCCTTGAGACTAGTTCCCATAAACATGAGGAAAGGATGGGTGATGTAGAAAAAACAAGTACAAAGGTACATGAAGATGAAAGGGAAATTGCAGCTTGGAGATTCATAGAAGATGATGAATTCATTAAGACTCCCGAGTTTAAGGATTTATGGATGAAGATGAAGATAAAATAATTTCAAGAGAGAATGGAATCAGCTAAAGTAAGAATTGAAGAATCAGAGAAAAATGAAATGGTATCATAGATTTTCCAAGAATTAAGAGTTGACAACATTGACGTTAGCCCCCAGAAGGATAGAGAAATGGTCTTGAAGAGCAATATGCTCATTTTCCCTGGCTTGGAATTAAAGAAAATGTTTATGCTTGATCAAGTGCGGGCTCGGGAAGATCCAATGCTAGTTGTAGAATTTGACTCCAATGAAGGTGTGAGTGGAACTGGGTATAACCCAAAGATTGAAACCCTTGCCATATAGATCAAATAGAAAAATACAAAGGAGCCAAAATTATTGGATGTAATTAAAGGGATGAAAGGGGCAACAATTGTAAGGACAATACAAGATACCACCCCTTTGGAGGCAGCCATAATGACCATGCATCTGACCATATTCACTCGAGCAATTGTTAAGGGATTAGAAGACAGATTGAAGGAGTATGAAAAGGAACAAAGGTTCCTAAATGATGAAGTTAATAAACTGTTCATGGAGAATTTCAAATTGAAAGAACAACTAAGAGGAGCAGGACCCTCACAAAGCAAGGAGATGGTGTTATACAAGCCTCCTATTGCTCCAATGGATATTGTGAAGAACATTTCTGTAGAACAGGTAAAAACTTTAGAGAAGGAAGTGGATGATGTAAAGAAGGCCAACAATCAAACCCAATATGAAGTGAAAAGATGAATTTGTGAAGTTATGGAATATATTCTTGAGCACAGGATAAAATTAGTTATGGATAAACTGGAGAATGTGCATGATAGTTATAAAACACTTCAGCAAGCAATGGATCAAATAAAGACACATATGCTTGTATTAGATCATTTGTTCAAAAGGTGGTAGCCTATTCACCACACGACTAAGTTATGCAAAGTTCTACAAAGAAGTCTTGATGCACCCACAACATTAAAGCCAACTGAACAAATTGTGAAGATTATTGATGAATTTCAAATGTACAAGGGTTTGATAAAAATATTGTAACACGAATGGATTTATTCCATACCTGCAAACAATGGTATATACCTGAAATAGTGAGAGACAGTGATCAGTTGGAGGACTTGTATAAGTGGAAGAAAGAATTTAGTCAAGTTTTTCATAAGTGTGTAACTCATAAACAGGAGGATGATGATACCAGTCTTCCTAGGCTAAATCAGATCATGAATGGGTTGATTGTTCTTGATGCAAGATACCTAAAGTTTGTCAATGATACAAAGGAATTACTAGATAGTTGATGGAAAACTCATCTTGCAAATATGCAAAAGATCTAGGAATATAAGTGGCCATTATATTTTATGGTGTATCAGTGGGAGGAAAAGTATTTGGTTTCAAAAGAATAGGACACTGAGGCGAGAGCATTTGGACGTTCATAATGGAGAGGAAGACTTTTCCAGATCAATGATCACAGGTATTCTATGTTGAATAATGAAACCATATGTCAAAATGTCAAAATGTCTTAAGTCTTGTTATTTCCTTAATTATGCTAATTAAATAGTTGTTAGTAAAAGAAGTAGTTATGAAAGGTAATTTCTTTTTGTAAAAGGCCTGTAGCTTGTTGCTTCCTATATAAATAGAAAACCAATGTCTAGTTTTAAATTATCATCATCATATATCATTTCCATTTTGAAGACTTTTGTTATTAATATATATCAATTGAAGCAATATAATGAAGAACATCTTATTATCAAATATTCTCCATGACTGTGTTATCATTCTGTATTTTTCTTATATTTTCCATACTTATTTCTTCTTATATTTGAATGAATATCAATTATTGAGCCTCAATATTGTGCTTATGTGAATGAATATGTTGATACAGTAAAGCATTTATTGTGGATGTTGGTAGAGTTGCTAAAATATTTAAAAATTTGAGCTTATTTTGCCTTGTTACATGTTCAAAATAAAAATGGAAACTATTTAAAAATAATAAAGTTAATAAAGTTGCTTATTTAAATAATTATGAGTTACGTGCATTAATATTTTATTAACTTTTGTGTCTTCATGAACATATGTTGATACAAAATGAATGGAAGAAGCATCCAAGTAATCCTAATTTTTTCTGCCAACAATTCATACCAAAGATTCAACAATTTAAGGATATTGCAATAGGTATTAATTAAGGATATGATGATGATGATATATTCTTGTACTTGTATATTCTATGAAACATTCCTTATTCTCTATGAAACAATGTATATATTCTTGTACTTGTAAATATTCTTTTACTATTATGTCTATTAAATAAAATAGAGTTTGAATAAAAAATGCTTCACCCTTTTTTATAAGTGAGTATGTGAATTATTGTTTAAGGAAAAATCTTACAGTGTTTACATTTTCAGTTTACTAGTTTCAAATCTTCATTTTCTATGTATATAAAACTGTATGTGCTCTTTATCTCAAATGGCATAAAATAGTAATATCATCAGAATCAGGGTTTTCAATTTCAGCACCATCATTATCCACACTTTTCATATCCTGTTCACTTTTAAGTACAATATCAAAATTTTGTTTTTATTTCTTGTCCCAGTTAATCTTGATTCCTTCTAGCACAACATAGTAGGTTACATGTTAAATTTCAAACATTTTCTTTGCATTTTTTTGTATATATTATTTTCTCAATGCATCATTATGTAACAACAATTTCACTTCAAAGATATACAGTAAAAATAAATGAAATCACATGTTTTCTTTGTCAAGGGAAATGTATGGTGAATACCCTATGTCTTTTAGATAAGTTTGCAAGTGAAATAATACATAACTGATTGAATTTTATTTTCTACTGTACAATTGTTATTTATGTGCTTTTTACTTTTTGCATGTGGATTACCCTCAGAAAGAGACTACTTATCTTTTCTTAAATGAAGCCTTTACATTTCCTATCTACAAAAGGAATTTACTGCTTGACAACAGGTTCGTGAACTTCATACAAATTAAGATTGGTGTAAAATTTGATCCCTACAAGTGTTGTTTGGTCTAGAATTATAATGGAAAATAAAAAAGCTTGCTAGGAGAATAAAACATGTTTTCAATTGTCCAAGTACATCATAATATTACTGAAGCATTTCAAATTTTAGGCCATAAGAAACATCCTTTTTTAAACATGGATTGCAAATAATTCTAAAAATTTAGAAGTCTTGGTCATTAACATTATTGTCTGCTACAATGTCATCTAGTCTATCATTGTCAATGCTCATATGTTCTTTCAAGTATTTAATATTATCATCATCATCATCTTGACCTGTATCATCTTCATCATCATTGAAATTTAACTGTAGACCATCTATATTGTTACCAGATGTATTTGGATCATCATTTTCTATACCATCCATATTGTTGTCTTCCATAACATCATCTAACTCTCGATTGTTGTCTTCTTGTGCCTGAACATAACCATCTTCAACATCATCGTGGATGTCAATTTCTTCGATGTTCTCTAATCCCTCTCTCTCATTTTGTTGGTCATCATTTTTTTGCTCAGTATCCACTAATGCATCATCAAATACATGCCTCAATCTTGGATCATAATGTATGACAAATATCCATTTCGGGTCCAAAATATCTTCATAGAAAAATACTTGCACATGAACGACATACATATATTAGACATTATATAAATTGTATGAACATATATACATCAATGGAATAATGGAACATTATTTTATAGACTACCTTTTTTATACAATAATTTCTATAAAACACAATTTTTACAACATAGTTTATAAAGCATCAGTCCACACTCATTTATTATTCTTTGGTTTTCTGCCCTTAAGAACATCCTTAGGGAGACCTTGTTCTTCCCTCTTCTTTTGCGCAGGAGTGCATTTTAAGAAGGGGTACTCAATCAATAACTCATCCCCAATGGTAAGGTCGATAATAGCCTCAACCATTATCAATCTATCAACCTCTCTTTCCATATCTCCATCTTTATCATTTATAACCTCAACAAATTGACAATTTGGTCTTACAGTAGGGACATCCCTTCCCTTACTACTCTTTATAAATCCTACAATATTTTTGTGTGTGTATGCACATCCATCTATATACATAATATGACCTCTATTCATTTCTTTTCCACTTTCCAATTGGAGACGATGTGTACACATATTCAAATTTAGACCATATGCTGACATGCTAGGCTTATATTCTGCTAGCCTTCTCCATTCACCACTGTAATATGATGGACCATAATATGCATTAATCTCCTAGTGGTTTGTTTTGAATTATTTCTATGTTTGGATCCCACATGTACATTTTGGACAATAAAGAGGCCTAGATTTGCTCCATGAATATTGGAGGATCGTATCATGTAGTTGTGTCCCCAAAATTGAAACACCTCGTACACTCTAGGTAGTTGTTGATCAGTAGGCTAGTCGATGATCAAATGTCTCTTTGTAAACTGATCTCAAACTTAGGGGAAATTCATCATCTCCATCACATTCATTCTCATAGGGTATGTAGTCCACCTTCCCCTTTTCTTTAAGAAAATTATGCATCTTCACACCGATTCTTGTTTTGTTACTTGTTTTTGTCAATTCCTCATCTTTCAAGTTGTTATATTGGCACATATTTTTGTTAGATGTATCATATGATAAATGATCATTTCCCTCTAGGTTGGAAGTCGGTGATCTAGGAAACTTTAAACCAAGAACTTTATCCTACAAGTATCCATTAAGAAAAAAATAGTTATTTAAATAATATAAAACAATATTTAAACGAAGTATACATGTTATTTATATCAAAATGGAAAATTCCTCACCATAATTCCTATTGGATTTGAATCAATTGTAGGAGGCATACTACCGACTGGAAGCTCATCATATATGTAATGTCTTTGTACAATCGCTTGTTTGAATTATTTCTTTCCACGACATACATAACATCCACAAACAACAATTTTCTCAAAGTATTCATCCCATGTACTATAGTACTGACCTACCTCTTCTTCAGTGCAATCATTTGTTGTATCTGTAGTATCCATTGTCATATCTTCTTCCACCCACTGTTGTCTATGTGATTTAACAGTTTTAGGTCCACACCTACGTACATATCTTGTTCTTTTGCTAGTTGAACGCTTAGACTCTGCATTTGCTCCAATCTCCATCTAAAATAATCAACAACATGCATTAATTTATGTCAAGATTGGATAATACATTATAAATTTCAATAATACTGTGAAAAAAGATGGATGTATCACAAAATGCCATTAGATCAATTTTTTCTAAGTTAAGTCAAAATTTGAGTACTTGATGTCCCGCTTCATCCATTGTGTCCTTATTTGATATGACACAATCTGTTGACATGGCCTTGTCTTGCCCCTATAATACACAACATAGTAAATAATGTTTAGTACACCAATTATATCATTTTAACGAATATGCTATCCAACACAAATCCTCACTTTAGTCATATATTTGACATATTGATATCATGTTTTGGCTATCCTAATTTTCAAACTTTTCCCTTGATCATAGAATCACATTTAATCACCATTCTTGTGTATTTTCAACCAATAATTTTGACCTCAGAGGCCTCATGGACAAAAAAATTACTTTATCTCCTCTACATTGTAGCATTTGTGAATTCATAAACACCTTCCTCCTTTGGTTGAGGTTGCTTTCTCTTCTTACCTCTATTGTATCTACAGATTCCATTGTCTCATCTATTTCCACCCAGTTTCCTCTCAAAGATTTAGTATTTCTACGTCATCCACGTCCTCTCTCCATGGCCTCCTCTGTGAATAAAAATTTCACCACACTACCACCAAGAAGGAAAAATCAACTTGCGGGACCATGGTAAAAACCACTCTACCGCACCAAGTTGATGAAGGAGCCGCAGGACAATAGTTATCACTACACTACCCCATGCCAATGGTAGAAGACTTGTGGGACTGCGAGAGTCATCGCAACACTACCAAGAATAGAAGGAAGACTCGCATTCTAGCACATAAGCCTTCACCACACTACCACCGAGAAGGATGAAGCACCTTGTGGGACCATAGTAAAAACCACTCTACTACACTGAGCTAGTGAAGGAGCCATGGGACAACAGTGGTCACAAAAATATGGTAAGAGTTGGAATTATTTCCAACACTCTAGATCCTATGATACACAACAATGAAAATAGTCACTATACAGTAATGATAGGCACTAAATTAGGCACACTTGATGCCGCCTTATACATCCCAAACAAATTACATTAACAACTAAAAGTCAGTGCTAAAGTTGGCATTAACTAACGTCGACTACTGAATCAAAATCAAAATTTTAAAACTTTCCCACGTGAAGGAAGAAATTAGATGACAAAAAAGGGAAAAATACCACACAAAGGAAGAGAGCAAGGCGCTACCAACAATTGATGAGAAATTCAATTTAGTTTGCGACACCATAGGTAAGGTTACAATTTATTTTTTCTTGCTTGAATTTGTGATTGTTTACTGCTATTTGTATTGCATTTGAATTCATGATTGTTTACTGGTTCGTGGCCTAACCAGTCTAGACAACCTCTAAATTGTCCCATCATTATAAATTGTAAAACCTTCGAGAAACCAAGAAATTTTTTTACCCTACCTATTTGTGCTTTGGCTCAAAATATTATAGCACGAAGTGAGGATGCCTCTGTATTCTTTCCCTAACCTAGGTATCAAGGAAATAGTGAACTGCTTGGCAAATCTAGGAATTATGTCGGTCATTGTTGAGCAACTGCTGAAAATAAATGCATAAACCACTTGGTTTTGCCCAATCGCACCATAGTCACCGATGCCATGACAAATTCGTGCAAGATTGCATTATGAAAGAGTTTTCATGATAAGGTTATCAACACTAAGCAAACCAAGCGAACATATTTTCCCTAGGTTATCAACACTAAGCAAACCTAGCGAATATATTTGCCCACAAAACAAAACTTTCATAGCACAAACTGGACTAAAACTTTCATACTTGACAACATGTACTTTGTTTGCCTCCACAGACTGGATGAAAATAATTTTCCCTAAGTCGCCTCAAAATGTCAAGCAATGGAGGGAAGCGAGCATTGTCAGCAAACTCTGGTCACAATGAGGTAATTCATTCTCAATTTATGGATTTGTAAGTGTTTCCATTGTTTCTTTGAATTTTACTTTTTAGTTTTTTATTTATAAATTTAAAAGAAGAAATATAATTTAAATATATATATATAGGTACATGAGATTGACAAAGATGAAGAGGAATTGGCTTCCATATTGGGGGTAGAGGTAGTGAACAAATTGGTTAATGTGGATTGGACAACACTTGCCAGATACATAGAAAAATAATCTATTAATGCCCCTCAAATATTGCAAACAAATCAATTATGTCAAAGGGAATCAATTGATTCCCCAACCAGTCCTGGATCGAGAAAAAGATCCAGGAGGAAATCAGTGATAGTAAACTCCAAGAATGTGGAATAGGGAGCAAATACTTCCACTCCTAGGACACAAACTTCTTCTACCACGCCATGTTTTCAATCTTGCATTGGTAGCTACAATACGAAGATAGAGTACAAGGTGGTTTCAGGGGAAGTCTGAATCACGGATGCTTGGAAAAATTTTGTGAATAGGTTGAAGGAATCATGCCTTCAATGGTTCAAAGACCATCTACATTTTCCATTCTCAAAGATACCCATGCACCTGAAAAAAAGCAGTTATCCATGACATGGAGACTGATTTTGGCACAGGTTGGTTTGTAAAGAAGATAAAGCTATGAATGTCTCAAAACTACAAGAGATTTTGGTGCAGCCAAACAAAGAAGATAAAAAAATCCCTCCTGAGCTAAGGCAAAAAAAAGGCCAATTGATGTAAGTGTGAAAGTATGGAGAGAGCTTGTAAAAGCATATGAGAAGTCCAATGCATGGAGGAAGTCCGGTGAGGAGAGTACACAGGTATTTGAATTTTCTCATAAGATTATATCAAATTTATTAAATGATATTTAAATTTTATTTGTGTATAGTTAAATTGAATTAGTATATGTTTCAAGACAAGGCCTCCAAGGCTAGGCTTGAGAAACTTCGTGTCACGCATCGCAGTGGCCAGAAAGGTTTATAGGCCTTGATCTATACATTTGTAAGTATAATTAATATGTTAAATGATTTTTTTTTTTTGTTGGAAAAAGTAAATGATTGCATATTAATTAGTTTAACTAGTCCATGTGCCATGTTTTGACAAGAGGAGAAATATGGCCGCCATCCAAAGCAATTTGAAAAGAATATGTTACAAAACAAAAAGTGGAACGATTTTGTTATCTGGATGGAGAACGAGGTATCAATAGTTGAGTTTCAATAACTTAGTTGGATATTGTTGTGTTAATATATCAATTTGCGTCTCTTGTGTTGAGTTGTTTATTGATGCATAGGATGAGTAAATAGAGCTCAAATCTTATGATTACAAGATGATCATTTATGTGCATGAATAAATAGTAGAAGGGTGTAGATGAACTCAATTCAACTGGCTTTATGTCTCTTGGCAGGCATTCCTCTTAAATCTCTACTATTAGGTGCCCGAGACTTCCTTGTAGCTTTTACCTTTCGTTGCCACCTTTCCTCTTCACTGTAAGACTCATCTCCTTTTTCCTTATCTGCATTTCTGGCTTTGGGTTCTAATTCATCCCGTGTTTTACCTTCCTCCTCTTCAGAATCTTCTTCTTCTTCTTCTCTTCCTTTGACTCCACAAGAGATTCATCTTCTAAACCTTCCTCATCTGATTCTGATTCCTCTTCTACATTAGAGGGTTCATATCCTTGATCTGACTCTTATGAATTATTAGAATCAAAATCACTATCTTCCATATTCAAAAATGCCCAACCAACATCTTCAATAAATTTATCTAGATCATCAGTAATACTCTTCAAAATTGGCCACCAGTTCAAGTTCATTCTACTTTCATAATACTTTATATACATGGAGTTCAGCCATTCCTTGATGCCATCAAGCGAAGATTGAGGAATGGCGTACATGCAGAGTACATCTTGCTTGAAGTCTTTGAAAACATTAGCCATATCAAATGCCATTTTCCCAAGTCCTACTCTCTCAAGGTTAACAATCTCAATCTCACTAATAGCGATTACTAAGAAAGGTAATTCCACCAACTCTACCAAACAGTTTACCATAGGAACAATAAAAGCAAAGACTTTGAAAGGAACTCCATGAAAACCAAGCTCTCTAAATGGTATATCAAACTCATAGTTCAAAATCTTTTAGATGAGGCTGCTCCCATAGCTCTCTTACACACTTGAAAAATCCTTGAAACTCTGTATTGATTTTATTTTTCTTGTCCCTCTCTTGTTGTTCTTCCTCAATTTTATCAGGATCATACATTAACCTTCTTGCCCCTCCTAAATTTTGGACCACATCCATTACCTCCACATAAAACTAGACATCCTTGGTCTTCTTGGTTCCCACACCATGATATGGTTATGTAAATGAAAATGAAGCAAAGTAATCATCTCCTTCTTTGCTGGCTGGAAGAATGCATGCTTAATATTTTGATACATGATATCAACTCTCTCTTCTACTCTCATGGTTGAATATCGAAATATAGTATGGTGGGCCTCCAGAGTTCCAGTCATCTTTCTTCCTCTTCCACCAAATGTTGGCTTGATCCACACGTTTGCCAACCTAACTGGCTTTGTTTTTGAAAGTTAAAGTTTCTCCTGAGTCACCAATGTAGCTCTCTCTAACTTTTCAAACTCTTTCATTGCTACAGATCGTCTTTGGGATTTAATCATTTGTACTACATGGTTTATGTGCTTTGAATCCTTGCATCTAAAGGAAATTTCCTTAACATAAATACTACTAGGGAATTTCAATGTTTCCATTATAGTTGGCATTAAAGCCGGTACTTGCAACATTGAAATTTTTCCTTCTATAAGAATTCCCTTCATCTTGTTGGCTTGTAACACTCTTGATGGTGGCTACATGAAATCTGATTCTGATTCCTCTTCTACATCAGAGGGTTCATATCCTTGATCTGACTCTTCTAAATTATTAGAATCAAAATCACTAGCTTCCATATTCAAAAATTCCCAACCACCATCTTCAAAAAATTTATCTGGATTATCACTAATACTCTTCAAAATTGGCCACCAGTTCAAGTTCATTCTACTTTCATAATACTTTATATCCATGGAGTTCATCTATTCCTTGATGCCATCAAGGGAAGATTGAGGAATGGCGTCAATGCAGAGTACATCCCACTTGAAGTCTTTGAAAATAATAGCCATATCAAATTCCTTTTGCCCAAGTCATACTCTCTCAAGGTTAACAATCTCAATCTCACCAATAGTGATTAATAAGAAAGGTAATTCCACCAACTCTACCAAATATTTTACTACATGAACAATAAAAGTAGAGGCTTTGAAAGGAACTCCATGAAAACCAAGCTCTCTAAATGGTCTATCAAACTCTAGTTCAAAATATTTTAGATGAGGCTGCTCCCATAACTCTCTTACTCGCTTGACAAATCCTTGAAACTTTGTATTGATTTTATTTTTCTTGTCTCTCTCTTGTTGTTCTTCCTCAATTTCATCAAGATCATGCATTGACCTTCTTTCCCCTCCTAAAGTTTGGACCACATCTATTACCTCCACATAAAACTGGACATCCTTGGTCTTCTTGGTTTCCACACCGTGATATGGTTATGCAAATGAAAATGAAGCAAAGTAATCATCCCCTTCTCTATTGGCTAGAAGAATGAATGCTTAGTGTTTTGATACATGATATCAGCTCTCTCTTTTGCTCTCATGGTTGAATACCGAAATCCATTACGGTGGGCCTCCAGAGTTCTAGTCATCTTTTGTCCTCTTCCACCAAATGCTGGCCTGATCCACACATCTTCCAACCTAATTGACTTTGTTTTTGAAATCTGAAGTTTCTCCTAAGTCACCAGTGTAGCTCTCTTTGCCTTTTTAGACTCTTTCATTGCTACAGATTGTCTCTGGAATTTAATCATCTGTACCACATGGTTGATGTACTTTGAATCCTTGCATTTAAAGGAAATTTCCTTAACATAAATAATACTAGGGAATTTCAATGTTGCCATTGTAGTTAGCATTAAAACTGGTACTTGCAACACTAAAAATTATACTTATATAAGAATTCCCTCCATCTTGTTGGCTTGTAACACTCTTGATGGTGGCTACATGAAATCTTATTCTAATTCCTCTTCTACATTAGAGGGTTCATATCCTTGATCTAACTCTTCTGATTTATTATAATCAGAATCACTAGCTTCCATATTCAAAATTCCCAACCACCATCTTTAAAAAAATTATTTGGATCATCAATAATACTCTTCAAAATTGGCCGCCAGTTCAAGTTCATTCTGCTTCATAATACTTTATATCCATGGAGTTCAGCCATTCCTTGATGCCATCAAGTGAAGATTAAGGAATGGCATCAATGCAGAGTACATCCCACTTGAAGTCTTTGAAAATAATAGCCATATCAAATGCCTTTGTCCAATTCATACTCTCTCAAGGTTAACAATCTCAATCTCACTAATAGTGATTACTAAGAAAGGTAATTCCACCAACTCTACCAAACAGTTTACCATAGGAACAATAAAAGCAAAGGCTTTGAAATGAACTCCATGAAAACCAAGCTCTCTAAATGGTATATCAAACTATTTGACAAATCCTTGAAACTTTGTATTGATTTTATTTTTCATGTCCCTCTCTTGTTGTTCTTCCTCAATTTCATCAAGATCATACATTAACCTTCTTGCCCCTCCTAAAGTTTGGAACACATCCATTACCTCCACATAAAATTGGTCATCCTTGGTTTTCTTGGTTCCCATGCCATGATATGGTTATGCAAATGAAAATGAAGCAAAATAATCATCTCCTTCTCCGCTAGCTAGAATAATGCATGCTTAATGTTTTGATACATGATATCAGCTCTCTCTTTTGCTCTCATGGTTGAAACTGAAATCCATTCTGGTGGGCCTCTAGAGTTCTAGTCATATTTCTTCCTCTTCCACCAAATGTTGGCCTGATCCACAAGTCTACCAGCCTAATTGGCTTTGTTTTAGAAAGCTGAAGTTTCTCCTAAGTCACCAATATTAGCTATAACTTTTTCAAAATTTTATTATGGCATGTGCACTTTGATATGATGTAATATGATTATGGTTTCATCTCATATGTTGTAATATTAGATATATAACAAAAAAATAAATTATTGCATGAAATAAATAATAACTTTTCATTCTAAATGTTTTTTTTGTAGAACACGGGTCTTCCAGAAGATCAAGATGATCCTCAACATGTTATAGATCCACAAAATATTGCTTATGTGGGTACAAATCACATGGCAGAGGATGATGATGACGCATATGCGGAAGACACCAAGGCCAATGACAATGATGACAACAATGACGATGACGATGATGATGACGATGATGATGACAATGGTGATGATGATGATGATGAGACAGTTCATGGTAGTAACTAGTGACATTCATGATCATATAGACTGCATCATGGATCATTACTGATATATCATTATGATGACTCTTTTCATGGTTACTATCATATGTATCATTTTCACGGCCTACAATACTATATTATTGAGTTGTATCATATTGACATATATCATTTGGACATGTATCATTTTGACTTGTATCAGTTTGAGTTACATAATTTATCAATTTTATTTATATCATTTGTACATGTATCATTTTCACTTATGTCAACAGTTGGACATGTATCATTTTGACATGTTTTTGATGTACTGGCATATTTGAATTTCACTTGTTTTAGTTATATAAGATGATGATATTATCAGTATTGACTTGTCAATTTATATATATTAAAAGTGGTCGATGATTTTTGGATGGATATTTATTGCATATGATGATTTTAATTTATTGCTCAAGATGGATGTTGTCAAATTCAATTAAATTATAGATATTTGACTCACTTGTTTTAATTATAGATGATGGTCATGTTACAATAATAGTTCAGGCAGTGATGAAAGGTAAAATTAATGCTTTGCACCTCCAAAACATAATTGAACAAATCAAAGAAGTGTTAATCTCTTTTGAAATTTTTGCGGTGAGCCACATTAAAAGAGGTGGTAATGTTGAAGCGGATGTCTTATCTAAATGGGCTTTAAATTTTGATGAAACGAGGGAATTAAGGTTGGATGATTTTAGAGGTGTTAAGTACCAGACTTAGGTGAAAACACAGGAGAGGACAACACCTTAAATGAACAAGGTGGAGAAACAATTGGAGTAGGTTTGACATGAAAAGCGAAGGTAGGGGTGGTGGGTGGTGGTGAAGTAGTACTTCATTAATAGCAAGCCCTCAATTAAGATGTGTTAATTGCATTTGGAAAGGGTCAAGAAAAACTCTACAAAAAAATTTGGTGGTGGAAATGCTGGTTGTTAGGAGAAATGGAAGCAAATTTCACCTTTCGATCACAAAGATCTTTGGGCCCATTTTATGGAGAGGAATTCAGAAAACGATTGTAGGGCCTTTTCCTTGTTGACAATGAGCGGCTAGTGCAGTGTGCAAAAATGATTTGTGGCAAGGATTTCAGCTCTCTAAAACACAAATACCAAACCAACATGGACGTTTACTCCTTAATTGCAGTGTGGGGCTTGGATTTAGGTGAACCAGTGGAAATGGTGAGGATGGTGATACAGAAAATTGTGCATGAAGATTTTCTGGTAGGCATGGAGTCCATTCTCGAATGGGTAGTTTCGAGTGTAGGTTTAGATTATTCTGAAGGACTAGTAGATGATGAAATTGAGGAGCTCAATGGGAGACCAGGGCTCAAACCCTTTATTCATTGGCCTGAAGGAAAATACAAAGCTTGTTGTCATTAGGAAGTGTGTTTGGGATGGAAAGTGCTCAAGCTCTTCATCGAAGCAAAGGCGAAGATGCAAGGATTGGAAGCGAAAAGGAAGCACTAGAAGAAGTCAGGGAAGCGATGGAAGAAGTCGTTGGGTTTGAGTGGAGCTCATTAAGACTAGTCATGTTTGTCTATGTCTAATTTTGAATTCTTTCTCTACTTTTGTTGTATTAAAGTGTGTAACTTTGAACACTATTAATGGTGGTTATTTTTTGTAAGGATTTTACTAGTAAACAGTTACAGGGGTTATAGGGTTTATTTAATGTTTTACTTTGCATGTTAAGGTGCCTCTGGTTTTTGTTGTTTGCTGTGGATTTTTGGTGGGTAATGACATTGAACAACAAATGTACTTTTTTTATCTTTACAAGCAATACAAAAATTTTGTGTTATCGACCTAGAAAAAATAATTATCTTGTTATTTAATCATATGTGTTAAATAATTAAATTACTTAGTCTATAATCATGAGTTATTTAAGAGGCACAATATATTTAACTAATTAAATTGAAATAAAACATATTAAATTAATAAATGGAAGCAAAAGAAGAAGCATTTTTAGAAGCAAAAAAGGAAGCAACAATTGAAGCTAAACTAGAAGAAAACTAGAAGCAATCTTGGAAGCAAAATTGGAAGCAAATGTGGAAGCAAAACTGGAAGAAAACTTGGAAGCAAACTGGGAAGCAAAACTGGAAGCAAAAATGGAAGCAAAACCAGAAGCAAAATTGGAAGCAAACTTGGAAGCAAAATCGGAAGCAAAATTGGAAGCAAACTTGGAAGCAAACTTGGAAGCAAACTTGGAAGCAAAACTAGAAGCAAAACCAAAAGAAAAACTGGAAGCAAAATCAGAAGCAAAAGTGGAAGCAAAAGTGGAAGCAAACCTGGAGTCAAAATTGGAAGCAAACTTGGAAGCAAAATTGGAGGCAAAATTGGAGGAAAAATTGGAAGCAAAACTGGAAGCAAAACTGGAAGCAAAACCGGAAGCAAACTTGGAAGCAAAATTGGAAGCAAAACCGGAAGCAAAACTAGAAGCAAAACTAGAAGCAAAAATGGGAGTAGACATAGAAGCAAAATTGGAAGGAATATTGGGTGCTAATTCAGGTGCTATTTCTGATGCTATATCCTAGCGCTAACAAAGGCGCTATTTTCAGCGCTAATGGGGGCGCTGTGATTTTTTGGTGCTAACTTCGACACAACGTCTGGTGCAAAAGTTGGCACCAAGATGACCATGCTTGTTTGCGTTGAGTTTAGCACCAACCAAATTGCCCAATTCATGAACTAAAATACACTGAAATTCAGTGCTATTTTAGGCGCTATTTGCTTGTTCTGTTGTAGTGTATATACATATATACATGTACATGTCTACAATGAACTCATGCACATGAGTAAATACGTACATGAGTATACACAGATAGACATATCTACGTATGCTTATGCATGGGGATGTCGAATGGACAAGGAGACATATATATACACAAATATATACTTCATGTATATATGTTAATGAATGTTGTTAGAATTGTATGTGTAAAGGTAATGTTAAATAAATATACATATATATATATGTATACATTTATACATGTGTATTATTATTTTATGGAATAAATGAATACATGTATATGCATTCGAATATTAAAAGATGCATTCTATAATCATGAAAGTTGATATATTTATAAACACACACACACACACACACATATATATATATATATATCGATATATATGTATATGTATATGTATACGTATATCTTAATAGCATTGTTTATACATTAAAGCGTATGGAATGTATGGAAAAAATTTAATATATGTTATATGTAAAGCACATAAATTAAAAGAGAAGGTGCATAAAACTATAAAGCAATGTTTAAAGATTAAACATGTTGTGCAAATAGAGATTGCAACGCTATATATGCACATAAATATAAGGCCAAGTAATACGTGGTAATAAAATGTGGACTAAGTCAATACTATGAAGCAATGCTATCTGAAACACATAAATAACTTTGAATTAGTCTTGAAGCTATAAAGTAGACCAAAGAAATAGGAAACATGGTGTTTTGGTGGTGCCAAACTGAGAATAGCACAAACCAAGTAGAAGTCTAAACCTACAATACAAATTACAAATTGTGAATCAATGAGAAGTGTATGAATTGGTCAAATAGGGGGCTGGCCAAATAAGTTGACTTGTAGGAGACCATCACCTTGCATTTCTACTTATCATTCTTGTTGTCCAGTTGAATGGGGCAACTCATTTTCTTGGCTGAGTATGTGTTTATTGTGCATCGATTCAAGCTGCAACCTTTTATTGTTTTTGCTGAGTCAAAATTTTTGAGTTGAGAAGTGTCAAATTTGATACCTTGTTTCTATCCTTTAGTTGTTGATATTTCTATATAAATCGAGGTGCCTTTCACATCAAAGGGGACGCATTCTTGCATTCTATTTTTTTTTATTTTCTAAGTGTTACTTTGTTGCATTATTGAGTTGCAAATTAAGAGGTTTTAGTGTGATATTAGTGAGGCTTTTAGAGAGATTTATTTGTTGGTATGTGGCGACTAATCATGCCATACTATACACTCTTCATGTATCCTCGCCGGGGTCTAGGGTCGGGTCAGGCCCCGAGCAGGGGTTCAAGGGCGGCATCCCCCGAGAAAATATTTTTTCTACTTTTTCGCGTCATCACTGAAAAAGGAAAAATCGCTGAAAATGGGAAAAAACCAACTTTGTAGAACCCTAATCTGGAAGCTTCTAAGCTTGTTATAAGGGGTTGGGATGGGAGTTATAGTATGATGAAAAAGGTGATTATTCATGAGATTGTAATAAGTTTTTCACTAGATAATAAAACCATTGGATGGTTGCAGTTTTGTGGATGTAGCCCGGATTGGGTGAACCACGTTAAATTCTCTATGTTATAATTTTTGTGTGTTTTATTTCCTCTATTTTATTGATCAAATATGCATTTAATTGTTAGATATCTGCCTTCTAACCCTAACATTCTTTGTGGGAATTGATCAAGGGAAGGATTTGCAAATGGTTTGGTGGAGAGGCTGAGCTAGGAGACTTGTTAAGTCAATTGGAGATATCTGATTATAGGCATGCTAGTTCTCCACTTAATTTTCTATTTTAAGTTGAAATTATTGCTTGTTTTTATGGGAGTTGCTTGAATTGTTTGGAAATAGGAAAATAAATGTCTTTATGTTTTTCTAACCCATACACGAGGATAATCTTAGCATATTATGTATGTAGGTATGAATGCTTGTGTTCTACCGTAGACTATGTTAAGTTATGGTTAAATAGTTATAGTTTTATTTATAAGGAAGGTTGTGAAAGTTTGTTTTATGTTTTAGTTTGGTTACCATAGTGTAATGCTTTAGTAAGAGGAAATAGGTTATTCCTAGGGTTAGGATAATCCAGTGAAGGGGATAGCCTATGCATAAAATATGTGTGGTCATTACAAATCAAGCTAGGAAGGTGTGTGAATCAGATGACTCTCACTCAAAGTAACTGAGTGTTGAATTCTTTGGCCAAAGTAGTGTAAGTAGCCATTGTTTACATTGTCAATTCACTGTGATCTAGTTATGCACTATAGTATGAGATTTTCATACACAGGTTTTAGCTACTATATGGTTAAGTTCTAGTTTGTAGGGCACAACACCAAGCTCAGGGAAGGCTAGTATTATTGGGTTACCAAACCAATCTCTTCATTGAAGTGTAGGCCCATCTTACTTATTAGGTAGATGTGTAGGGGACTTGGTGCAGTCAAGGATGGGGGGTCCAGGAATAGGACTATCCAACCTTGCAGGGAGAGTAAACACAACAGAAACTCAAAGAAATAGAATAACAATCACACATGAAAATATAAAGAATGATCAATTATTTACTGGCAACATGCCCTGCCTCCCGACTTACAAATTACATAATGATATGGTGTTAAGCACAAAAATACAATGTGGGTCAAAGCCCTTATCTATCACCTATATCTTCCACTCATGATGATGCCTAATGTAACTACACAATGCTTTATATATATATATATATATATATATAATTTCCTAGCTCTAGAAAAGGTTTGTGTCAATCTCAAGAGTTCTCAAACCCCAAAGTTGATGAAACATGTGAAGGTCGGCCAAAACATATGATTTTCCTTTAATCCTTGTAAAAACATGATGCAAATTAGAACAAAGGTTCCTTGATGAATGTGCATCCTTATGAATGGTTTCCTGAGCTCCACAAGTCACGGGATATGTTTGCACACTTGAAAAGCCAAGACTGGTCAGTGAATGCCCTTTGTCCAATACAACTGATATTTTGTTAGCGATAACTTCGTATTGGAATCTCCAAAACACTTGAATTTTGGATATGATGTAGATGTTGCAATGAAAATCATATATCTTGCTCTATGAGCTCTGATATTACAATATGGTACAATGCGGTATGAAATACTGAGACTGGGTCCTGATAGCTAACTACTAAAATGCAAGAAAACATGAAAGCAAATATTTTTGGTTGATGCAAGATTGCTTGCAACTAGGGATGCTCTTGCATCAGACACCAGAAGTTGAAGAAAAGTGAGCCTCTCACTTTCCATGGGCTAGAGGAAAACCAATGTGGTCCACCTCAGCTCAAGAAATACATGATGAATCTTCCTTCGGTCTTCCTTTCCATCTGACTAGATATTCCTTGTATTGCATTCCTCTGGTACTACGACCAACTTGTTGTCTAAAATTTCCTCAATTTTCTCTAGATGATGTGCTTTTTGGTTCGGAAAACTAGCTACTTTGTCCTTTGGTGACTCTCCTTCATGATACTGGTATAGGACTGCAATGTTGAACAAAGGTGATATGCCAAATGCCTCTGGTAGTTCCACTTCATATGCATTTCCATAATCAAACTTCCTGGTGATCTTACAAGGTCCAAAATTCTTCATCTTCAACTTGTTATATGTCCCAAATGGAAATCTCTCTTTTCTTAGATATACCATTACTTCCTCTCCTACTACAAAATCCTTATGTCTTATCTTCTTATTTGCTCTCTCCTTGTATGTATTGTTCATCTTCTCTAGGTGCTCCTTAACTTGAGTGTGCACTGTTTCCATGAAGCCTGCAAATTCTTCTGCCTCCACACTCCTTTTATTCTCCACGTTGATATCTCTTAATTCTGCTACTCCTCTCGGTTGTTGTCATGTCATAATTTCAAATGGTGTCTTCCTTGTGCTCTGGTTTACTTAATTGTTGTATACAAACTCTTCTTGCGGTAGTATCAAGTCCTAATTTCTTTCTTTACCTTCATTCAAACACCTCAAAAATTTCCCCAAACTCCTATTTACCACTTTCATTTGTCCATCTATATGTGGGTGAAATGTTGAGCTATACTTCAATTTTGTCTTCGTCTTCTTCCATAATGTTTTCCAGAAATATCCAATGAATTTAGTATCCCTATCTGATACTATGCTCTTTGGTAGTCCATGTAATCTCACAATCTCCTTGAAAAATAGGTTTGCAACATGTAGTGCATCACTAGTTTACTTACAAGGTATGAAATGTGCCATCTTAGAAAATTTATCCACAACCACAAATACAGAGTCAAATCCTCTCATTGTCTTAGGTAATCCCAACACAAAACCCATGCTAATGTCCTCCCATGGTCTCTCTGGTACTGTCAATGGTGTATACATTCTAGTGTTCTGATTATTTCCCTTTGCAACTTGACAAATCCTGCAACTCTAAACATATCACCTGAAATCCTTATACAACTATGGCCAAAAATAGTTCTCACTCACCAATGCTATGATCTTATCAATTCTGAAATGTCCTACTAATCCTCTGCAATGCTTTTCCTTGATCAAATTATCTCTCATTGAACTTCTAGGGATACATAACTGATTGTTCTTGAATAACATACCTTCCTGAATGAAATAATCTGACCATTTGCTTCTATATGTCTCTACAGGTTCCTTGCAAGCCTTCCATGCCTCAGCAAAATCAATGTAATCCTCATACATATGCTTCAGTTCTTCAAAACCAAATACTTCAATTCTCATCTCTATCAACAAACTCCTCCTGCTTAATGCATCTACAACCTTGTTTGACTTTCCACTCCGGTGCTTCAACACAAATGTGTAACTCTACAAAAACTCTACCCATCTCATATGTCTCTGGTTCAACTTCCCTTGACTATTCAAATATTGTAAAGCTTGATGATTCGTATACAACACAAATTCCTTAAATTACAAGTATTGTCTCCACTTCTTCAAGGCTTGTATTATTGCATAGAATTCCTGATCATAAACTGAATATCTTCTCCTTGCATCATTCAATTTCTCACTGAAGTAGGCTACTAGTCTCCCTTACTGACTTAACAAAACTCCAATTGCACTTTCACTAGCATCACAATCTACTTGAAATACCTCATCAAATTTGGGTAGTTCCAACACTGGTTGTTTTGTCACCTTCTGCTTTAGCAATTTAAAACTCTTATGTGCCCTTGATGTCCACTTGAATTCCTTTCGGTCACCCCTTATTGTCTTTTTCATAAGTGTGCAAATATTGATAATTTTTTTGATGAACTTCTAATAAAAACTTGCTAGTCCATAAAATGATCTTACTTCTCTAACATTCATAGGTGTAGGCCATTCAAATATTACTCTAACCTTTTCAGGGTCCATCTTCAATCCTTTCGTAGATATCACAAATCCCAAATACACTAGTTCTTCCTTCATGAAACTACGCTTCTTGATGTTTATCAACAACTTCTCTTCCCTTAGCCTCTAAAATACCTGTCTTATGTGTTCCAAATGGTCCTCCTTAGTCTCACTGAATATCAAAATATCATCCATATAAACAATGACAAACTTGCCCAAGAATTTCTTCAAAACTTCATTCATTAGCCTCATAAGTGTACTAGGTGCATTAGTTAGTCCAAATGACATGACCAACCACTCATACAATCCCTCATTTGTCTTGAAATTAGTCTTCCATTCATCTCCCTCTCTGATCTTGATCTAATGGTATCCACTCTTCAGGTCTATCTTGGTGAAATACTTTTCTCCACTTAGTCTTTCCATGATATCATCCATCCTTGGCAATGGAAATCTATACTTCACTCTGATCTTATTGATAGCTCTTGAATTTGTACACATCCCCCATTCTCCATATTTCTTCAGTGCAAGTACAATAGGTACCACACATGGGTTCATACTCTCTCTAATCAATCATTTCTTCAATAATTCCTGTATCTATTTGTTTAGCTTCACATTCTCTCCCGGTGTCATCCAGTGTGCTGCTTTGTTTGGAAAACTAACTCCTAGTAAAAGATCTATATGATGACTGATACTCCGGATTGGTGGTAATCCCTCTGGCACATCCTCTGATACAAGATCTTGGTACTCTATCGATAGTTCAATGACTTCCTTCTCTGGTGATTCTTCTTCCCTTGTGGTTCTCTCTGCATCTAGGACTCCACAATTCCTTGGAATCAAAGCAAAACACATGTTTTTATGTCTCAATCCATCCAGAAATTTCCTTCTATCTACCAAATTAATTCTAGTTCCACATACTTCACTTTCAACTTCATCTTCCAAAGATATCAAGGTGATTCTCTTTCCATTGGACATTATGGTATAGGTATTCTTTCTCCCATCATGTATATATTTCTTATCATACTACCAAGGTCTACCCAACAACATATGACATACATCCATTGACATAATATCACATAGCACTTCATCATGATATGACCTTATATGAAATTTCATTGGATATTGCTCACTTACTAGTATCTTGTGCTCATCTTGAATCGAGGCCATCCTATAAGGTTTCAGATGTTTCCTCCTTTCCAAATTCAACTTTTTCACAATTTCCTAAGAAACTAGGTTATCTATACTACCACTATCAATGATAACTTTGCAACACTTACCTCCTAATTTGCATCTAGTCTGGAACAAAATTTTCCTCTGTGGTGCTTCCTTAGGTACTTCTTTCTCCTGGAACAGTGCTCTCCTCATGAATAATGATTCCCCCTTCTTAGGACTTCCTCCGGAACTCAGTGCTTCCACTGGTTCTTCCTTTGCATATTCAATTCTTGTATGGTTTTCTATCTTCTTACTTTCTTAGCGACACTCAAATGCTCTATGTCCTTCTCCTCCACATTTAAAACAAGTTCCTCAAAAAAATTTCTTGTCATATCCTTTCTCATCTCTCTGGTATCCATCATTGCGATAAGAATTGTAGCCTCCTCTATTGTGGTGGTAAGAATTTTTGTCATCTCTCCCTTTCTTGTATGAATTGGAATCCTTCTCTTCCTTCTAGTATGAATCTATGTCCTTGTTCTGCTTCGAATATGGTTTTTCTACTCCGAAATGTGATCTTCCTCTCTGAAATCTACCTCCTCTTCCTCTCTTCCTATTCTCATGTCTTTTGTTTAGCTTGTCCTCCACCTTTAATGAAAACTGATATGCTTCCTCTACTAAATTCATCCTTACCAAACTCAACTCTTCTTGAATGTTCATCCTCAGCCTATTAATATATCTTGCCACTTTCTCCTTGCTTGCTTCACTATGTCTAGTCCTGATGATGATCTTATGAAATTCCTCAATGTATTCTTTCACAGTGTTTTCCTTCTGTCTCGGGTTTTGTAATTTCTTTAGGAACTCCAACTCGTAGTTTGTAGGTACAAATTGGTTCTTCAATTTTGTCACTGTTTTATCCCATTTCATAATCTTCTCTTTACCTTTTATGTTTCTCTCCAATTGAACTTCCTTCCACCATATTGTAGCATGTCCTTTCAGTTTATTCTTTGCAATTCTCACTCTCTTCGGATCTTCAATTTCTTCATATTCAAAGTATTCTTCAATGTCATTTATACAATCAATCAACTCTTCAGGATTTAGGTTACTAGTATAGTTCGCAATCTCCATTCTAGGTCACTTCCCTATTTTCGAAATAGCCTTCAACATCTTCACCTGATCTGATTCTTCCTCTTCTATGGTCTATTCAGTTAGATTTGCAGCTTGAACTTCATCATCATCACTTTCATCATTAGGTATAGAGTTTAAACCTTTTATTTTGTCTTCTTCAACAACATCCAACCTTTCTTTCATTGTTCACATCATTTCCATCATCTCATCCATCTTTCCAGCAACATTAATAATAAGAGGGTCGCAACTACCTCACAATTGGCGATATGTTGACAAACACAAGTAGGCTAACTCAAGTCGTCGATCTATCCACACTAAGAATCTCACAGAATGCCTCACTCAACTTCGCTCTCCTCTCCCAAAGGTTTGAAACGTCGCTCTAATACCACTTGGTGCAGTCAAAGATGGGGGGGTCCAAGAATAGGACTGTCCAACCTTGCAGCGAGAGTAAACACAATGTAAATTCAAAGAAATAGAATAACAATCACACATGGAAATATAGAAAATGATCAATTATTCATTTGCAACATGTCCTGCCTCCCAACTTACAAATTATAGAATGATATGACATTAAGCATAGAAATACAATGTGGGTTGAAGCCCTTATCTATCACCTCTATCTTCTACTCATGATGATTCCTAATGCAACTACACAATGCTATATATATATATATATCATTTCCCAACTCCAGAAAAGGTCTGCATCAGCCTCAACAGGTCTCAAACCCCAAAGTTGATGAAATGTGTGAAGGTTGGCCCAAACATATGATTTTCCTTTCATCCTTGGAAAAACATGATGTGGATCAAAATGAATGTTCCTCGATGAATTTGCATCCTTATGAAATGGTTTCCTGAGCTCCGCAAGTCACGAGATAGGTCCGTACACTTGAAAAGCCAAGACTGGTCAGTGAATACTCTATGTCCAATACAACTGATATTTTGTTAGTGATAACTTCGTACTAGAATCTCCAAAACACTTGAATTTTGGATATGATGTAGATGTTGCAATGAAGATCATATATCCTAATCCACGAGATTTGGTGTTACAATGCAATACAATGTGGTATGAAATACTAAGGCTGGGTTCTGACAGCTAATTACTGAAATGCAAGAAAACATGAATGCATATATTTTTGGTTGATGCAAGATTGCTTGCAACCAGGGATGTTGCTGCATTAGGACCCTAGTAAGTCCATGGTTGGTGAAAAAGTGTTTGAGTGATGCTTTCTCCTCATCAATTGGCAGCCAAGATTTGAAGGGGGATTACCTAGACCATGTGTATTTCTAGTGCTGGAAGCTCAGGAGAGATGTGCATGTACTTTATACCCATTTATATGGAAGGATATAAACATGAATGTTAAACTTGATTTTATTCAATATGAAATCAATATTATGGAAAGATTTGTGAAATTGCAATGAAATGCAATGAAAGTTTGGAATAGTGTTTATTTCATATGTGCATGTAATTTACATTATGGAAAAGAAAAAAACAATTCTATGTTATGGCTTCATGGTTTATTCACTTGTGGGTTAAAAATTAGGAAATTTTTTGAGTAGAACATTAGGCATGTTACAACAAGAGGATGGATTAAGGGTACCTAAGAGGATATGAAATAAGGGGTCCTAAGAGGATGGATTAATGGGAGTTAAGAGAATGAATTAAGGGGATGCAAGAGGATGGATTTAGGGTGTCTAATAGGATATGTCTTAAGGAGTCCAAAGAGGATGGCTTAAGTGGAGTTAAGAGAATGACTTAAGGGGATGCAAGAGGATGGATTAAGGGTACCTAAGAGGATATGTTTGTAGACACTCGAAATATCCTGATAGATATCATGCATTTGATTCTGATTAACTAACTTCGATTCTTCCTTGATCATTTCTTTACTAACCAATTAATTGAATAATATTTATTTAATTAATTCATCAAAATTCCTTCTTTAATTAAATAAATCAACTTTACTTAATTAAATCCTAATGTTCTTCCTTTAATTAATTTATTTAATTAAACCCTAATGTTCTCTCTTTGATTAAATAAATCAACTTTATTTAATCGAATCCTAATGTTCTTCATTTATTTAAATAAATCAACTTTATTTAAGTAAATCCTAATGTGCTCTCTTTGATTAAATAAATCAACTTTATTTAATTAAATCCTAATGTGCTCTATTTGATTAAATAAATCAACTTTATTTAATTAAATTCTAATGTGCTCTCTTTGATTAAATAAATCAACTTTATTTAAGTAAATCATAATGTTCTTCCTTTGATTAAATAAATGAACTTTATTTAATTAAATCCTAATGTTCTTCATTTAATTGAATAAATCAAATTTATTTAATTAGATTACTAATCTTCTGATATCCTCTCATTTGATTTAAATAAATTCAAGCATTTAAATTAAATGACACAATCAACTAAGTTCGTCTAAGTTAATTAATCCTAGACTAATTAGCTCCTAACATTAATCCTCCATTCCTCTAGCGTTTGCAAGTTGCACATGTAAATCAATTTATTTGATTTACTAATTACCCCTATTTTCATTCAAATATGGCATATTCTTGGAATATTCCACTTATTTGAATTCTCCCTCCCAAAGGACTTTTGTCCTCCAGCTTGGCATTAAAATCTCTTACATGTCCTCTCCTTGAGCCAACTTGGCATTAATTCCTCTTACACCTCCTCTTACACAAGTCACCTCTTCAAATTCAAATTTCACCTACACGCATTAAACATTCACATTGTTCAGAATGTGCTCCACTCTCCTTCATTAGCATGTTGACAAGTGGCATAATTCCATTGGTTCAAAATTTAATCCCACATTCATCCTATTCTTCATTCTTCAAACCTTCTTCATTATAAATAGAGGTCTTCTCTATTGATTTGGGATCCACAATCATCCAAAATTTGAGCCACAAGGTTATGCAAGTTTATTATCCACAATTTCATCCATATTTTCATCCAAGTTAGGATAGAATCCATCATCCATGGCTAGGTTATTGGAATTTTGCATCAAGAATCACACATCTCTCATCAAGCTTATCAAGGAATTGTGAAAGGGCATCTTTCCACATCAAAGAAGCACCAATTCCTCCATGGGATGCTAGTTTGAGCATTTAGAATAGAATTTCACTAGTAGTTTATTTGATTACTTTACTTTGATTCCATGTTCTTGTGTTTGAATGAATTTCATGGGGAATGCTTGTTTACACTTGTTTAAGGATTGATGTTTGCTTGTTTGTCCATGTTTGAGAAGGTCTAGGCAAAGCATTCACAATGTCTTAAGGGGTCCTAAGAGGACGGCTTAAGGGGAGTTAAGAGAATGACTTAAGGGGTTGCAAGAGGATGGATTAAGGGGACCTAATAAGATATGGCTCAAGGGGTCCTAAGAGGATGTCTTAAGGGAAGTTAAGAGAGTGACTTAAGGGGATGCAAGAGGATGGATTAAGGGTAGCTAAGAGGATGGATTAAGGGGTACTAAGAGGATGGATTAAGGGGATATACAATCAATTCTAAACTTTTTATAAAATGACAATGAATTATTTAGTTTTATATTTTGACTATCAATTAAATGTATATAACTATATAGTTACATATATTTAGATTCAAATTTAATTGTAATATATATGCTTGTCCTTTTTTTTTTCATAATGCATCTAGTTTTGGTAGACCTAAAACAAAAATTTATTTAACTATAATTAGGAAATGACTTAAGACTAACATAAGAACATGTATTAAGGGGAGATACACATGAGCCTTGACTCTAAGTTTTGTGAGAAATTTTTAACTATATATAGACTATAAATTAAATATATAGACAATTATATACTTACTCTGACCATAGTCATAGTATGAACTAAATATGCTAGATCCAAATGAATTTAAAACCTATTTAATCCCCTAATCCATGATCCCAATGAGATATTCAAAATCATCAAGAAACTAAATAACCATTGAACTAACATGAAATCAACACGAAAGCATAGAAAAAACCTATTCTTAGACTTCAAATATTCTCCCATTGAGGGAGTGGTGTCGCATTGATGTGGAATGGCAACCCTTTCCCAATCCCTTAGATAATATGAGTTGTTCCAACCGATTTTATTGATGAAAATTGATGAAACTGATGGTACATGAATGAAACATGGATGCAAAACTAGTTTAATATGATGATGAGTGCTAAAATTTTAAAATTCTTGATGGAGATGGATGCAATCTTTAATGTTTCAGTCACTTTGTTGATAGGTGTGGGTTTTCCATGAGATTTTGGGGAAAGAGGTAACTCACCTAACACAAAAGTGTCCTTATTTAGATTGTAATCTCCACAACCATTATCCTTGATAACTGCCTTGATATCGGGTATATTTTGCACAATGGGTGTTTTGGATTCCGAGGTGGATGCAAGGGAAGATGGGTCAACAAATGAGGAGGAGGATGTAGGCCCTTCATCATTCTTAAGTATTTGGGGGATCTTGTAGAACTTAGCCTCAAGGTTCTTACAATAGTAGAAAGGCTCAGGATCTCCATGGATAATCACTTCTTTGTCCTCAAAAGAAAACTTGACACATTGGTGATAGGTGGAAGCTACATCTTGCATGGCATGAATCCATGATCGACCAAGCAATATGTTGTAGGGGAGATCAAGATTTAGCACTTGGCATGTGGTCTCAGCAATGACATGTCCCACTTGGATGGGTAGCTTGATGATGCCTTGCGACACTCATTCTTGATCATCATATGCCCTTATGGTTGTACTTTGTCTTTTCAATAGCATCCTTTGAATAACCCAAGTTATTGACCAATTGAAGGGTGCAAATTTTTAGGCCAACACCTCCATCTACTAAGACTCTTTTAACCTTATTTTTATGAACAATGACCTCAAGATGTAAAGCGCGATTGTGAGATGGCTGCATTGGGAGGTCATGTTCGAAGAAGGTGAGAAGATGGGGGGTAGTGATATGCCTTATCATAGCTGAAATCTACTTTGTATCAATAGTATTAGGTATAGAGGAAGCTGACAAATCCTTTTCTAATATATCCCTATGTGTGGGGGATAGCTTCAATAGCTCCAAAATAGAGATTTGTGCTGGGGTCTTCTTTAGCTGATCTAGGAGACTGTAGTTACTAGGGTTTGATGTTGGTAATGTAGGTTGTGACCTAGGTTGAAATGAAGCTCCTTGGATTGTAACCTTGCCACATCATGTGGTGACTCCACACTCTGCACTAGGTCCTTTGATGGTGACGAATGTTACAACATTGTCACAAGAGGTGACCACATTACAATAGACATGTCCTACATTGGTGTAATTCTTCCCTTTGCCATCGTCGTTCTTTTTGTTATGGCTAGGTAGTGGGGTCTTGTATATCTTGAGGTCCTTGTTACTTACTAGTAGTTCAAAAATTATGTCTCCATTTTTTATGAGGTCTTGTATAACGTTCTTTAGTTTCATACAATTTGAGGTTTTATGTCCCTTGATCTTGTAAAAGTCACAAAGATCCTTTTCATTATACCAAGGTGGTTTATCTTGAGGTTCCTGATAGTTCTGGAAATTGGGGAGCATAATCAAGTTTGACTGTACCAATTTTTGCATGACAAATTCAATAGGTTCCCCAATGGTGTGTATTTGTGTTTTGGGTAGTTGTTCCTATTAGGGGTCCTCTTTGTTGCATGTCGGTGTTATTGATTTGGTTATTTTTTAGTGGTGGGGTGGTTTGTTGTACAGTTTGTTGTGTGTTGGTGGGTTGGTTGGTTTTTTTCCTAAGAGAACTTATGATGACTTTAGCATCCATAACTCCATCATTTGTCATGTTCTTATTCTTATCCCACACGCGGGGTTTGTCATTTCAACTAGTTGATGGGCAATTGTCTTTATACGCTTGTGTGTTTCCCTGTGAGATCAGGGCTCTCTCGATGTTGAATTCCCTAAGGCAAAGCTCATCATAAGTGGTGATACATTGCATCCTTAAGTGGAAGGATAGCTCTAGATCAACATTTGATATGATAATCCCCACTTGTTGCTCGTCAGGAATGGACCACTTGCTCTTACTAGCTCTTTGCCTCCACCTTTATAGGAAATTAGCAAAGGATTCTCCTTTTTTCTATTTGAAAGTGTACTCCTCTTGTGTGAACCCCAATCCTAATACCTGCAAAATAATAATAAAAAACACATTAAGTTAGAGATTGCAAGAAAGAACAAGGATTCTCCATTAAATCCATTCACCAAGTTCAAATTAGGAAAAAATCAATGAAGAACACAATGAAAATAACAAACTAAAGATTGAATCCTAATTGAACTAGTAAACTTATGATCCCATCGGGGAATTGGTGCCAATTTGATGTGAAAATTGGCCCTTTCCCAATTCCTAAGATGCAATATTGATGTGATGAAGAGATTTGATCCACTTTGTTGATGTTGAAGAGTGCTCCAAGCTAAAAACCTGCATATCGTAGCTAAGATTGAAGAATGATGGATGAAATTTGATAGATATTTGAGCATGGTAACTTTGCATAATTTGTGGATGATGAAATGAGGATATGAGCTCTTTATTTATAGAATGCCAAGATGGATGAATGTCCAAATTTGAGCAATGTGGGACTAACATTCATCCAATGGCAAGATGCCACTTGTCAACCCATGAGTGGATGGAAGATGTGCAAGTTTTGAGGATTGTGCCAATAAATGCCTATTTTTGAATTTGAATTTTGTTGAAATGACTTGCAAGAGGGAAGGGAAAATGCATTAAATGCCACTTGGCTCAAGGCAAAGGACATGTAAGATGGAGTAAATGCCTTGTTGGATGTACATGTCAACTTGGATTTTTGAATTCAAACTTGGAGAATATTCCAAAAGATGCCTTGTTGAGGAAAATAGAGATTTAATAAATCAATTAAATCTATTTTCATGTGCAAGTGGTAAATGCTAGAGGATGGGACATGATAAGAGATTAAATTAATCAAGGTTAATTAATTTAATGAAGGGGATTAGATGATGTGACCTATTTGACTCAAATTTTAGGATTTATTTAAATCAAATATGAGAGGAATGTGATAAGAGATTAATTAAATAAAGATTTTGATTTATTTAATTAAAAGAGGTGATGTTAGACTTAAATTAAATAAGGTTTTAATTGATTTAATTTAATAGATAGAATTTAGATATTTAATCAAATGAAATTGATTATTTAGTTAAATAGGTATAATTAGATCAGATGATTAATTTAATTATCAAGAAGAGGTGACTTAATTAGATAATTGATTTATTTAATTAAGAGAGGAATATTGATGAATTTAATCAAATAGGGGAATTTCATTAAATGGTTAGACTGAAGGATGATTCAGGATGAAACGATGTTAGTAGTCAAGATCAGATGCACAATGTCAATCTGTACATTTTACTTGTCTACACCTCTAAGCTTACATACATGTCAAGGTTGAAGGAGAAATGGTCTATGAATCTATCGATGATTTCTTGGAAGGTTTTGATACCCTGGGGAATTTGTGAGAACTAATCAATGGTGAGGCCCACCAAATTTTGTTGAAAGAGATGCATCAAGTAGGAATCCTTGTAGGCTACCTCCATACACATGACATGGAATTATTTGATGTGATCCATAAGATTTCCCCTCCCTTTGTATTTATCAAACTAAAGGACCTCAAAATTGGGGGGAAAGGTACCATTGCGATGTTCCTATCAAATGGGTATGGGTACAAGTTTTGTTGTGTATGTGGCTTCTTTGTTTTTACCATTTGAATGTCCTAGATTTGTTGTGTGAGCGCCTTGAGTTGTGATGACATATCGCCTTGTGGATATGGTGGAGGAGCATATGTTGTGTATTTTGGGATGGTGGATGAGTTGTAAGTGGGATTTTGATATGATAAGGTATTGTATGGTGTGTAGGGTGGAGTTTGATACTGTGAAGGTGATGGCGGTAGAGTTGTATATGCTCCCAACATATTTGGATTGATGATATTTTATTGGGGATTATAGTATAAACCTTTTTGTTGTTGTTGTTGTTGTGCAAGCACTTGTTGTTGTTGTTGGGCATATTGTTGGGATCGTAATGCTTGATATTGGGCTTGTTGTTTTGTTGTTGTTGTTGTGTGACCAAGGCTTGTTGTTGGGATTGTTGTTGTTGTTGCTATTATTTTTGTGCAATTAAGGCTTGTTGTTGAGCTTGTTGTTGTTGCAAGGCTTGAGCTTGGGCTTGTTGTTGTTGCAATGCTTGTTGACAAGCTTGTTACACTTGTAACACTTGTTGTTGGGCTTGTTGTTGTTGCAATGCTTGAGCTTGAGCTTGCTGCACATGCAATGCTTGTTGATAAGCCTATTGTGCTTGTTGCAAAGCTAGAGTGTGAGCTTGTTTCACTTACAATGTGGAGGTGTTTAGTTGTTGGGATACGTGAAATGGGTTTTGGTTGTTCATGGTGTGAGTGGGTACTGGGTTATTTTTTGCTACTATTCCTTGTAAGATTGTCAATTGGGAGAGAGGAATGTAGGTTTGGTACCCCATTTGATTTTGCATGATTTGGGGGACCAATGGTAAAGATGATGTTGGCACCATTTGGTATTGTGATGTCAATGGCACATTCTAACCTTGGATCAATTGATTAGAAGGGTTCCCCTAACCAATGTGTTGGGGGTTCCCTTGTTGTGTTTGATGTGGGACCAAGGCATTACCTTGGTTGAAGGGGTTTGTGATCAATGTGTTGCTTTGATTTAGATTGATGATAGATGGGGCTGATGTGGATGGTGGATTGAATTGAGTAGATTGGGTAACCACTTGTTTCGATGTGTCAATGGGATTGTTGGAGCCTCTTGTTAAGTTTTGACCTTGCGTACCTTATGTGACGGTGTTAACTTGCCCTTGTGGTCCCATTTGAGATATTTGGTTCACATTACCTTATGTAATGTTGGGCACACTTTGGGTACTTGTGGTTATGGATGTAGATGGTTGTGCTCAAAATGTCAAGGGAATCCTTGTTTTATGGAATGTAAGTGGCTTGTGTGGATGTAGGGGGTGTTCTAGAATGGTTGTGGAAGACTGCGGTGGGGCACCAAATATTGGTGTCCAAGTTGTGGCTTGGGGAAGATTTGGGTACCCAAAAGTGTGTTGCCTCATAAAGGGAGAGTGTGACCAAGATCAGTGGCAATCCTAGTTGCAAGACTAGGAGTTAATGTTTGACTTGGCATAAAGGATGGGGTTGGTTGATTCATAGATTGGGTTAATCCTTGTGTCAAGGTTTGTGTGAGAAAAGTTGGAGCCACATTTTATAAGGTTTGATGATATTGTTTATACTCAAGGAGTTCTTCCTTAGTAAGCTCAAGTGGGTTGTTCGTGACATATTCTACCTCATACCCTAAAGGATTTTGTGGTTGTTGTGAGGGGGTAGAATTGCTCATTGGATCAAATTCTTGTGGGTTTGGATCACTTGTGGTAGATGTGTTTTTGGTATGTTCCATGTTTCTCTTGTGTTGTGATCTTGTTGTAACCATAAATTGTGGGTCACCTATGGGAGAGGTATATTGAGATTTATAATGTTGAAACTCTCTAGTTGACTCAAATTTTGGTAAAAGGGACCCTCTAAGTTGTTTTGGACCAATGGTGTGAATGGATGATGAAAAAGGTGAATGATATGGGGGATGAACTTTCTAAATTTTTGGACAACACTTTTAGACAAAAAAGGTTTGATGTTTTGATGTCTTGAATGAAAGGTGTTAATGAACGCGTAAATCTTTAAGGTAGGCTTGTGAGCTTTAAGATAAACTTGTCCAAAAAATGTGATAACCAACTCAACTAAGTGTATGGAAAATGATCCATTTCACACACAAAGTAGCTAAGTTAGGGGATTGGTTTGATAAATGTCTAAGTCTAAAGTGTCAGTGTGTCCAAAATTTTATGAAGTTTTTTGGTGAAGTGTGATGTAAAATGTGTGAAGGTGGATGAAATGTTTTAACCCCAAACGTTAACCTAAAAGGGACCTTTGTTTTGCAAGACCAAAGTGGTCAGAAACATGCTATACCTATAAAGTGATAAAACCTTAAGAACTCAATGATTTTCATAATAGAACCTAATGATTTTGACAATAGAACTCAATGATTTTGACAATAGAAACTGGACTCAATGTTTTGCAATACTTTCCTTGTCTCAATTTTGCTTGTGTTTGAGGAGTCAATGTTTGAACATACATCAATGTGGGGTGTTCATTTGATTTAATGTTTGCTTGAGTGAGATTGTTTCATTACCACATCAAGAAAGTCTTAATTAATGTTCAAACTAAAAGATTTCTATGTCTAAGCAACCTTCATTCCACAAAGTTCATTATGTGAAAATCAAGAAACCAAGGCCATAGTTCCCTATGTTAACTTTGTAAAGTGTGAATTTAGATATAAGTCCAAATATCTAAGAGCCTTTAAGGATAAAATCCTTAGGGACAAGCAATAATATTAGGACTTTTCAAAGGGTATCCATACTTAATCCAAAGGGTTTGAAATTTGATGAATCATGTTGATGTGTGTTTGAGTTGTTTTAGAACCAAGCAATGTGTAAAATTGACTCACAAGCAATATAATATTGCTAGCTCAAGTGGGTACATTCTTCTTGGTGGGTTTGCCTCATGCCCTTCGTAGTAGAAGAGATGATTTTACATGCAATTTAGGGAAGAGTGTAGAGGTATGTTAAGAATGAACTTTTAATCTCTACACTTCAACCAAAATCGAACATGGCAAGTAACTTCTTAGAATTAAATTCCAATGCACCACTTTAAAAAACTCTTTGGAAGGACAAAGTTGGCCACTACAAAAACAAGGTTCTTAGTAACAACAAACCAAAAACACCATGACACATATTCACTCACTTAGCCACTTAAGGCTCTTCAACCATTCTTGTCCCACTTAAGGCATGGGATTAGGTGAGTGTGTTATGGATGCCCCAGATTGATGCTAATTTCTCACGATTTCACATCCTTTATTTAAAGCCCATTGGTAAACCTGCTTGCAAGAACTTGCCTATGAGCTTTTCGCTGTGGGATGTATCTCATAGTAAGTCCTCTCTCAAGGGTGACACAAAGCTGAAAGTATACTTGAGTATTTCTCTTCACCCAAGATCGCACAAAGTGCAATGGGAGTGGATACGTACTACAAGTACATACAAGCAAAGAACACACACTTGAGTGTTTCTCTTCACCCAAGATCACATGAAGCACAAGGAGAGTGGATACACACTACAAGTGTATACAAGAAAAGTAAGCACTCATTCATTTTAACCCAATATAGCAAAATGATTTCATTTTAAGCACCAATGAAAGTGTTTAATTGTTTTGTCCAATTTTTAACCAATATTGCAAAATGAGGATGTATGGGTCTAATTTTAACCAACTTTGAAAGTAGATTTTAAGCCCAATGGAAATTTAGTGGTCCTAAAACATAAAACATAATAGCATATGATGGGTTATAATTATCTCATAAGTGTAGAACACTTTTACAATGAATGGATAAACGATAGTATGCTTCTTCACTTCAAGTTTTTTCAAATCTGCAAAACTAGTTAGCCTCAAAAATAAAAACCAAATGTCAGTGGAATGTTAGAGAGCATATGAAGTTAAAAATTTAAAGCATGTGTGAAAATTAACTTTATTTTCTTTACCAGTAAAAAGCATCACTGAACTTGTCAAAAGCATTGGTTATCAAAAGTGCGTTGCTCGAATTTTGTGGTCTACCCTTGCCTTGTGTGCCTTTTTTGAATAACATAGCTTCATCTCTAGGGAGGGTTATTTGCATTGAGATAGATAGGTTCTTTTAGGCCTGACCCCAGAAGAGGGTTTATGTGGAAGTGGACCTTTCCAAATATTTGAAATACTCCATTGATATCCAAATTGGAGCTCTTCGCCACACCCAGAAGGTCACATATTTTTATCTGTCCAACACGTGCTATAGGTGTCAGTCAACAAACTACAAGATTAAGGACTACCCTTTAGTAGTGCCTCCTACACCTTCTCCACCATGAGATGTTGAAAAGCCTCATTCGGCAGCTGCATTTGTTGCCAAACCTGATGCAAAATGGACTACGGTTACGAACCGAAAGAATAAGTCCACTGGTTCTAGGTTGGGTCCCATGACCTCTGAACCAATGAAAGATGTTTCAAACCCTTATGTGAAGGGGAAAGAAGCTCTAGTTGGAGTTGATTATGTTCCATAGTAGCCTAGGCCGAAGGCTACGCCTCGGTCGACTGCTATCATGTTAACACAACCGAATGTTTCTTCTCCTGTGATGGGAGCTCAAAGGCGATCTCATAGCCCTTTCCCTCTTAGGGAAGAAGGGGAATATGTTCATGAAAAGCAGAGGATTTCCTCCCCATCCATCTAGATTGGATTAGTCCCACCATAATTTTTGCAGAATCGTTTCTCTTCTCTGAATGAAAAGGAATTTGGTTTCGAAAACATACAGGAGTTTCACTCATGAAGTTCCTCTCATAGAATTTTTGAGGTCTGACAATTCTCTCCAGAAAGTATTCTATCAAGGATACCTTGTGTAAGTACTCTGGCATTGAAGTGCTTTGTCTCCAAGAAGTTAAAATTTCTAGTTTTTTGTTTGTTGCGACTTGTCGCTCTATTTGGCCAACCAGTAAAATGTTTTGTACTACTCATGATGCTGGGCGTGGTGGAGTTGTCACCCTTTTGGCCCCACAGTGGCACTCTTCTGTGGTCGACCACGGGTCTGATCCCACTCATCGGCTCATCTAGATCCTTCTCAACATTGATAATGATTCCAGGATTATTACTATATATGCTTCTAATGATGTTGTGGAATGCTCTTTGCTCTAGCGTTGGATTGTTGATTATTTTTCAGTTGCTACCTAGTTACTATGTGGGGACTTCAATATGGTAGAGATGGCGTCTGAAAAAGATGGAACTTTGTCATTCAAATGGACAACTAGGGAAAGGGAGGTGTGGTTTTACATGCACAATAAATTGAGGCTTTTTGATCCCAATATTGGTCACTGCCATTCTCATTCTCTCTAACACACTTGGTGTAATTACAGAGCCAATTCTGACAAAATATTTAAGTGCCTTGATCGTTCCATGATCTTGGTGTAATCATTTTTATCTTTTGATAGCTCCTCTCTCCCGGTTAAACCATTAGTGAATGCGACCTTTTCAGACCACTTCCCCATTTCTTTTTACATTGAATGGGACAGTTGACAGCCTCGTATGTGTAAAACTCTTTTTTTTTTAAACACGTCTTTACTCTACCAAAAGCCTACCTTGGCCTAGATTCATAGAGTATGGAATTTGGAGTGCAGAATAGCTCATCATACAGGTTGGATTAATTGGTGGAATGAGGCTATCATCCACACAACTATATTTCTACACATTTATGGGCGCCAGCTGGCTATTTTTCGTTAGTAGTCTTATGAGGCTACCACCGCTGACCTCTGTGCTACTACTGAGGCTTTGGCAGCTAGCCCCTTTTCTCCATCATTGTAAGTCAGGGTGGGGGAATTATGGAACAAGAAATGAATTGCTGACAACTATGTTGCTAGAGGTGTGCAAATCAAAGCCTAGTTACATTGGCTAAAATTTGGTGATCGCGCCTCCAAAGAGTTGTTTTTGGCTCTACGTTCCAGGCGCTCATCCCCAGACATTAAAAAAATCAAAGATGGCATTCAGGTGCTTTCTGAGCTACCTAATATTCTCCAGACCTTTTTTTTTCATTATGAGCATGTCTCCACTGTGTAGGAACTCACGCTTGTACAACAATAAGCCCTTTAGGATTGTCTTGTTGTTGTGCCAAATAAGCTTTCTTTAGCTCAATTTTTTTTTTGTGATCAACTGTTATCAGTTGATGATCCCAAAGAGGCTATCTATTCCACGACTGATGATAAAGCCCCAGGAATTGATGGGTGATGAGCTCAGAATATGCTCATAATTTGAGTATTATGATGTATTTTTAATATCTTTACTCTTATTGCTATGGATGTTTTAACTCTTTAATTAAATAATTTTTATCTAAAAATGGGTAGTATCCTGTAGCAATACATTCCTATATTCCTGTAGCTTAACATCTTTATGTGTCTTATTAATTACCTTGTTTGACCTCCCGAATGACTGGTATAATGCATGTGGTTTTTGAATAATGAAATAGACTCAATATGTGATTAATGAATGTATTGTGTTGTTTGCCACGCGTGTTTTCTTTTGCCTCTATCGCCTTGTGCATTGCAGGTTGTTGAAGGGAGCATGAACGAGTCAAGTGCAACAGATCTCGACCCTGCAATAAAGTCCATTTCTTGTACGACGTTAAGGAAGTTGTTCTAGCGAAGACTCTCTGATCGGGTCATTGGGAAGAAATCTAAATGATCATTAATATGGGAAGAGTAGAATGCTAAATTCTCTTTGGATCGTGTTGAACGACTATGCTTTCATTTATCAGAAGTCTATTCCTCAGTTTCAAGATACATTTATGTCCACGTCTTTCTCTGTTAGTTAGTTAGTTGCTTTTCTGGTTTAAATAAGTGTTCCTCCTGCGTGAGTGGGAAAGCATAGCATGTAAAAGTTAGTATTATAATGAGAGATAGTGTTTTGTATTAGTTTTCATATGAGCAAAACAATTTATATCATTATGAGTTTATGAATAAATGTTGATGAAGTTCTGAGTTCAATTCTTGCATAACTGGTTGATACTTTCTAAGGGGGGCCACTTAGTAAGTATTTGTAGTTAGTTAGTTGTTTATTTCCTATTGATCATAAGTTAAATTTCATTCTGGAAAGTTTCAACACAAACTCAATCTTATATTGTTCCTGCAGCATCGAGAATCCATCCCTGTGTTTGTTCCTATAGCATAAGGCCAGTTCATAATTTGTCTCTTAGTAATAGTTGTCATGATTTTTGCTTTGATTAAGTTTAGAAGGCTTCGCATTACATTCCTGTAGCATAAGTAGAATTCCTTTCATGCATTAATTGCTAGTAAATCATGATTGAAACTAGTTCTTAGTGCACATACAGTGCCGCTCTATTTCAAGTATATGTTCTTTGGTTTGAAAATGTAAATGAATGACCATAAGAAGATGTTAGTCGCTTGCTAGAATGTCCAATTCTGAGGTTAGGATTTTTTGTGACTTTTATATCCTTTTGTGGACATGACCATTTTTGGCGCCATTGTCGGGGATGGTGTCAAGCTAAGAACTTGTCATAGTCATTGTTAACAGTAGTTTAGTTTGTTATTGAAGCATTTTCAAAATTTATTCTATTGCATGCATAAAAGAAGAGACGCTCTGGGAAGATTCCTCCCTAACCTTCAATTCCTTGATAACAATCTTGAACCAACTTATAATCTATTTGAGGAAGGAGGAGATCAAGATATCAATCTGTTTGTTGAAAACCTACTTGTTGAACTGCCATTTGATCTAGTTGACAAAGAACCTGAAGAAAATCCATTTGCTTTGATACTCCATCAAGTAACAATGGCACGTAATCCACCTAATCAACCTCCTACTTTTGAATTCCCCATAATTTCTCAGCAAGATAATGATAACCTTAAAAATATTCCTTCTTCATTACTTCCCAAGTTCTATGGAATAGTTACAAAAGACCCATAAACTTTCTTGTTTGAGTTTGATATCCTCAGTCGCAGCTATGATTACACGTCAGATGCTCACAGGCTGAAGTTGTTTCCTGCTACTTTGAAGGAAGGAGCCCTTAGATGGTTTATGAGTTTGGGAAGAGGTGTTGTTGATAGTTGGGTAGCCATGCAAACAAAATTTCTTGAGAAATACAAGGATATTGTAAGAGTGGTAGTAAGGGTGATAATATATTTAGAATTCAACAAAAGAAGAGTGAAAGCCTGAAAGACTATATCTCAAGATTCTTGTTTTCCTTGAAAAAGAATTCAGACCATACTCTCAATGAAGAATCTCAGAAACTACTTTTTCTAAGAGGAATCAGTGATACCTGTATAGATGCCCTAGACCTGATGGGAGGATGAGATATAACCCAAGTATCTTGGGATGATATCAAGAAAATATGTCTCAACTACTCTCGAGCAATTGTTAAGAAGGGTAGAGGTCATCAAGCCACAGTGGGAAAGTTTTTTACTAATGGAGTTTCATGGATGGAGATCACAAATTTGTTGTCTGACTTCAAGCAGGATATCATAAACAATATGACTACACAGTTGGATACTATGCAAACTTGGAAGAAACATGAGGAAATTGAAGCAATTTTGGCTGAGTTTTGTCCACATTGCAGATAAAAGAAACGAGACTACAGATGTAAGATAGTGACTAACCTGGAGGCTAAGCAGTTACCTACTGACTTTAAGATGGTAGAGAGTGATGATGACCAAGTATTCTTCGTCGCACAAAGGCGACCATAGGCTCAAAGACAAGGTATGCCTCAAGACCCTTTGAATTTTGGTAATCCTTATTCTAATTACAATAACTAATGGCAACCTACATATGGCCCATCACCACCTTGGAATACTTCTCAACCTCACTGGCCTAACTATTAGAGTCCTCAATGACAATCTTCTCAAAGAGGTTGGCAGCAGCCACAAGGACAATGGACTCCACCCCCAGGTAACTAACAACAAAATCCTTAATGGAGAGGTTCTCCACAATGGCAGAACCAATCCCTTGGCTCCTTGCAACTTCAGCAACCACAACCTCCAGCTCTCATGCCTCCTCCTGCAGCAAATACTGGCCCTCCAAAATAAACCCCTATGCCTAATCAACCATTTCTAAATCCTAATAATAAGCAATAGTAGCCACATCAGCCTATGTATCTTGCAAAATCCAATCAGTATCCAACTTATGCCTTGAATATTCATGATATCCATCTCAGATCTGGAACCACTCTTCCTGCTCCATAGCCGCCTGTAATTACAGAGATTCCAGATTTTACCTCTGAACAACCTATTGATCCTACATAACATATACCTGTATCAGATATTGTCCCTAAGAAACCCGTCCTCCAGCATTAGGCCAAACCGCCTTTTCCTCAGAGATTGCAAATAACTACATCCAAGTCTATGGAAGAGCCTACCTTTGATATTTTGGATCAACTAAAGAATGCACACATTCAAATTCCCCTTTTTTAATCCATAAAAGATGTCACAATTTATGGAAAAGCCATTAAGGAGGCCTATTTAAAGAAACCAGGAAGAAAGAAAAAAGATCCCCAAACTATCCATGTTCTAGGACAATTGGCAGATATTATGTTAGGGAAGGTAGTTATTCCAAAATATACTGACCCTGAGAGTCCTGTGGTACAAATAAATATTAATGGCCAGATAGTAAAGAATGTTTTGATAGATGTTAGTGCAGCCATCAATGTAATGACCAAGCATACAATGGAGTGCTTGAAAATCCCAACAATTCAGTCTACACCTACCATCCTGCAGCTTGCTGATAGTTCCACAGTAAAATTTGATGGAGTGGTAGAAGATATTATTGTCATCCTTGAGTCTTGGGAATACCCAACAGACTTCACCATATTGTCCACTAAGGAAACTTTGGGAGGATATCCTATTATCCTAGGTAGACCATGGTTAGCTATAGCTGATGCTTTTATAGGATGTCATTCAGGAGATATGACAATTTCTGATGGTCAGTCAAGAAAGAAATTGGCTTTATATCCACCTACCCAGCCTCAACCAAACTTGTCTTGACCAATTTGGAAAAATTTAGGAGAGGAAACTAAAGAAGTCAATTCATTGGCTCAACTAATGATGCTGCAAACTAATCTGTTTTCATAGCTTTAGAGTGATGATGACCTGCTTTTACACATTTTGCAGTCCAACTCTGATTTGAGTAGCCCATCTGTTCCAGATAGCTGTCCTCAGTAGTGTTTCCTACAACAACTGAATTTTGAGAGTCTGCCACTTGAATCTCCTAAAATTTATCACAACTTGCTTCCACATGAAATACACACACCACCTTTATCAGCAGCCTCCATGAATGATCTTACCAAGCAAGTAGAAGTGTCTCCAGACCACTGTCTGAACATCAATAATAAGTTGCCACAATCTCAACAAGCTACCCTAATCACAATGCTACAAGATCAATGCAAAGCTTTTGCATGGGACTATGGGGATATGAAGGGAATAGATCATCAGCTCTGTACTCATAGGATCTATATTAAGGAAGACTGTTTACCTGTTAAACAACCTCAAAAAAGGATAAACCCAACACACAGGGAAATAGTTAAAACAAAGCTCTAGAAATTGCTTGATGTTGGTTTTATCTACCCCATTTCAGACAGTCAGTGGGTATCGCCATTGGTGATTGTCCCTAAAAAAGGAGAAAAATGGAGAGTTTGTGTAGACTACAAGGAGCTGAACACAACAACTAAAAAGGATCACTTTCCATGGCCATTTGTTGACCAAGTGCTAGACTCATTGTCTGGTAAAAAGTATTTCTCCTTTTTGAATGGATATAGTGGGTATAATCAAATTAGAACTTCCCCTGAGGATCAAGAAAAAACAACTTTTACCAGTCTATGGGGTACTTTTTCCTACTATGTCTTACCTTTTGGACTGTGTAATGCACCTGCAACATTTCAAAGGGTAGTGATCAGTATTTTTGCTGATATTTCTCATGATTCTATGGAAATCTACATGGATGACTTCACTACTTATGAAGTTACTTATGAAGAAGCATTAGCCAATTTGGAAAAAAGTGTTGAAAAGATTTCAAGAGCAAAATTTGTCTTTGAATAGTGAGAAATACTTTATGATGATGCAAGAGGGAATTATTTTAGGCCATCATATCTCTCAAGCACGAATTCAAGTTGATCCTGCAAAAATAGAAGTTATTCTAACTTTGCAAACACCTATGAAACAAAAGGATGTTAGAAGCTTCCTAGGACATGTTGGGTATTATAGAAGATTTATCAAAGATTTCAGCAAAATATTCAGTCCATTATATGCCTTATTGACTAAGGATTCTGAATTTATCTAAACTAAGGCATGTGACAAATCTTTCCTGTAGCTTAAGAACCTACTTACTCAGGCACCTATTCTTCAAGGACTGAAGTGGAGCCTACCCTTTCATATACACACAGATGCTTCTGATTATGCCATAGAGGCAGTTTTAGGACAAAAAGAGAATTCCATTGAGCATGTCATATATTTCATTAGCAAAAACCTTCAAGGCCCTGAATTAAACTATACTGTCACAGAGAAAGAATTGCTAGCAGTTGTGAATGCCCTGAACAAGTTTTGACATTATGTCACTGGTTACCAAATATTTGTCCATACAGATCATGCAGTAATAAGGTACCTCATGAATAAGTCTGCCATATCTGGCAGATTAGCAAGATGGCTCCTATTGTTGCAAGAATTTGATATTACAGTTATTGATAAGCCAGGCCGAGCTAATGTGGTGGTTGATTTCTTGTCAAAAATTCGAACAACTACACCTCTTAAGGTAATTGATGATAGATTTCCTGATGAACATCTATTTTCTATTGCTGCTCAAACTCCATGGTATGCAGATATTGCAAATTATTTAGTAGCCAACAAAATTCTAGCACACTTCTCACCAAAGGAAAGACAATTGTTGGTAGAGAAAAGTTTTAACTTTTCATGGATTGCAGATTGTTTATTTTACACGGGACCTAACCAAGTCATGAGAAGATGTATTAGGGAAGATGAGACTTATGACATTTTGCATGCCTATCATGATGAGCCATGTGGTGGGCACTTTGCAGCCAAGAGAACATCTATGAAAGTGCTTACTACAGGATATTATTGGCCCACACTACACAAAGATGTTGCAGCCTACACCAGGAAATGTGACAGATGTCAATGCATGGGGAGACCAACAAGGTCTGATGAAATGCCCTTGAATCCACAAGTGGTAGTCAGTCCCTTTGACAAGTGGGGCATGGATTTTGTTGGGCCTATTGATCCTCCATCCAATGGGAAATCATACATTTTGGTGTGTATTGATTATGTAACCAAGTGGGTGGAAGTAAAAGCAATGACACATGCCCATGACAATAAAGTTGTTGAGTTCTTGTATGACCAGATTTTTACTCAGTTTGGAGTCCCAAGGGAACTTGTAACTGATCAAGGAGTTTAGTTTACATCAAACTTAATCACTGCCTTAATGAATGATTATAAGATTAGGCATAGGAAGTTGAGCCCCTATCACCCTCAAGTCAATGGTCAGACAGAGGTTACCAACAAAGAAATTGAGGCAATCCTTACAAAGACAATCCAATTACACAAGAAGGATTGGAGCAGTCACCTTCCTGAAGTAGTTTGGGCCTATAAAACAACATGGAAAACAACTACATGGTTTACTCCTTTTGAGTTACTCTATGGAAAAACTTTCATGTTGCCAATAGAGTTTGAGCATAAGACATTGAGGACTGCTCTCCAGCTTAACATTGATATTTCAGAAGCTCAAAAGGAATGCCTCCTACAGATGAATGCATTGGATGAGATAAGGAAAGCTGCCCTGTAGCATACTAAAACTATCCAACAACAAAAAAAAAATGGCATGACAATCATATTCGAACTGAGCAATTCTCTGTCGGTGATTGGGCGCTGCTATATGACTCTAGATACAAGGAAAATCAAGGTAAACTCACCACAAGATGGCTTGGTCCTTATGAAATAGAAAATGTGTTTGATAATGGTTTAGTTTAGTTAGCTACAATAGATCTAGTCTGATTCAAGCTACTGGTTAATGGACATCGTCTTCGGTTGTATCATAAGCCAACATCCAAAGATGAATTTATGAAGCAGTTTGTTTCGAATGTGGCCACTGATCTTCCTGCAGCGAAAGGATTTGGCCTTTCTCCTACAACATCTCTTTAAAATTCCACATTGCATGCCCATAATAAAGGTTTCCTCTTTAAGGAAGCCACTTTCTCCGCTTTTCATCCATCACCACCATCCATTACCTCTTCTTCCACATCACCCATTCATATCATCCATTCCGCTGTACCACCCTCATTTATGGTTTCAATTCCAGCCATCATTTCATGTTGAGTTGTGATCTTTCCCAACATGTACGAGCATTTATTACAAGGTGCGCGATATCTTTTGTTGTCACACTGTTTATTTATTTCATTTATTCATCAACTGTTATGTACATATCAGTCATTATTGCCTATTCTTCACCTATCCTTTCACACATGTGTGGACACATGTCAAATTTTAAGTAGGGGGTGGGATAATCCATTTCAAACCTTTTCATATGTCATTGTCACAACTGATAAAATATTTTTATTTTCTTGTACTTTCCAAATATGACTGCGTGTTTTATCCTAAACAACAATTAACTGCTTGATTTGAGTAGTTCCTAACAATAATTTCATGCAAATATTCTTTGAGTCATTCTTGGAAAAGTAAAGGAAAGTGACAACATAGCAGAAAGAAACAAAGCAGAAAAAGTTTTTTTTGAATTTTTAGAAAATGTTTGAGTTTCAAGAATCTCAGCAGGGATAATTTGTGAATATGGGTGGCCAATTAGTAAGACATGAGCATGTAGCTCATGAAATCTTGACACAAAATCCTCAAACGGTTAAGACATTCAACAATTGCAAATGGCTGAATTATTTTCTAAGGTTAGATTCCTTTAATGAGGAAGCTGCAGGCGAGTTTTTGAGAACTCTTTTAGAAGGAGAAGCTACAGTGTGGGGTTTGACAGTGGCTGTAACTGAAGAACAGATTGTAGAAGTAATTGGGCTTCCGATGGTAGGAGAAATTTTTTCTTCAGATGTCTCTGCTAGGGCAGAATTTACAGTACCAACTAATGGACCCTTGGAGGTTTCGAAACAAGGATGCAAACGAGTGTCATTGCCTTTTCCATACTCAAAATATGTTGCCTTCATAATCAGGTACTTAACTTGTGAGGGACGCTTTTCCTATTTGCATTCCTACCATTTTAAATTATTGAGTCATATGAGGCACGGTTTAGTTGTTAATATTCCAATTTTTTTGTTAAACCTTTTGAAGTAATGTGACCATGAAACCCAGAGGGGAAGAGATAACTCTATTTCCCATCATGCCCTCATTAAACTTTTGATTGAGCATTCCCTGAGGGATGTATCACCCCTTTCTTGGCAAGAATTTTTTTCCCAAAAGGGTCTGCAACTTCCAGAGCCTCCTAGAACACTCCCTACAACACCTATCTCTGCAACATCTATTCCTGTGGCCTCCACACTAGAGCCCTCTACCCGAGTTCAAACTAGGTTTGCTAGTAGAAGAGAAAAATGAAAAATGAAGGTAGGAGAGTCATTTAGGGAAGAAAAAACCCCAGATTCTAAACCTCATGTTAAAAAATAACAGTGTTCCTCTCCTGCAACACCTTCTCCTATAGCAGTTCCTCCTACAACAACACCTATTGCCATTGCAGTTTCACCATCATCTTCTTCTATTGAGTCTGAGTCCTCTAGGCAAGTTAGAAAGAGGAAAGCCATGAGAGTGTCTCCTACAGCTGCAACATTTCCAAAAAGAGCTTCAGCAAGGAAACAATGTAAAGTCACCTCAACGTCTGCTCAACCTGAAGCTATAATAATTTCATAGGACTTTGAAGAATACAGTCATGATGATTCTCAGAATGTATCTGAAAATGTTCCACATAGCCCACTTGTTGTTTCTGAGGAAATGCAAAATGAGCCAATGGAAGTTAAGAAAATGCATGTTAGTAATGAAAGGGGAATGCCAAGTCTTGATGACTTGGTTGAGGCAGCTAGGAAAATTTCAGAGGAAGTACAATCTCCTCCTGTGTAGCAACATGAATTCATCCTGCAGCAAGAGGACGAACAACCTAAGCAATTGGAAGTGTCCAATGAAACCTCATTACCCCATGCAACTTGTCAAGCAATGGTTGTCTATAAAAAGACATTTTTGATTAAATTTTTGGAATACATTAGGACCACATGGAGACCGATCACATTCCAAACCTTGAGTTTCCGCCACCTAGCCAAGATTGAAATTCAACAAAGTCTTTGGGAGGAAGAGAAAAAGAAATTGAAAGGCAGAAACAGGAAATCCAGGAAATGAAAGAGAAAATAAATGAAATGATGAAAATAACTAGAAAAATTGTGGAATGTAGACCACCACCTAGGGTCTATGCTATGTGCCTAAAGAAACAATTTATTTGGTTTCAATTAATTAGAATTTCAAGGAATTTAGATCATGTTATTCATACAACCAAAGAATTTTATGATGCCTATCAAGTAGCCCCTAGTTGGCTGAAGAATTCTTTATGTGAATTTTATTTGCATGGATTGATAATTCCCTCTGAAACAGAGTGGAATCCACTTCTTTATATTAGTGATATTCATTTGAGGTCACTCATGTCATGGGCGGCCAATGAAACTAACTATGGCAAACAATTGGAAGCCTATGAAGAGGCTGAAAGGGATGAGCCTATCCCACTACGACCTAAAAGCTCAGATCCCTACACAATGCTGAAAACTTGGCTTACTATTGCATATGGGTTCAATAATCAAACAGAAAGAAAAAAAATATTCGATATCAAAAAGCAAGTGTATGAAGAATTCAAAGGCCAACCATATATGTTTTGGAAGCTTTCCTCTTCCAGAATTGAAAAGAGATGGGAGAAATTGACTGTGGGTCTGAGGAAATCTAAGCCTCATAGCCCCCTAAATTTTAAAGTAGCCCTTGGAAGGACAAAGAAGTACATACAACTTGGTCTTCAGAAGAGGTTCGAGTTGTGGTTGCCAATAAAATTTTGACCTCTGGTTTTAATGTGGCCACTTTATCCCTATCGAGCTACAAATGTTAATAAGGATACAAAAACCTACAGATATGAAAGATGACAACATTTCAGAGGTTTCTACTATAAATTTGGAACTTCACCACAAAGCCATACTGCTCCTACGGATTTCAGAGAAACAACCACAAAACTTAATGCTGGTGGACCATCATTAGGTTAAATAGGGGGTAGATGATGAGCTCAGAATATACTCATAATTTTAGTATTATGATGTATTTTTAATATCTTTACTCTTATTGCTATGGATGTTTCAACTCTTTAATTAAATACTTTTTATCTAAAAATGGGTATTATCATGTAGCAATACATTCCTATATTCCTGCAGCTTAACATCTCTATGTGTCTTATTAATTACCTTATTTGACCTCCTGAATGACTGGTATAATGCATGTGGTTTTTGAATAATGAAATAGATTCAATATGTGATTAATGAATGTATTGTGTTGTTTGCCACGCGTTTTTTATTTTGCCTCTATCGCCTTGTGCATTGCAGGTTGTTGAAGGGAGCATGAACGAGTCGAGCGCAACAGATCTCGGCCCTACAGTAAAGTCCATTTCCTGCACGACGTCGAGGAAGTTGTTCCAGCGAAGACTCTCTGACCGGGTCATTGGGAAGAAATCTAAATGATCATTAATCTGGGAAGAGTTGAATGCTAAATTCTCTCTGGATCGTGTTGAACGGATATGCTTTCATTTATGAGAAGTTTGTTCCTTGATTTCAGGATACATTTATGTCCACGTCTTTCTTTGTTAGTTAGTTAGTTTCTTTTCTAGATTAAATAAGTGTTCCTCCTACGCGAGTGAGCAAGCATAGCATGTAAAAGTTAGTATTATAATGAGAGATAGTGTTTTGTATTAGTTTTCATTTGAGCTGAACAATGTATATCATTCTGAGTTTATGAATAAAAGCTGATGAAGTTCTGAGTTCAATTCTTGCATAACGGGTTGATGCTTGCTAAGGGGGGCCACTTAGTAAGTATTTGTAGTTATTTAGTTGTTTATTTCATGTTGATCATAAGTTAGATTTCATTCTGGAAGGTTTCAACACAAACTCAGACTTATATTGTTACTGTAGCATCGAGAATCCATCCCTATGTTTGTTCCTACAGCATAAGGCCAATTCATAGTTTGTCTCTTAGTAAAAATCGTCATGATTTCTACTTTGATTAAGTTTAGAAGGCTTCACATTACATTCCTATAGCATAAGTAGAATTCCTTTCACACATTTATTTCTAGTAAATCGTGACTGAAACTGGTTCTTAGTGCACATACAGTGTCGCTCCATTTGAAGTATACGTTCTCTGGATTGACAATGTAAATGAATGACCATAAGAATATGTTAGTCACCTACTAGAATGTCCAATTCCCAGGTTATGATTTTCCATGACTTTTATATCCTTTTGTGGATGTGACCAATGGGTTCCCTTGTGAATTGTACAAAGTCATGTGGGACTATATTAGGCACGATTTGCATCAAGTTTACTTAGAATTTTTTCATTCTAATTCTCTAAGTAACTTAATTAATGAAGGTAACATAAAATTCATACCTAAGTCGAGTGACCTAGAAGACATTTGCAACTAGAGACCTATCACACTTCTTAATGTCTTCTACAAGATTATTGCCAAGGATTTGGCTCTAAAAATCTGCCATCTTCTACCTCAGATTGTGTGCTCGGAACAAACTAGGTTTATCAAATCCAAATTTATTTTGGATAATATTATTGTTGTTTGGGAAGACATGGAATGGGCTAGATGTTCAAACCAGAAAGTTGTGTTCATAAAAATTGACTTTTCCAAGGCCTATGACCACATTGAATGGTTGTTTATTCTTGATATGTTGCAAGCTTTGGGTTTTGGGCCAAATTTCATTCAATCTGTTTGAATGCTCTTTGCGGATGCCTCAGCTTGTATCACCATCAATGGCTATCAATCCTCTACTTTTGGACTCTTTCGTTCCATTCAACAAGGGTGCCCACTGGTCCCCTCTTTGTATGTGTTTACAGCTGAGGGCTTTGGCTACCTCTTGGCCAACGCGGTTTCCCATTAGCGGGTCAAGGGAATTTCTCTTCCCAACTCTCAGGCTCAGCTTGTTAATGGCCATTTTTCTGATGACTCATTCCTCACCCTTTTGGAGGAAGAAGACTCCATTATAGCAGCTCTTGAGTGTCTTAATACCTTTTGTCTTGCTTTCGGCTCTGTCATCCAATGGCATAAAACTTTGTGTTACCGATAGTTTATCTTGCCTTCTCCGCCTTGGTTGCAATAGTATGGATGGAAGTGGATTGGACCTGGAGAAATTTTTCAGTTTCTAGGCACTCCCTTTGCCTTTCAGGCATCCCCGACTGAGCTTTGGCAAGCACTGCTCTCTAGAGTTGAGTAGAAGCTTTCTTATTGGGTTACCAAGTGCCTCTCTTTGGCAGGGAAATTCTAGGTGTGTTCCAAAATTCTTGTGGCCACCCATGTTTATTATTCTTCTTGTTGGGCCCCTTCCAAGGCTGCCTATGGCAATCTTGAGAAATTTCTTAGAGACTTTCTCTGGGCCTCCTCTAAGTCTCACAGAGGGTTTCACCATGTGGCTTGGGAATTTTGCTACCTTCCCAGAGACTCGGGAGGTCTTGGGTTGTTGTCTACTCAATGGCAAGGGAATGCTCTATGTGTTAAATGGATTATTTGTGCCCTTATTGGGGACGAGGCCTAGAAAATTCTTCTCAAGAATAGTATTCAATCTAGCTTCCCTGTCCATAGACCTACCTAGGAGGGGATTGGATTTCAAACCCTTTTGGTCATGGAAGAACCAGTCTAGATTGTTGGGACATTTGTGGCCAAAAGTATCTAGCGAGCCTGGGAGGTTGTCAAACCCTGACTCCATTGGGCTAGTTCTAGTTTTCGAGATTGGCTTTGTCTCAACTAGCACAACATTTGGTGGTCACCTCTTTTTGCTTACAATGGTTAGCCGTTGGCTAAGTCGCATGGGCTTAAGGCACTCAGGTTTCACAAAAAGTGTATCCAGACCCTGCAACATATATTTCATAGACCCACCATGCGTATTATGTTGTAGGAAGTTTTTCGTGCCCAGTACAGGCTTCATAACCAGGACCGTGCTACTTATGATGGTATGGTGAATGCTATTCCTGTTGAAATGCTTCATAAGGTTGGAATTCATGGGACCAAACCTTGGTGGAAAGACTAGAAGTGGTATCCATACACCTCTTTCAAGAACTACAAGCCTTGACTTGGTTACAACCGGCTCTCACCACATTTTCATATGATTCAGAGTTTGAACCAGAGGTGGCTTCTTCAATCTCCCGCTCATGTCTGGTGTAAAATATTTGCTGCCACTTGGTTTGCAAGTGTTGAGCCAAAACTTGCCCACTTTTCCTGGTGTATTCTTTTCCAAGGTTTTCCTATGGGTTCTCAGCTAGTTCACCTAGGGGTTTGGTACCCTTGTTGCCCTTTTTGTGGGAAAGCTGAGAATTTTAAGCATCTTTTCTAGTTTTGTCCTAGAGCCTAGCAACTTTGGACTTGGATTCATGATTTTTTTTGGCCCTTTAGGCCAGAGCCTTTCTCCTAGAATATGGTGTTGCTAGGAGATTCTCCTAGATTTCCTTCAAAATTCACCTAAATTTGGCACATTTTTAGGGTGGAAATTCTCTTCAATGTTTGGAAAGATAGAAATGCTTGCATTTTTTCACATACTTAAATGGATATTCATGTATCTTTATAAGCTAAAGCTATGATTTTCTCTAATGTTCTTTTACAGGTTTAGGTGTAAGCTAACAAAGTTGCACTTGAGGTTGCTCACCTTCAGGTTCTCCTGGATCATTGGGGTAATTCCCCTTGTAATGTTGCTCGAGTCCCTACTTCGCCCACCTCTTCCCACAGCTAATCACCCTCCAGGGGCTAGTAGCGGAGTGGCTCTGTGCGTCCCTATTTCCAGCCTCTGCCTCGGTGGAATTCTCACACTCCTCAGCAAAACCGTTCTCTGCCGCAGGCTAGCCAGGGGTGGCCTTCTAGTGGTGCTTCAAGGAGCGGCGGTGGCAATTTTGGGTGGCCCTCTAATGACCCTCCTGCTTTTGGCTCTAATTAGCCAGCCATTGGTAAAAAAATTCGCGTCTGGTGCTTGCAATCTCGCCTCGACACGAGGAAGAAGTTAAAGAGAAAAAAGATGTTGATGATGGTTGGGGTCCTCTTCTTGACGTCACTCCAGACCCCGCTAATGTATGGGGGAAAAAATTGGATGATAGAAACCCTCCTAGCTCTGCGGTAATTACTCTGGCTGCTTAATGGCCTTTTTATTTACTTTGTAATTTTGGACTTCTGGGATTTGCCCATGTGATCTATTGGTTTTTCTTGGCATTTCCCATTTGACTCTCGGGGTGTGCCTTTTTACCACCCACCTTTTTTTGTGAATATGTATCTTTATATTTGAATTAATATAGATAGTTGCCTATTCATCAAAAAAAAAGTGTGTCACTCTGGTGAAAATCATGTGCGTTACTCTACAATAAAACAAGGACATCAATTGTGTCGCTATATTTGACACATCACAAAATTTAAATTCACGATACCAAAAAAAAGATAAATGCATTGCTACATTAAATATGCATCACTGAATTAATTATACTTCGTTGAATTTAAACCAAAGTGCATCGTTGTATAGCAAGACATATCAGATGTGTCACTGAAGCCATTAAAAGCGTTGTTGTATCTGCAAACACAAGAATATTTGAATCTAAAGAGAAATTCATTAGATTCGATTAGTATAGCCCTCTTTCTAGCACCAAAATGTGACCATAGTCATAGTCTGAACTAAATATGCTAGATCCAAATGAATTTAAAACCTATTTAGTCCCCTAAGCCATGATCCCAATGCAATATTTGAAATCATCAAGAAACTAAATAACTATTAAACTAACATGAAATCAACACAAAAATATAATAATAACCTATTCTAAGACTTCAAATCTTCTCCCATTGGGGTAGTGGTGTTGCATTGATGTGGAATGGTGACCCTTTCCCAATCCCTTGGATAATATGAGTTGTTCCAATCAATTTTATGATGAAAACAGATGAAACTAATGGTACATGAATAAAACATGGATGCAAAACTAGTTTAATATGATGAAGATGAGTGTTAAAATGCTAAAATGCTTGATGGAGATGGATTCAAGCTATGATAAATGGAAAAAACATTCAAAGATGCAAGCCATGGATGTACACTATGCTAAAATAGATGTGAGCTAATCTAAAATGGAAGCCATTAATGGATGATTAAGCTAATATGGATGAAGATTAATCTAAAATGCTTAACAAATGCTAAATATGGATGCAAGTGAGTATGAATTTCAACAACATAACTTTGATATCAAAAGATGGATCTATTTCTCTCCAAATGGTGAAGTATTTATAGGAGAGTAAATGAAGAATCAAGGGCTAGGATCGATTTCATCAATCAATGGTCAATATTGGATCAAGGGTGAGCACATGGATTATGGATTCTTATCAATGGATGAGACTCAAAGATCACATGGATCAAAGAAAGCATCAAGGGTTGAGAATGATTCAAACAAACACACTTTGTAACAACTTTGAAAGTTTGTTAGGAAAGAATATTCCATTTTTGGAGCCAAATAGGAGAATATTCCTTTGAAATATTCCCTATGCAAGTGGATGGGTGAGGAAAATTAGTAATTAGTAATTCAAACTAAGTTTTAATTGTACAAGTTGAATAATAGGATGCTCATTAAATAATTAGTTTATTTAATGAAAGGGGGTTGCAAATGACATTTAATTAAATAATTACAATTATTTAAAAAATGAGAGGATTTAGGGTGTTTAAATTGAATATTTTGTATTATTCAATTAAACAAGATGAGAGATGGCAAAGCAAAGGAAGGATCGAGATGGTCGCAGGTCACAGGGGTTTTTAGGGAATGGAGGATCTCAAAGTGCGAGGCCTTACAACCAAAGGAATGGAGGTCGACTGTGGAATCCACCATGGTGAGCACCGCAACAAGCATGGAAGGCTCTGAAAAATAATGGAAAGGGCTCTTACATTTCTAAGAATGACATATCAGATCAAGAAGGTTTTGGTGCAAGAAATAGATGGGGGTATACAAATATGCATTTAACTAAGCCAGTCAACTTTTGGAAAGATGAAAGGAAGTTTTGGAGGCCAAAGCAGTAGGGAGACCCTCAACCAACTGACAAGGAAAACCCTACAATTGAACATACAATGGTTGTTTCCTTAATGATAGATGGTAAAGCCTAGAATGATTTTGTGTGCCAGTTCAAGGAAAAAGCTTTCTTTATGAAATGGAGTGGCCCATGGATGACATTTAGAAGGGTTAGGAATTATGTAATTAGCATTGGGATGAAGCAACCATTCTGAAAACACTACCCAATGTATTTTATCTTGTTATTTGTCTGAGTGCTATAGATAAGGAGTGGTTTTTCAATAGTGGCCCTTTTTTTATGGGGGCAAGGGTTTTTTTCTTAAAGATTGGAATTTGAACTTTAACCCTAAAAAAGAAACCATTTCAGAGGTGCCAATCTGGATTCAGCTGTATAATCTTCCACATGAATATTGGGATATAGAAACCCTAACATTGATTGGTAATAAATTAGGAACCTTTGTAAAAGTAGATGAGGCCATTGCAAATAAAGACTATAACATGTATGCACACATTTGTATCCTTTGGTAGGAAATTCATCCTCTCCCAACAATGGTGGAACTAAAAGTAGGGGAGAGAATATGGAAGCAAATGATAGAAGTGGAAGAAATGATTGAAATGTGTTATGCATGTAAAGGGGTAAGGCATCCTGTAGGGGAATGCAGCCTTTTATAAAAAGGAAAAGGGTTGGAGCAAAATGCTCTAACAGATCTATTGTTGACAAAAGAAAGTGCTTTTCAAACTAAGGACAGTGGCTTTTTGGAAGCTATGATGAAAAATTGGGATTAGCCTATAGGGGAGGACTAGTTTGAGAAAATAAAAAATAGCCTTTGGTCTGTGGATAGGTTTTCAAGTAGAGGACAAGCCTGAAGGAGTTGAATGTTGTGGTGAGGAGGGTAAGGTGTGGCCTGTTACTATAGATTCAGGCTTGGTACCTGACGGGGAGAGTAATGAATCTCCAAAAGGGAGGAAAGGAAGTCAGGTGGAAGCAATTGATACATTGGGTGTGGTTAAAGTGATTGAATAGGATGTCGACTCAATAGAGGATGGCTTCAAGGAAATATCGAGAACAAATCGGGTTTATTTTTTAGGAAACATAGACCTTGATTCAAGAAAGCTTTCAGAAGAGGAAAAATCTAAGGGTTGGAATGTAATATCCAGAGAAACTCCCTCAACTTGCATAGTAAATTCAGAAAGTGCTACCAAAGAGTTTCTAAATAAGCTGAGGGGGGAAAAACCAACTGAGGAGGTGGTGGAAAGTATGAATTCTCAAGAAAAATCACCTCTAGTCAGGAATTAGAATGTGGAGGAAAGTTTTGATACTGAGGAACCCATTTTTAAAGACATTCAGATCTCTCTAATTAGAAATCTAGAAAGTTCTTTCAAGGAAGCTAGAGAGGAGGGAAGCCTCTTTGAGGATTTGGACTCAGAATCCCCAATGGATGATGAGGTAGGTGGTGAAGATGACTTGGGCCTAAGCTCAAAAGTGGGGATTCAGGAAAAAATAACTTTGGAACAAACTTTGGCTAAACAAAAAAAGGTGAAGGTGGGTGAAAAGAAGAAACGAGGGCCAAAGTTAGTAAAGGTAAAGTTGGAAATTGCAGGAAGTGCAACGAGACATAAAAATTGAGATTGGGAAAAGGCTCGGGAGCAATGAAGGTCCTTTCATGGAATGCCAGGGGCTACAATTCCCCTGACAAGATTCGTTTGATCAAAAGATGTTTTGATCAAATGAGACTGAATATTGTGTTGCTACAAGAAATGAAGCTTAGTGGGGTTGATATAGATTCCTTCATTGATCAATTCAGCTTGTGGAAATGTCTTATTGTAGAAGCAGTAGGAGCCTCTAGAGGCTTAGGTATTCTTTATAAAGATGCGGTCACTAAGGTCCAAGTAGTTAGATTTGAAAGGTCTTGGAAGTGGGTAAATGTTCTTTCTAAGCAATTACTTTTGAATTTCTATTTAATAAATGTTTATGGTTCGAATAATATCCCTGGAATGAGAGGAGTGTGGGGAGCTATCTTGGAGGTGCTGGTGACTAATGGTGACATAATTTTTCTTTTGGGAGGTGATTTTAATACAATTCTATGACCCTCTAATAAGTGAGGTGGTCTTGGATGGCTAAATAAAAAATAAAGATATTTTAGTGATTTTGTGACTTCTAATGGTATTTTTGGAATTTAGTTTAAAAGTGGGGATTTTACTTGGACAAATAGGAGAACTAGATTTCTACATATTGCAAAAAAATTAGATAGATTCTTCATTGTTGGGAACTGGGCAGACTTCCAGTGGACTTTTCAAGCTAATATCCTCCCCATCACAAGTTCGGATCATTATCCGATTAGTGTAAGAATACAAGAGGATGATGTACCTGATCGATGTCTGTTTAAATTTGAAAAAAATGTGGCTAAGAGAGGATAGGTTTATGGAGTTGGTGGCTGGTTCGTGGTCAAATGCGCCGCTACAAAGTGGAAACAAAGCCTGGTTCGTGGTCAAATGAGCAGCTGAAGAAATAGAATAGAGAGGTGTTTAAGAAAATCTTCTTGGAGAAGATCAGACTTGAACAATATTTGGGGGAGCTACATTTAAAAGTCATTAAAGGAGGTATGAGTGAGGATGACTTCCAATTAGAGAAAGAGCTTAATAAATAGTATGCAAAGATTTTGGCAAGATAAGAAATATATTGGAGAAAAAAGTCAAAGGAGACATGGCTTAAGGAGGGGGACCGTAACACAATTTTTGTTTCATAATGCGGTTAAGGTTGGGAGGTCCTGCAATAAAATACTTTCAATACAAGATAATCATGGAAATACCCTAATAAAAACGGATGGCATATGCAATGAAGGTGTATTATTTTTTTTAGAAGCTTTCTAAAGCAATCAACTTGATCTTACTCAAGAGAATGAAGTGTTGGAAGTTATCCCCTTGTGTGTCTAAGAAGTTAAGAATGCAGAGCTTACAAAGGTTGTCACTATGGAGGAAGTTAAAAGAGCTCTCTTCAACCTTGGTGGAGACAAAGTTCTCAGACTAGATGGTTTTCCAATGCATTTTTTCCAAAAATTGTGGGATGTCTTGGAAAATGATCTTTGGGAGGTGGTGGAGGAATCAAGAGTGGGTGGCTTTGTGCTAAAAGACTTAAACAACACTTTTATTGCTCTAGTCCCCAAGAAAGAAGAAACTTTCTCTTTCAATGATTTTAGGCCCATTGCTCTATGTAATACTATCTATGGGGTCATCTCGAAGGTAATAGCAAACAGGCTAAAGGGTGTTCTTGATACTGTGATTTCTCTAGAATAGAGTGGTTTCTCACCAAACCATTCCATCTATGGAGTGATTATTGCTCATGAAGTAATAAATTCCATATGGATAGCTCGAACAGAAAGAATTTTGGTAAAAATAAATATTAGGAAGGTGTATGAATTTTGGTAAATAGAGGTTTCCTTTTAAAGGTGCTTAAGAGGTTTGGCTTCTATGATGCATGGGTGAAATGGGTTGAAAGCTGTATAATTACTCTTTGCTTTTTGGTTTTACTAAATGGTAGTCCACAAGGTTTCTTTGAATTAGAGAAGGGAATAAGGTAGGGGGATCCAATCTCACCATTTCTGTTTATAATAATGGCAGAAGCTTTGGAAGATTGATCTCAAGAAAAAGGGAAGATGGGATATGGAAAGGCATTCGAGTGGCAGAGGGGATAGATCTGTTATCTCATTTACAGTTCACTAATGATACTCTTCTAATGGGATAAGCCTCATTTAAGGAAGACAAGGTGATGAAAGGAATTCTTGATAAGTACAAAAAAGCTTATGGGTAGTGTATAAATTAGAGAAAATTTGGGATTTTATTTTTTAACAATTGTTGCCAGAAGCAAAGGGAAATCTGCTCTATCTTGGGCATCAAATTTGGTTGTCTTCCTGGAAAGTATCTGGGCATTCCATTATTTGGGGGAGAAAGTAAGTTAGTTGTATAAAAGGAATTGGTAGATTGTTGTTTGAAATGCATGGACGAATGGAAAAGTAGGTGGTTGACTTCGGCTGGTAGGATTCTGATGCTAAAATCTGTCATTTTTGCCATTCCTATTTTTTCAATGATGTGTCTTAAAGTACCAAAAAAAATCATTAATGTTGTTGGGAAGAGAATGAGAATTTTTTTTGGAATGGGGTTAATGATCAGGATAAGATTCCTCTCCTTTCATGGGAGAAGATTTGTATGGTGAAAGAAAAAGGAGGAGTGGGGTTGAGGGATTGGAATATTATGAATGAGGCTTTGGGAGTGAAATTGGTGTGGAACATTTACTCCCAACCCTCTCAGTTATGGGTACGTATTTTAAAATCCAAGTATTTGGATTCAATGGAGGACAACAAATTTTTTAACATGTGTAATCCCCCTTCTGCATCAGCAATATGGAACTTTGTAATTTCTTGTCGCCAGGTAATAGTTGACCATATCACTTGGCAGATTGGGAATTGTACAAAGGTGAAGTTCTGGGAAAATTTGTGGGAGGGCTTTCTAGTTTTGAAAGAGAATGGTGAACTTCATGACCTAAGACTTTGGTTTACACAACATTGGGGTGAAAAGGAGATCTTCAAGTCTTGAAAGTTTATGAGGTCTAACAAGGAAGACAAGGTGTTTTGGTGTGGGGCTGTGGATGGAAAGTATTCAGTTAAATTAGGTTATCAATTTTTGGTTTCAAAGGAAGGGGTGAGAACTGGCTAACTAGTTTATGCTGGGGGAAAGAATGTTTACCCAAGGCAGGGACTTTTGCATGGTTGGAAATTAGGGGCCAAATTTTGATAGGAGAAAGAAGGAAATAATTAGGTTTTTGTGGACCAACTAAATGTGTGATGTGTGCAGAAGTAGAGGAGACTAGAGACCACTTGCTAACATATTTTCGAATGGCATCATCATGTTGGGAAATGTTGAGGTCTTTGGGATGCCAGGGCCCTACTCTAGACTCATTAAAGAAGGTTTTTGAGGGATGACCTCCGTCGAGGAAAAAGTCAACCTTTTCTTTGTTAGTGTAATTAAATTAATTATTACACTAGCATAAGTTAACTTAGGTCATATTTCATTTTAATAAATCATTTAATAATGGGGTAATGTCCCCTTCCATGTTTGTAGGGATAAGATTCCTTCTAGAAGATGAGTTGTCCTTCTAGAACTTATCTCAAAATTTAATAATTTATAGATAGGGTTCACAAGTTGTTAGATCGTGACACATGGAAACATCTCATGCATCTTAGGTTCTCTCTCATGCCTATATATTCAGGGGATTTTTTACATTTGTATTCATCCAATCTCATAATGTAGATCAATATATAATCTCCATTATGCATGCCTAAGTTCAAACACTTTCTATGTGGTTGATTATCTTGCCTGGCAAGGGTCCTCCATTGAAGACTCTAGAGCTTCAAGGACCGTGCATCCATAATCTCAACATGGTATCAATGTTGAGATTATGGAGCCACAATCCCTGAAGCTGCAGTCTTCAATGGAGGACCTTGGCCAGGAAAGATAATCAACCACACAGAAAGTGTTCGAACTTAGGCATGCACAATGGAGATTCTATATTGATCTACATTATGAGATGAGATAATTACAAATGTACAAAATTCCTGAATATATAGGCATGAATGAGATGCAAGATGCAAGATGATGTTGCCATGTGTCATGATCTAACAAGATGTGACAACATATAAACCCTAACTAACTAGATAGAGATAAGTTCTAGAAGGAAAACTCATCTTCTAGAAGGAATCTTATCCCTACAAACAAGGAAGGGGACATTACCCCATTATTAAATGATTTATTAAAAATGCAACCTAGGACTAAATGATGTATGGCCTAAGTTAACTTATGCTAGTGTAATAATTAATTAATTACACTAACACCCCCCCCCATAAATTCAACTTAGGGAGGAAAATGCAATGATTATGCAAAGATGATGATGATGATGGGTCCTGGCTATGAGGCCATGTTAGGTACCCATTTACATGAAGATGCAAAAAATCTCCCACAAACGAAGAAAAGGGGAAAATCCAGTGGGAACAAAACCCCTCTCCAAAAAGGAGATGAAAATGCAAAAAAAGCGAGAATGGGAAGGATGGAGGACTCCCAAATACCCCCCAAGTACACCATCTATCACATGGACACAATACAATCAATGGCCCTCCCATAGGGAGTAAATAGAGAGACTATATAGCCCCCCTAGAACATGAGATCACCTACAAAAATGGTAAGTGTCTAAAGACAAAACATGATCCAATTTCGACAAACAACTTGTCTCCCTTTCAGAAGAAACAAAACCAACTCCAAGTGTATGGATGCTTCCCATTCTGGATAGGAATTGAAGGAAGGAAGGATGAATGTGGATGATGATGTCTCTGAACTCTGCTCAAATGTCTCCTTTCCTGAAGATGAAGATGCCACAATCAATGAAGAGGGTGAAAAACCAGGATGATGCGAAAACTAATGTTGAACAATATCCAAAGACAGTGAAGAAAATAATGCTGAAGCAATGCTAAAATCACCTATTGAAGCATCACAAGAAACCATATCTTCATGTGGCTACTCCAAAGAAAATGGTTTGTCTTCAAACATTGCTTTTTCCTCTTCAACTTTTAAGTCATCTGAAAGTGTCATGTGCCCATCTTCTTCCTCTATGCTGGTCTGATTTTTATTCTCCATGTGATCAACTGTATGTTGGTCACTTACTGATGAAAACTCATTGTAGAGGTTTCTAGATACCTCACTTGTAGAGACCTCTTGTTCTTCCTCCTTTTCGTTTTGTGTTGTAGACTTCTTAGAAATGGAAATCATATACCATACAATTTTTTCTATGGTTGCAGGTGAAAGCAATTCGACCATCTTTTTCTAACTTTGTATAAGCTTCTCCAATTCTCCCACCATGGAATTTAACTACTTCCTGGGAATAGCCATGTTGTTCACTGAACTACATCTGAAACTCACCCAACAGGATGGCAGGAAACCACTCTGATACCACTATAATGAGCCTAGCTCAAACTGACCTCAAAGTGTTGATAAAGAACTCAAGGAATTTTGTCAAACACTTCACTTGCAACCTCTCAGCTTGTTGGTCTGAGTTATCAGTCTGATATAATTGCTTGAAGATGATATCAAAGTACTCTAAATGCTTGGAAATAAAAATTACAATGCATAAACAATATCCTAGATGCATCAATGAATTAATTTCATCATTAACAATGCTCACATATGATTTCTACATGTGAAATATCCACCTACATCCAACTAGTAATTTTAACAAATAGTTGGTATGCAACCTATATGCTGATAAGAATATCTACAACCATTGAAATTATGTCAAATAGTTGGCATACAAACTAAGTACAAAATGTTTGAAGAAAACAATGATTATGCAATTCCTTATTTCTCCTTAATTTCCAAATGAGAGATTATTACAATGCATTCATAAAATGGCCAAGACTCTTGGCACTTACATCCAATGTGAATATAATATCAAATCTGATATAGATATGCATCTACAACCAACAACTTATTCTTCGATACAAATGAAAATGCAATATTGCCAAATCAGACTCTAATGAACTTCCTACAACTATAACTAATGACCATGTTGATTACACTATAATGAACTAAAAATTTACAAAGTAATATTGTTGTTAAAGGCCTAACTGCAATACAATGTATGATAAAGAACCTAGAAATAAATGGCTGCTTGCTTGGAAAATTTGATTCTCCTTTTTGACACAATCTTTGACTCCAACAAGGTAGCACTTTTTCTTCAAATGGCCTCCTAGAATAACTCAGAAATATTTTAAGAATTTTTAAGAGCTCCTTGAATGAAATCATACCTCAAAGAAGTATCTGCCCCTGCTTCCTACTTCCAGCCTTGACAATAAATAATTGAGTCCTACCAACGTCCTCCTTTAGCTCTTAAAATCATCACCATACATCAAGCAATGAGGAGCCTGTATGCCCATAGTGACTTGTCCCTTTATTAGCATGATATGTGTAAAGATTGTGGATTTCCAATCTACAACATTGTGACTATAAGTAATGAACAACAATACCTTAATTTGATTCCCTTCAGCACCAAATTCGTCCTCCTTATGAATGCAATATGACAATACCAAATCATCAAATGATAGCTATAATCTCCAATACAAATACTAATCGATGTCATGCAAAATCATGGCTCTAATATGCAGACTTATGTGACTGAAACATTATATCAAAAATTCTGGAAATGAAGAATGTTGCAAGTCAAACCCTAGCATAGCCAAAAGATGAAGACTTTGATTGCCAAAATGTCTCCAACAATTCATTCAAATCAAACCATACAAAAAATTGGCCAAAGGCCACAAATTCTTTACAATGAAGCTCAAATAGAAAGTCTGAATTAACTTTCTCCCAGATGCAATAATTCAAGTGATATTTCACACCCTCAAAATTGCATACCACTTGAGATTTGTCGTTCTCAATGGCTAAAGACAACTGCAGAAACCCTAGGCTCCACAACTGAAAACATCAAACAACAACAACAAATATGCTTGCCGAGAATGAAGCCCATGATGTCTATTTATACTTTTTCCTCAAGAGGTCAACCTCCTTCTAGAACTTTCCCAAGTCACCTTCTAGAAGGAATATTATAATTTTATTTTATTTTATTTTATTATTGCACTTTATAATAATACAAAATATTAATCAACTCCTAAAGTGCAATATAATATTATAATATAAAATAAAGGTTTCCATAAATAGAAATATCCATGGTGATAGTAGGAAAACCTTCATGAAGTCACGAAATGAGCCAACCAATCAACTAGGTATCTGCTAAATGACCCTCTTATCAAGCCCCATTAGCCTACGAGGATCAGGAAAAGGCTAATTCCTCTAAACTCCAATGTTCATGAAAAGGGGGACATTACAGTCTACCCTCCCTGAAATTGCTTGTCCCCAAGCAATCTCTACTACAAAAAAACCCAACTCCTCGAAAGGCCCAAAAGAAAAAATGTGGAGTGTCCCACCCATCTCTAACTGTCTCTTGTAGCATCAACAAAAACACAACTGCCCAAGCTACATCTAATAACCTGTCCCATCACCTTCATCGTCGGCTGGACCCATCACCTTCATCATCGGCTGGACCCATCACCGATTGTCGACATTATCCTAACTGGTTATCGAATCTACCTCCCGCTAGTCCAAGTGCAGTCCTAACATCGCCGATCACCGGCCTTCTTCCATCGTCAGACTCTCTATCATCAGTCGTTCTCTCTCCAACTGTCAATGTATTCCTATCTGGTTATTTGTCACCGGAGCCATGGTATTTAAAGGTCTTGCCAATGTTTCGTGATTCCTATGCCACTGGTATTCTTTCCACTGACTGTCAGAGTTCATTCCCACCGGTTCTCTCATGACCGCTGGTGCTACTCACCCACCAAGCCCCTATTCTATTGAGCTAGGTTATTTTGGAGACCATGGGCTCCACCCAATCCCGACGATGCCTTCTATGCTTTCCGCTCAGCCCAGTTGCTCAGCCCCGCCACCACCATCAGGGTGGCACAATTTTTTTTTTCCAACTTTAACACTGGAGGTCATATCAATGACCAAGTGCCAGCCCAAAGGGGATTTTTTTTGCTCCTCATTTTCCTGCAAAGTGCCTCATCTAGGCATTTTTTTCATTTTATCATAACTTTTCACCAAGGTATTGAAAATCAACAAACGAGATACCGTCAGAAGTAGAATTTCGTCTACTTTCTAGTGGTGACATTAGTTCTGTGAAATTTTTCTTCCAAAAATTTCTACAACCAACTAAAGACAAAACCCTAATCTAGACTTAAAGGCTTGTATCTTTGCAACCATTCATTGGATTTCAGTGATTCTAGTGGCATCAGAAAGGTGATTCAGAGTTTTTTTCATCAATCTAGACCCCTTGATTAGTTTCAGATCTAGGTACTCTTGCATTGATTTTTTTTAGTTTGGTGCATTTGTTCAATAACCTAGACATCCTTAAGCTTGGGAAAATATTTTTTGATCCAAGTAGCATCACTTCAGTTGCACATCATCCTTTGGAAACTTCTATTTGTTGTTGAAGGTCAGTGTCTTTGTATTTTTGGAGAAAGTTCATTATGGGGCTTGCATATACTCCTTTGGTTATGTTGCACAAGGGAAACTATCAACAATGGCAGGATGGGATCGACCACCATCTCCAATCACTGGATTTTTTGCCTCATCTATATGGTATAGTTCCTCATCCAAGTGAAGGTATTGTTGAATTTTCTTGGAGTTGTTGCAGATACACTGTCTTGGATATCATTGCTATGCAAGTTGATTGTGATGTTTTGAGTTCTATTGATCATTATGATTGTCCTCACATCCTTTGGACTAAGCTTTGGGAGATATATGGAGATTCAGACACTCCACCATTCCTCAATGGTCATGATTTAGAATGTAATTATTCATATCAGGTTCTCGATGATGATATTGTTGTTCAGGAAGTTGATTGCCTTGAATCTTCCAAAGAGGTTGACAAGTTTCCTTCAGATGCTTCTTCTCCATCAGAGACTAATGGTATCCCTTCACATTCAATGATTCGTTATCCAGATTCATTGATTGAGGCTTCCACTATCATCATTCATTAGGACACATTCTGTTTTCCAAAATTGACATCATAGGATGCCTTTGTTTCATGTATCATTGACTTGGCTACTTCTATAGGTTTGGAGGAAATTCTTGAGGGGATATCACTCCTATATTTAGATCACACTTTGGAGAGATCTCTTGAGTCTCCTCATCTCTTTGTCTCGACCTTGATTGGGAATCCAGAGACTATCTTGGAGATACTTGGTCTCTCTTTAGATATTTCATATCTAAGACTTCTTCCTTGTCATTCCATTCTAGATTTGAGGTTTCTTCAACATCCACCATTGGATTTGTTTCTTCCTAGTGGGAGACTTGTGGTTTGGACACATTTTTTGTTTCAGACTTCTTTTAGTGGTTTTGAGGACACTTCATTCAGGGGGGGCTATCAAGTCTCCATTATATTCATCACATCACCGTCCTTGGATATTGTTCAACATCAGTTTCTGCATCATCTTGGTTTGTCACCCTCTTCATTGATTGTGGCATCTTCATCTTCAAGCGAGGAGACATTTGAGTAGAGTTCAGAGACATCATCATCATCTACTTTCATCCTTCCTTCCTTCAATTCCTATATGGAATGGGAAGCATCCCTACACTTGCAGTTGGTTTTGTTTCTTCTGAAAGGAAGACAAGTTGTTTGTCGACATTGGATCATGTTCTGTCTTCAAACACTTACCATCTTTGCAGGTGATCACATCTTCTGGGGGGATATATTGTCTCTCTATTTCCTCCCTATGGGGGGTCTATTGTATTGTATCCATGTGACAGATGGTGTACTTGGGGGGTATTTGGGAGTCCTCCATCCTTCCCATCCTATCTCACATTTTTGCATTTCATCTCCTTTTTGGAGAGGGGTTTTGTTCCCAGTGGGTTTTCCACTTTTCTTCGGTTGTGGGAGATTTTATGCATCTTCATCATGTACATGGGTACCTAACATGGCCTCGTAGTTGGGACCCATCACCATCGTCGATCATCATATTTGTATAATCATTGCATTTTCCTCCCTAAGTTGAACTTATGGGGGGTGTTAGTGTAATTAAATTAATTATTACACTAGCATAAGTTAACTTAGGTCATATATCATTTAGTCCTAGATTTCCTTTTAATAAATCATTTAATAATGGGGTAATGTCCCCTTCCATGTTTGTAGGGATAAGATTCCTTCTAGAAGATGAGTTGTCCTTCTAGAACTTATCTCAACATTTAATAATTTCTAGATAGGGTTGACATGTTGTTAGATCATGACACATGGCAACATCTCATGCATCTTAGGTTCTCTCTCATGCCTATATATTCAGGGCATTTTGTACATTTGTATTCATCCAATCTCATAATGTAAATCAATATAGAATCTCCATTGTGCATGCCTAAGTTTGAACACTTTCTATGTGGTTGATTATCTTTCCTGGCAAGGCTCCTCCATTGAAGACTCCAAAGCTTCAAGGAATTTGCATCCATAATCTCAACATTCTTATCTATGGAAGGTCAACCCATCTATAGTTGTGTGGGAAATATAGAAAGAAAGAAATAGGAGAATATTCCTAGACAAAGAAGAGTCATTAAAAAGGTTGCAGTGGAGAATTAATCATGCCATAGAGGAAGTGGTTGGTGCATCAACCTCACAATATTTCAATCTAGGGGTCCCCTATACATTGGAGGATAAGCGAATTCAGGCACAATGGCCAAGAATTCATTTTCGGCCCATTAAGGGGCCTGGTTGGGTTAAACTAACTTCAAAGGAGTTAGTGGAGGTTGCTTGGGAAAAACTAATGGAAGGCTAGTAAAAAATCAACTTTGATAGTGCTTCGAAAGGGAACCCTGGACCATTAGGGGCATGGTTCATCATTCGAGATTAGAATGGGAATGTTTTGGCATTGGGGGTAAAGAAGCTGGAGGAAGGTACAAATAATGCAGCTGAAGCTTCAACAACTTTAACAATGATTAAATTTGGAAAAAAGTTGGGAGCTTCAAAAATTCATTTAGAGGGGGACTCATTAATCATTGTTCAAGCAGTGATGAAGGGGAGCATTGGTCACGACACCTTCAAAACCTAATTGTGAAAATTAGAGAGGAATTAAATTCATGCAAAAACTTCTTTGTGAGTCACATAAGAAGATCAGGTATGTTGTATGTTGTGGTTGTGTTGTTGATATGTGGTTGTCATTGATGTCAACACTATTAGCATTATTGTATTGAAGGTTTTATATTTCAAGTATATTGAGAAAATTGTTAAAGGAAGAGTTCCAAGTTGCCAGTGGAATAGTGAAGGTCATGAAGGTGTCTTGTTTTGTACGTTGAAGATTAGTTGTTGTGGACTAAAGGGTTTATTGCTGAGAGTATCTAGTTTATCTACCATAAGTTTTAGAGGTCTGTGTGAAAATTTGATTGTGCTATGAACAGTTGTGTTCTAATAGTATTTCTATGGGTTTTGTCAGTGTTCCTAATTGAAGTTTATGTGTTTTTGATAATTTATGTTGTTGTAGATATTTCTCTGTTAGTTCTTGTTGTTTGTGGATTCCTCTAGATAATTCTTTATTCTTGGTGTATGTCTACATTGATCGGTGTGCTCATGGTCGAATATTTTTCTCGGTATGTTCGGGTTTTAATGTTCTTGGCCGACATGATGGTTGTGGCGTGTTTTGGATCCTTGAAGATTTAATTTTGAATGTTTGGTGCACTTGAGGATATTGTTTTGGGTTGCATCATGATATTAGTGTTGATGGTGCCAAGTTGACCCACAACATGTTGGTAAGATAAAAGTGAAATATCTCACCTCTCCTGAAAAAGACAATCAACAATCAAACCGATCACCTCCCAAGGTCTTTGATATTGGTTCACAACATTGTTGTTTCACGAAGTGGTCAATATGGTTGTAATGTTCAAGGGGCCTGCTGGTTTTGAGCTTCTAGATTGTTATAAGATCAAACATATATTTAAACCTACTTTAACCGGTGGTTTTAAAGAAATAGAAAAATATAGATTAAAGCTTTTAAACTGAAGAGAATGTTGATTCATCCAACTAATCAGACTTGTTACCTTCCAAGGAATTCCTAAATTGAAATTGCAAAATAAAGTTAACTTGTAATTAATACAAAGTTTCATTCATTCACAGTGCAAACTTTAACAGTAGATTGCAAATCATCATTTAAACAAAACATAAGATAAATTTTTATTCCTTGAAAGCTTTCCAAATCAAATAACTAACCCAAGATGAATACCATTCCGGAGCACAGTATGAAGTAGATTTAAATCTGGCTGCTTCTACTGTTGGTGAAACAGATAAACAACATTTACAAATCTAGCAAGATCACTAGTGTACAAAAAACCCATGTCTTCGAATTATCTCCATCTATACTAAGAAAATATGGAAGATACATCACCTCCTCTTCCTATTGAACTAAAAATGCTTAACTTCTTACAAAACCCTAGCTTGCTAACCTTTCTTAACTCTGAATTGCTAATTCTTAACCAAAAAGAAGAAGATGAAAAAGAATATCTTGATCCCCTCTCTTCTCAAAGAGGCGAAAACACCATATATATATATATATATATATATATATATATATATATATATATATATATATATATATATATATATATATATATATATATATACGCGCATCCAAAAATGAGTCAGTCATAGAAGGATTTGAACAAATTCAATGATGCATTAAATGTGTGCACTTTTTTCATGTCAGCAAAAGATCGCTCTCAGGCATGGTTTCCAAATCTTTTACAACCATCCTCATTAACTCATAGCCTTCGAGTCTGCCATTAAGACTTCATGCGTTTCATCCTCAACCTCGAAAACTGCTCCACAGGATGGCTTGAGTGCTCTTGGGGTATTTCCATTTGTACCCACCTACTTCTACTAGTGAATGTACCATTCGTCATTAAGACTCACGACTTCCCTTTTTTAGGCTTTCCTCTCAGCCTGGAACCTTTCCGCAGGATGATCCTCTTGTGAAGCGGCATTAGATGCTCTCGACATGCTTTAACCCTACAAAACAAGGCCTTCATTAGTCCTCTAAAGCATAGAAAATAACATCATTCATCCTACCTTTCATATACCTTTCATTTAATTATACTTAGCAAAAGGAAACTCAACTTTGGCGGAGGTGGAACCAAATCTGAACCAAAAACATACTTACCTTTAATATCGGCAAGGGCAGAGCCAGAATGAAATCAGAACTGGGACCGGGGTCGGAACAGGAACAAAACATGGAAATAACCAACATTTCCAAGTTAAGCCCACATTCTGGCTCCGCATCCGCAAAAAGCAAAGTAACCAAGGACCGCAGTAGGATGGGGGCAAAGTCAGAACCGAATGGGGAAACAAAAACTTTACAAAGAACAAAATTCCAAATCCATTTCGAATCCAGCCTCGCAAAAGAGACCAAACACAAGGAACAAAACACAGAAACAAATGCAAGCAAGATCAGAGCAAAAACTGATCTTAGGTGAACCGCAACGAGAGCGAAAGCGGAACAAAAACTGGACCTGGAACTTTCTCTAAATTCTAGATTTAGTTTCCATCCCGGCTCCACCTCTGACACACACAAAGAAATGATGAAAAAGGAAGAAGGAAGGGAAGAAAACACCCCATGACCAAACAATCAGAACAAAAGGCAAAACAAACGGGTTCGGTGGAACCAAAATCGGAATGAAACTAGGACCTAGAACTTTAGAAAAGTTCCAGAGTTCAGTTTCATTTTGCATCCTGCTTCTGCCAAAACAAACGAAGAACTGGCATAACTGAAACCAGAACATAACCAAAAACTAGAACTTGGAAGAAATTCCAAAGTTCGGTTTTGGTTCCAGTTCCGTGTCTGCTAGAACAACATAGAAAATGACCAAGGAAGAAAACAAAAGGCCAAAAGAAACATAATAGAAAAAAGGGGGGACCTATTTTAAACAAGCTTAAAATGGGGAGGTTATGCAAGGCATAAAAATTGGCGACTTGGCTGGGAAAAAATGGTTTAACCATTTTCAAGAAATCGAAGGATTCAGCTACCCAGAACTCTTGGTTTATGGACATCACAACTCCAGTTGGGTTATTTTTAACAACCAAGGTTGACCTAGAATCTCAAATGTAAATCAACACTAGCTACCCCTGAATCTATGTGTGCTTGATGGTGCATCACCCTTTTACAAAGTTTTCCTCATCTTTTGAACAATAATGTGCAAGATTTGAACTACATGAGTTGATTCCATTTAGCTTTTGTGCAATGATATCCTGGGCATAGTTCCGCTGCCAGTAAGGAATCTATAGCCTGGACGAAGATACCTCTAGTTTTCTCACAACATTACTCTACTGCCGGTCAGGCGTCCATAGCCCGGGCAGAGATATTGGAATCACCCATTCATATTGAGTTTTCTTTTCTTAGATAGTTCTCTCTTTTTTTTTCTTTCCTCTTGGAGTTTCAGATATTTCATTCAATCCTTTCTCAATATGTCAGATGTCCGACATCTGTTCTGGGTTGAAAACTACCATGGACCTCATAACAACATCTGGGGAATCAAATTTTTCACTCAAATCTTACAACACCATCGCTCTAAGACAAATGTACCATTACAAAAGCGATGTTTCTATTGATTTGTGGTAGATTTAGTCATAGTTAATGAATATTGTTTACTTTGCACCTTTTTTTCAAGACTTTCCATAACTCTTATTGATAATGGACATAAAACAATGAATTCAGGACAAAATCATCTGACCAGAAAACCTAAAAATATCTAAACCAACCTCTCTCCTAACAATTAAAGTATACTTTAGATAACAACCCCCTTACAACTGCATAAAATGAAGGTCCCCACAAAGAAAAACAAAGGAACAATGAGCCAAAGAACTAACAGAAAAGGAAAACAAGGAAAAACAACAAAACTATTTACATGTACATAACCCAACAAAAAAAAAAGATCTTTCACGGCCCAAAATAATGTTTGAGAAATTGTCCATTCACTGGCAATGGAACAGGTTCTCTTGTTAAACCGCTTAGCCAGAAAGCATTTTCTCCTAGGATTTCAACAATTTGATAGAGACCCAACTAGAGCTTATCAAATTTCTGGTGATCACCCTTCTTTTCATTAGCTTTATCCCATAGCAGCACAAGGTTTGATATTCTGAAAGCCTTGATTTTGGCTCTTTTGTCAAACCAACGTTTGACAACAACTTGGTGCTTAAAGAATTGGTTCAAAATAATATCTCTCTGCTCTTCTAATTTCAGCAAGCCAGCTAACCTTACTTCAATCCTATCATCACTAGAGTAAAATTCTTCCATAAATTTTAGGATAGGTATTTGCAAGTGAATTGGGAACACAGGCTCTTGGCCATATACTAGCTTAAATGGTGAAGTCTTTAAAGCAACCTTGATCCTAGTCCTATCTACCCATAAAGCAAATCTTAACTGGGTATGCCAGTCCCTAGGATTGTTCTCTAATAGTTTCTTTATTACTCCTAGGAGATTCTTATTAGTTGATTTTGTAACTCCATTTCCTTGCGGATAATAGTTGGAAGAATACTTTAAAACAATTTTATGATCATAAGCCCATGATATAAACTTGGCAGAAGAAAAGGCAGGGCCATTATCACATACCAATGCAAAGGTTACTCCAAACCTGGTTGTGATGTATTCAATGAGGAACTTGATTACCACTCTCGTTGTGCTATTCTTGCAAGGTATAGCTTATGTCTATCTCATGCAGTAATCCATGACAGTCAAAATGAATTTGTGTCCTACAAAATAATTTGGGTTAATTACCCCAATAAAATCAAGTGCCCATTGGGCAAATGGCCTTACCTCATAAACAAGTTGTAGAGGCATTGTTGAATTATGCTCCTTTGATGCAGAAGTCTAACATGTATGACATGTTCAGACGTGTTGATGTGCATCCCTAAACACATGGGGCCAATAATATCCTGACCTGAGGATTTGATGAGCCAAATAATTTTTTGATCTGTGTCATGTGCCATGTTTCCCATGAAATTCAACAATTGCATGCTTAGCCTCTTGTTGATCAAGGCATCGTAGGTAAATTCCCTCAAAGTTCCTTCTGTATAACAGTCCTCCTTTGAGCATATAGTGGGAGCATTTCATTCTCAATGCTCTCCTCTGAGTTGTATTCATTCCCTCTAGGCACCAATTATTGAGCACGGAATAAATAATATCGGCATACCAAGGGTCATTGGAAAAGGACTGTGTTGTGTATTGCTGACAAATAATGTACTCACCAGCATCTGCCATTGATTTAGACAGGCCTTGACCTCAGACAAGTTTCATAGGGCAAATCTCCAGATTGAACTCCTGCAGAATAGCCATCCATTTCCCCCTTTGTTCTCCCAAATTGCTCTGCATAAGTAGAGACTTCACAGCAGCATCAAGAACCACAACAATAATCTGACTTCGAAGGATATAATGCCTAAACTTCTTGATAGCTCTAACCAACGCAAAAAAAAAATTCTCAAGAGGTGGGTACTTGACTTTAGCATTCTTAAATGGAGAGCTCATGAAGGCAATTGGCCTCTCATCCCCCTCCTCTCTTCGTTGTGTTAGGAAAACTGCACATGAGTGTTCAAAGGCAAAAGAATAAACATAAAATGGCTTCAAGTAGTCAGGACCGGTGAGGAGTGGTGCTTCCGAAATGGATTTCTTAACTTGAGAGAAGGCAACCTTTGCCTCATTACTCCATTCTATTCTAACATCTTTCTTCATCATTTCGTTAAAAGGTTTAACAATCTCTACGAAACCTGTGATAAAATTTCTCACAAAGTTAATCTTTCCAAAGAAATCTCATCTCATTCTTACTTCCTGACATGGTTAACTTTAAAATAGACTCAACTCAGTCTGTATCTATCAATATCCCTCTTTCTGAGATTATGTGTCCCAAAATTTTCCCTTCAGAAACTTCAAACACACACTTTTTAGGATTTAGAGAGACACCATATCGGATACATCTTTCAAGAACTTTAGCCAAGTTTGCAACATGGTTTAGTCTATCTTTAGAGAATACTGTCAGGTCATCCATATAAACGATGATGCATTTACCAATCAAATCTTTGAACGCTACATCCATGGCACACTAAAAGGTTTCTCCAACGTTTATTAAACCAAATGGCATCCTTCTGTAGGAAAATGTTCCCCACTTAGTAGTGAAAGTTGTCTTCATTCTGTCTTCATAATTAATGATCACCTGATTGTACCCAGAATAGCCATTCAGGAATGACATCATCTGAGACCCATTGATAGTTTGCAAGACTTCATCCAGAGAAGGGAGTGGGTAGTTGTATTTTTCCGAAGCTCTATTCAGATTCCTGAAATCTACACATAGCTTGATCTCTCCATTTTTCTTATGAACTACAACCAAGTTAGCTACCCATGTTGAATGTCGCATAGGGAAGATTATTCTTGCAGAAAGCAATTTCTGAACTTCCTTAAAGATCAATGGTTCAATCAGGGCATTGATAGGACGTTGTTTCTGCTGAAATGGTCTAGCTTCATGATTCAAAGGAATAGTATGAGTTATCACAAGCATCAAATGTTTTTAGATCTTCATACCCCCAAGCTATTGCAACATTATTCTTCTTCACTTCCCTCAGTATATCTTTTCTAATTGCTTCAGGGTAGGCTTTCCCTATGTAAAAATTTCTTTTAGGGCCAGAATCAGCTAAGTTAATAGTTTCATATTCACCTCCTTTATCTTCGGTTAACACCTTTTCCCAAGCCCTTGGGTCTGAATCAAAAATTATTTCTAAGGCCACCATTCCCTTGGGAATGCTATTACTTTTTAAATTGAGGACCCCCTTTGTATCACAGTCTTTGGGGTTCCAGTCTCTTTGATCCCTGTCGGACTCATCGATGATCTATCCTTCAAAAACATTTGAGCTTGCTAGAAAGGCAAGGATATGTTGATCATCGTCGAAGACTTGAAAGTTCCTCACATTATTGGGAAAAACCGGGGTGGATATCAATTCTACAAAGAATCTCTTAAGCTTGGAGCCTTGCATGGGTTCTAGGGTACTTGCGGCAACAGCTAATGAATCAACTATTTGATTCTCCTCTCTAGGAATTAAATTGATCCCAAAAGCATCAAAGTCTTCAATCAGGTCCATACCTGATTTCTATAAGCTACCAGCCTTTTATTATGACATGTGTATTGGCTGCATACTTGCTTGATATTCACTTATGAATCTCCTTTAACTACCAAGGCAGTGAAATTTTTCTAATGTGCAAACATCAGTCCCCGAGCTAATCCTTCATATTCTTCTATATTGTTAGTGCATCCAAACTGCAGCTTGTAAGAAGCAAAAAATGTTTTCCCTTTCGGGCTGGTTAATTCAATTCCAACGCCACACCCTATTTTGGATTTGAATCCATCAAACATGAGGGTCCATAGCTGATCATGAGCTGAGGTTCATTCCTTTGAGGTTGTTGTGGGTGTTTGGATAAGATGAACCATAGGTGAGGCCACTTGATCATGAGCTGAGGTTCATTCCTTTGAGGTTGTTGTGGGTGTTTGGATAAGATGAACCATAGGTGAGGCCACTTGATCTTTTACATCAAATATTGGGAATGGGTGTTTAATAGGCTCATCAGGTACAATTTTTGATTCCTTGTCAGATATATCATGTACTCCTGACATATCTTTCTGATAGTTATCTGTATCTTTGATTAATCCTCTAGGTTTTGGTATACTTGTGAGTGCTGGGGTGTCAAACAAACCCTGGGGTTGTTCATCGTAACTACATTGGTCTAGTATTATGACCCGGGTAGGTTCAGTTTGAGGAGGGACTTCCTATGAAGGTATATTATCCCTAGTTAACATTATTGCATTTTTGGCTTCAAATGAGAAGTGATCTAAAATGGCCTCAAGGTGAATTAGGCTAGTTTCCTCAGTTTGGCAAGCATGATTTAGAACACTAATGCAGGGTTGGCAGGTCAGTTTTGAATGATTTTGGTAGTGTACCCTGCACCAATTAGGGAGTAGAAGACTCCACAAATCAATATCTTCCCCTAAGACTAGTTGATCCTGTTGTAGCTTCTTGATCAATACTTGTTGGTTTGCATTAATCATGGGATTAGGGAATTTTCGCATTGACAAATCTTTAGAATCAAGAACTGAAAAGGTAAGAATTTCCTCTCTTTTATAAACCCCTATCTCAGTTTCAAAATAAGCTACCTCGTTGGGAAAATCATACTTAGTGATGATATGTTTAAGGCATGGTTCACTTTCAATCCTAATCTGCATAGGCATTCCCCTCCATGGTAGCCACATGTGTGAAAATTTGAGGGAGAGATATCCCCTTATACTTTTCATTAAATCTCTGCTCAACAACATACCATAAGTCTCAGGAATGTCTGCTACTTGAATATCCATATTGGTTAAAATCCTAGGGTCGGACCCTACTTGTACATGTATATTTCTCAACTCTCCAACTACATTAACCTCTATTTTATCGAGTTGGATGACCTTCTTGTTTATTTGGACAGGGTTCAATCCCAATTTCTCGCATATAGAAAATGGCATCACATTGCCAGAAGCCCTTGAATCTAGCAGACAATTGTGTAGATTCTTCTCACAGATCCTCAAACTTAAAATAAATGGTGGGGTACCTACCTTGCTTTTGAACAAAGTTGTGTTCTTGTCTACAGCAAGTGCCACCTTGGTTTTCCCTTTTGATTTATGAGCTTCTTCCAAAGCTTTCAACACTATCTCTCGTTGGGTAGGGCACCACTTTAGGATGTCAAAGTATGATAAAGAGGTTTTCTATTTTTGCATGTCAAAAACAATATCAAATTCTATGTTATAGCTTGCATTACATTTGAAAACACCAGATGAATTACCTTTGTTATGGAAGTCAAGTGGATCCTTCGGTGGAGGGTTGTTATCGACACCTTGATTTGGAGGCACCATATGGTTAGGTGGTGCTGATGTCGTGAATGGACCCTTATTCTGATTTCTTAAAAAGTGTCCTCCCTTTGTCTGAAAGGCTTGGGCGTCATAGGCATCTCCCTCTAGTTCATTCTCATTCTGCATTGGGAATGAAGGTTCTTCTTCAAAAAGGTCATAAGTCATAGTTGTATCCACTGAGCCACTTCCTTTGTTTGAATTCCCTTGGAACGTTTGGGAATCTTCATGTGCCATCTTCACGACCTTCTTCATTTCAGGGTAGTTTACCTTGGAATGAGTTGCAGTATCATGCAATCTACACCAGTTAGTCATAAAGTTGAGGTCAACCACGTTCACAACATGTGGCCTGTCCTCATTAGATTGATAATTGTGAGGAACCCCACCATTATTTGGCCCTGTATTCCATTGTCAGCTGTTATTTGGCCTTTGGTTATATCCTCTATTTTTATTTTGATATCCTTGGTTAGGGGAGTTTTGGCCTTGATAATTCCTTTGGCTATGATTTTAGTTGTTTGGATAATTACCCTGATTGTTATTACTCTGATTAAAGTAATTATCTTGGTTCTGAGAGGGGTTCAGTTTAAGCTGAGCCATATCATTTGTGACTTGAGACAATTTTCTTTAAGGTCTCCACCTCATTTGTGAGTTGAATTGTCTTTTCACTCTCAACACTCTTAGCAACAGGTGGCTGACCAACAGGATTTGGTATTCCAACTTGGTTATGATGACCATGTGGACTATGATAAGCCTATGATTGTTGAGAGAAGTCAAGAGATCTATTGGTAAAGAATGGAACAAGAGATTGAGTCTGCAACTCAGGTATACGTTTGTAATGGGAAGGAGACATCCCTGGGACATTATTGAATAAATGGGTTGGGTTAGGCATCTGATACCCCATTGAAGGAAAACCTCCTCCCAAGTTTCCTTGTTGAGAGCTAGTTTGTTGTTGCAACTTGATGGCTAGATGATAAAATTTAGATAGGGAATCAATGTCTGCCGGATGATCATTCCTTTGTAGAAACAGGCCAAGCAAAGGGTCTATAACTCTAAAATATGCCTGAATGGCACTATTCTCAGCAACTAGATAGGGGTCCTGCAGTCTCCTATACATTCATTGAAACCTTGTATTAAACAAGGGCAGGGATTCACATGGCTCCTTCCTAATGGTAGAAAATTGGTGGAACAAAATGGCTGGATCCACATAAACTCTGAACTGATTGATGAAAGCATTCTCCAGGTCTATCCAGCTCATAATAGAACCTTGTCAAAGATTTAGGTACCAGTTGTACGCCATATCCCCTAAGGAATAAGGGAACAACCTACAAACTATGTCATGGTGAGCTATCTGGGCTCTAGTAAAAGCATCCTTAAAAGCTTGTATGTGCTCTTCGGAACTCCTTGATTTCCCATGAATGTATTTGGGATAGAATCTCTCAAGATTCTTAGGCATATCATGAAAGCCTCCAGGAATAGTCCCCAATGGAGAGGGATTATTCATAAAAAATGCCATTGGTGGTGGTGGTGGGGGTTGAGCCAGTAGTTGGATGGGCTGAACCAACTGTAGTGGCACTTGAGATGGATTTGGTGGTGGATTGAAAGGTATCCACCGGGGTATTGGTGAAAAGCTTGGTGGAGTGAGTGGAGTTGACAAGGGTGGTATAATGGTTGCCCCAGTCTTATGAATCTTGTGTCTTGTTGGGGTCTTGAGTTTTATCAAAGGTGGTGGGTTTTCGGTTGATCGAAGAACTCTATGGGACCTCTCTGGTGAGAAAAACCCAATATTATCCATTTTTCTTTTCTGGTCGGCCCTCCTTCCAGCGCCAGATCTGTTGATGGTGCCAAGTTGACCCACAACATGCAGGTAAGATAAAAGTGAAATATCTCACCTCTCCTAAAAAAGACAATCAACAATCAAATTGATCACCTCCCAACGTCTTTGATGTTGGTTCACAACACTATTGTTTCACAAAGTGGTCAATATGGCTGTAATGTTCAAGGGGCCTGCTGGTTTTGAGCTTCTGGATTGTTATAAGATCAAACATATATTTAAACCTACTTTAACCAGTGGTTTTAAAGAAACAAAAAAAGATAGATTAAAGCTTTTAAACTAAAGAGAATGTTGATTCATCCAACTAATCAGACTTGTTACCTTCCAAGGAATTCCTAAACTAAAACTACAAAATAAAGTTAACTTGTAATTAATACAAAGTTTCATTCATTAACAGTGCAAACTTTAACAGTAGATTGCAAATCATCATTTAAACAAAATATAAGATAAATTTTCATTCCTTGAAAGCTTTCCAAATCAAATAATTAACCCAAGATAAATACCATTCTGGAGCACAATATGAAGTAGATTTAAATCTGGTTGCTTCTACTGTTGGTGAAATAGATAAACAACATTTACAAATCTAGCAAGATCAACAGTGTGCAGAAAACCCATGTCTTCGAATTATCTCCATCTATACTAAGAAAATATGGAAGATACATCACCTCCTCTTCCTATTGAACTAAAAACGCTTAACTTCCTACAAAACCCTCGCTTGGTAACCTTTCTTAACTTTGACTTGCTAATTCTTAACCAAAAAGAAGAAGATGAAAAAGAAGATCTTGATCCCCTCTCTTCTCAAAGAGGCAAAAACACCATATATAGACACATGTTCAAAAATGAGTTTGCCCCATTTAGGGTTTACAATAAGTCAGTCATAGAAGGATTTGAACAAAGTCAATGATGCATTAAATGCATGCACTTTGTTCATGTCGGCGAAAGATCACTCTTAGGCATGGTTTCCAGATCTTTTACAACCATCTTCATTAACTCATAGCCTTCGAGTCTGCTATTAAGACTTCACGCGTTTTGTCCTCGACCTCAAAAAATACTCCACAGGGTGGCTTGAGTGCTCAAGGGGTATTTCCATTCGTGCCCACCTACTTTTGCCAGTGAACGTACTGTTCATCATTAAGACTCGCGACTTCCCTTTTTTACGCTTTCCTCTCAGCCTAGAAACTTTCTGTGGGTTGATCCTCTTGTGAAGCAGCATTAGATGCTCTTGACATGCTTTAACCCTATAAAACAAGGCCTTCATTAGTCCTCTAAATCATAGAAAATAACATCATTCATCTTACCTTTCATATACCTTTCATTTAATTATACTTATCAAAAAGAAACTCAACTCTAGTGGAGGTGGAACCAGATCTGAACCAGAAACATACTTACATTTAATATCGGCGGGGGCAGAGCTAGAATGAAATCATAACCGAAACTGGGGCCGAAATGGGAACAAAACATGGAAATAACCAACATTTTCAAGTTAAGCCCGCATTCTGGCTTTTCGTCCGCAAAAAGCAAAGTAACCGGGGACCACAGCAGGACAGGGGCAGAGTCGAAACCGAATGGGGAAATTTTTTTTTTACAAATAACCAAATCCAAAATCCATTCTAAACTTGGCCCCGCAAAAGAGACCAAACATAAGGAACAAAACATAGAAACAAACGCAAGCGGGATCAAAGCAAAAACCGATCTCGGGCGAACCGCAACGGGGGCGAAAGTGGAACAAAAATTGGACCCTAAACTTTCTCCAAATTCTAGGTTCGATTTCCATCCTAGCTCTGCCTCTGACACACACAAGTAAACGATGAAAAAGGAAGAAGGAAGGGAAGAAAAAACGTCATGACCAAATGATGGGAACAAAAGGAAAAACAAACAAGTTTGGCGGAACTGGGACCAGAACGAAACCAGGACCTAGAACTTAAAAAAAGTTCCAGAGTTCAGTTTTGTTACGTGTCCTGCTTCTACCAAAAAAATGAAGAACTGGTGGAACCGGAACCGGAACCGAACCGAAAACCAGAACTTGGAAGAAATTCCAAAGTTTGGTTTCTATTTCGATTTTGTGTTTGCCAGAACAACACAGAAAACGCCCAAGGCAGAAAACAAAAGGCTAAAGGAAACATAATAGAAAATGGGGGGACCTATTTTAAACAAGTTTAAAATGGGGTGGTTATGCAAGGCATAACGATTAGCCAACAATGTTTGATCCACATTGAAAATTTGTTTGTAAATTTGGGCCGACATTGAAAATATGTTTTATATTTTGGCCGACAAGGTTGTTGATGTAATTCCATGTTGTGGATATATAAGAGTGATTGTTTGAGCAAAGTTAGTGGGTGCATAAGAGCGAGTGTATGCTAGAGAAAGTGTAGATGTACAAATAGTGTCCTAATCATTTGATTGCAAAGCAGAGTGAGAAGAAGTTTGAGTGAAATGTGAAGAAGGTTTTTTGTGCTTAACTGGAATTGTAATAAGGCTTGTGAAGAAGCTATTTTCTCAATTCATACCCTGTGGATCTAGTCCGTATTGATATGTATTGTTGGGCAGTGATCCCTCTTATATTTGAGTAGTGAGCTCTAGGCAGCATGCTTGAATGCATGTGCATTCCCATTATTTTTCTTATACTTTTAAAAGGGTATAATATTGTGGACTAACATTCACCATGGTTTTTCCCCTAACAGGGTTTCCACGTAAAAAATCTTGGTGTTCTCTGTGCTTTTGATGTGTTGTTTATTCATGGTTTACTATTCATTCATCATATCTGAGATTAAGTTAAGTAAAATTTGAAAAAGTTTAAATATTATGTGACAACTGATTCACCCCCCCTCTCAGTTGTTTGTCCTTGTTTTTCCAATAATTGGTATCAGAGCAGGTTCCTCTAAAGAATTTTAAAAGCTTGAGGTGATCCAAGATGGCATGATACAAGAAGGATAGTCCTAGATTCAATGGAACAAACTACTCATTATGGAAAACTAGGATGGAGTGTTATTTGAGGTGTATTGGTGAACCCTTCTGGAAGATTACAAAGAACATATATGTTATTACTCATAATGGTCCTTCCACTACTGATGAGATTAAAGAGACTGAGAATAATGTCAAGGCTATGGAAGCTTTGTTGAGTGCTCTAACAGATTCATAAATGAGAAATGTGATAGGTCTGAAGACAACTCGTGAGATGTGGACAAAGCTGGAAACTTTGTATGAAGGAGATGTACATGTGAAGATGGCTAAGCTACAAAGTTTGAAAGGAAAGTACGGAAATTTGAAGATGGGTGAAGATGAAAATGTATTCTTTTATGCAAGCAGTAAATGAAATAGTGATGGGTATTAGATGTGTCAGTGGTACCTTGGAAGAGGAAGAAATTGTGGCTAAAGTGATTAGATCAATGCCTCCATCCTACAAATCAAAGGCTCGTGCTATTGAAGAAACCAGATCATTAATGAATGTGACAAGGGATACATTGATTGGAAAACTTTTTGCCTTTAAGTTGAGTGAATTTGGTGAATCTATTCCCAAGACTGAAATTGCATTTAAGGCTACTATATCTAGAAGAAACAAGCAAAGATATGATTTGGGAGAGAGTTCTAGAAAGACATTCAAGTATGAGGAAGAAATGAAACAGCTTGAAGACGAAGAAAGAGAGGTAGAAGAGTTGGAAGCACTGATTGTGAAGAAAGAAGGTAGAGGACAAGGTAAGTATAAAGGAAAGTTGCCTATCAAATGTTTTTCTTGTAGTAAAATAGGTCATTTTGCATCAAGGTGTCTTGAAAGATTTCCTAGATCTAAGCCTTACAAATCTAGATTCCAAAATAAATGTTACTATGTTGAAGAAGGTGTGACTGATGAAGAAAATGGAAATGAAGATGATTGGGTTTTCATTGCTATCAAGGAAAATAGTCTAGTGGCTACTGAATCTGCTAAAGTTGAGAAAGCTCCTTAAGCCTGAATTGAAGAAAAGGATGAGTGGGTCATTGACAGTGGATGCTCACATCATATGACTAGTGAGAAAACAAATTTATAAATCTAGAGAAGTATAACGGTGGGATTGTAATATTTGGAGATAACAATGCTTGTGTGATTCGTGGAAAAGGATATATTTGTCTTGGTGGTAAGAATAACACTGATGATGTTATTTATGTTGAAGGCTTGAAGCACAACCTGTTGAGTGTTGGAAATATGGTGGACAAGGGTTATGATCTTCAGTTCAAAGATGGAAGATGCAGGATATATGGAAGTTCTAGAAATATAATTGCTTCAGGTAAAAAAACATAAGGTAATGTTTTTCACCTAAATGCTGCTAGTGAAAGTTGTTTAATTGCTCAAGTAGATGAAAGTTGGTTATGGCATAGAAGGTTGTGTCATGTGAATTTTGATAACATTATCAAATTAAGTTCTACTCAAGCAGTGAGAGATCTACCTAAGCTAGTGAAGCCTGCTAACACAATTTGCAAGGAGTGTTAGATGGGAAAACATACTAGAGTCTCTTTTCAGAGAAAACAACATCATTCAAATGGATTACTAGAGCTAGTGCATACTAATCTATGTGGTCCTTCCAGAGTCAGAAGTCTCCATGGTGAAATGTACTTTATGCTACTTATTGATGATTATTCTAGAATGATATGGGTTGCTTTCTTAAGAGAAAAATGTGAAGCATTAGAGAAGTTCAAAAGTTTCAAAGCTATGGCAGAAAATGAGAAAGGTTTGAAAATAAAATGCTTAAGATCAAACAAAGGTGGTGAATTCACCTCTAGGGAGTTTAATTCTTTTTGTGAAGAGCATAGAATCAAAAGACAATTATCTGCTCCCTGAACCCCTCAATAGAATGGAGTTGCAAAGAGGAAGAACAAAACAATTCTGGATGCTACTAGAATAATGATGATTGAAGGAAATGTGCCTCACATCTATTGGAGTGAAGCTATAAGCACTGTTGTGTACACTTTGAACCGAGTAAATGTGAATGGTAATTCTAAGCCTCCTTTTGAACTATGGTTTGGTTATAATCCTACCGTTAAATACTTCAAGATCTTTGGAAGCAAGTGTTACATCAAGAGAGATGATGATATAGGCAGTTTTGATGCAAGAAGCGATGAAGGAATATTTCTAGGTTACTCTACTAGAAGCAAGGCCTACTAATGCTATTACAAAAGAATAAGAAAAATGGTTGAGAGCGCAAATGTCAGAGTTGATGAGGATTCTGCTAGATCATCTAGATATTGTGGATATGATTCAAATGAATAGGAAGACAACACAAACAAAGGGAAGAATGCTCAAACACATAATCAACTTCAAATTGTGCCATATGTTCTGGTAATACAACTTTAATTTGTTCTGATAAATCAAGGTAGTCAAGAAGTAGAGACAAGTGCAAGTGCAGAAGAAAGAAAGAAAGTATTAGAAGTTTGAGAGAATCCTAAAACTTTGAGGTATGTAAAGCTAAATCACTCAGAAAATCAAATTATAGGAGACAAGAACAAAGGTGTGCAAACTAGAAGAAAGTTTGCAGAAGAGTATTTCCTGATTTCCAAGATTGAGCCTAAAGATGTCAATGAAGCTTGCAATGATGAACACTGGATGGAAGCTATGAAGGAAGAACCGGTGCAGGGTGTTGTCATAATAGTGGTTTACAATTCCTAAGAGGAACGAATTTTAGCTGAAATCACATATTTTTAGAAAATATAATGATTTAAGCCTTAAAAAGTTCCATTTTAAGGATTCCAATTGAAGAGGGTTTGATCAAATCACCTTAGATCAAACCCCCTTGGATAGAACCTCGCTAGTTTTAAACCATACCTATAAATGCGTCTCCTTTACACCTATCAAAATGCTGATAAAAAATCACTTTTGAATTAGATTTTGGGGATCAAATGAATTCATTTAAAATTTATTTGAAATGATTATGGTATTCCTCGAACAAGCTATCCAATGAATATAATTTTAATATGTTTTGGTTTTGTTATATATTTGTTTTTTAAGTTTTATTAAACATAGGTTTTTCATTAAAATGAATTTCTTTGTTCTTCACATATGGAAAAATAGAAGATTATCAAAAAAAAAATTGAAAAATATGAGTGCACCAGATATTGAAGTCCTTGATCCAAAAAAAATTAAATTAAATTTTGACATATACAAAAAAGTTTATGTTATACAAAGACTATGTCCTGAATTGTAATCCGTTTGACTTTGAAACTTGATTAAGGAAAAAAATATTCAATAAAAACTATCTAACCAAGTGGAAGCACTAGATATCAGAGTTACAAATCTAAATTTGAAAGAATTAGAATTTTATCCTTCATGGAAAAAAAAGTTATATTATACGCACTTTTAAAAATGTTGTTTTCTAAAAAATCTATTTTCATGGGAGATGGAAAAGAAGTGCAATTTGATTCCAAAATTTTGAAAAAATATTTTAGAGTCTACAAAAAATTTGATGAGACTCTAGTTTGCACCATCTTCAAATTCCTCACAGTTTAGCCGCTATAGGTGCCCGAATGTGAAGATTTAGTTAAAAATAATAATTTCAGTGTCCAGTTTGGCCAAAAATTGTAAACCACTATTATGGGATCACCCTGCAGATTGAAAAGAATGATACATGGATACTTGTTCCCAAACCTAAAGATAAAATTGTGATTGGTACTAAATGGGTCTTTTGGAATAAGTTGAATGAACAAGTTGAAGTGGTCCGGAATAAAGCAAGACCGGTATGTAAAAGATATTCACAAATGGAAGGTATTGATTTTGAAGAAACCTTTTCCCTTGTTGCCAAAATTGAATTTGTAAGGTTATTTCTTGCTTATGTTGCATATAAAAATTATAAAGTCTATCAAATGGATGTGAAGTCAGCTTTTCTGAATGGTGAGCTAGAAGAAGAAGAAGTATACATTGAACAACCAGATGGATTTCAACTGACTGATAAGGAAAACATGGTTTGTCGATTGAAGAATTTTGTATATGGACTCAAGCAAGCCCCCAAAGCCCGATATGCTAGACTGGACAAATATTTACTGAAGCTCGGATTCAATAAAGGTACTGCTGACAACAACTTGTATTTCAAATTGGATCATGACAAAGAGTTAATTATTGAGGTATTTGTTGATGACATTATTTTTGGAGGAGATGGAAATCTATGTATGAGGTTTGCTGATGAAATGAAGAGTGAATTTGAGATGAGCATGATTGGAGAGATGAAGTTCTTTCTAGGATTATAAGTTACTCAGTTAGATAAGGGGATCTTCATATCTCAATCCAAATATGTGAGAGAGATATTGAAGAAGTTTGGCATGGATGAATCAAAGCCTATTGGTACTCCCATCGTAACCAGATGCAAGTTAACACAGAATGATGATTCTCCTAAGACAAATCAAACAACATGTAGGTCAATGATTGGTGGATTTCTCTACTTAACTCAGACTAGACCAGACATTATGAATGTTGAACGTATGGTTGCTAGATTTCAGGCTGATCCAAAAGAGTCTCATGTGACTGTTGTAAAGAGAATCTTTAGGTATCTGAAAGGAATAGCTGATTTTGGGCTTTGGTATCCTAAGGTTGATGATCTTACTTTGAATGCATATACTGATGCAAATTGGGAAGGAGATGTAGATTGAAGATCAATTGTTGTGGACTAAAGGGTTTATTGTTGAGAGTATCTAGTTCATCTACCAGAAGTTTCAGAGGTTCACATGAAGATTTGATCGTGCTATGAATAGTTGTGTTCTAACAGTATTTTTGTGGGTTATGTCAGTGTTTCTGAGAATTTCTATTGTTGCAGATATTTCTCTATTAGTTCTTGTTGTTTGTGGATGCCTCTAGATCATTCTCTATTCTTGGTGTATGTCTGTGTTGATCGGTGTGCTCATGGTCAAAGATTTTTCTTGGTATGTTTGGGTTTTCATGTTCTTGGCCGACATGATGGTTGTGGTGTGTTGCGGATCCTTGAAGATTTAATTTTGAATATTTGGCATGCTCGAGGATATTGTTTTGGGTTGCATCATGATATTAGCTAATGGTGTTTGATCCATATTGAAAATTTGTTTGTAAATTTGGGCTGACATTGAAAATATGTTTTATATTTTGGCCAACAAGGTTGTTGATGTAATTCCATGTTGTGGATAGATAAGATCAATTATTTGAATGAAGTTAGTGGGTGCATAAGAGTGAGTGTATGCCAGAGAAAGTGCAGATGTGCAAATAGTGTCCTAACCATTTGACTGCAGAGTAGAGTGAGAAGAAGTTTGAGTGAAGTGTGAAGAAGGTTTTTTGTGCTTAATTGGAATTGTAATTAGGCTTATGAAGAAGCTATTTTCTCAGTTCATACCCTGCAAATCTAATATGTATTGTTGTGTATTGTTGGGCAGTGAGCCCTCGTGTATTTGAGCAGTGAGCTCTAGGTAGTGTACTTGAATGCATGTGCATTCCCATTATTTTTCTTATACTTTTAACAACGTATAATATTGTGGACTAACATCCACTATGGTTTTCCCCTAACAAGGTTTCCACATAAAAAATCTTGGTGTTCTATGTGCTTATGATGTGTTGTTTATTCATGGTTTACTATTCAATCATCAGATCTGAGATTAAGTTAAGTTTGAAAAAGTTTAAATATTTTGTGACAAATGATTCACCCCCCCTCTGAGTTGTTTGTCCTTGTTTTTCCAACAAGGTAATGTGGAAGTTGGCGTCCTCTCTAAATGGGCTTTAAAATTTAGAGAAGTTGGTGAATTGAGAGTTGAAGATTTAAGGAGTGTGGATTTAGTGGAGTGAGTTAATGAAGGTGGAAAGTACATTGCATTTAATGGGCAAGAATGTGGGTAGAGTGAAGTTTTCTTGACATGATTATTGAAATGTTGTGAAGGTTGGTGGTAGCATTCCTAGTACGAGCTGCAATTAAGATGGGCTGAGTTTTCCAAGAAAATTAAAACCTCTCGGCCCTTGCAATTTGATGACTTCATTTAGTTTTGGCATGGTAAAGAAGGCACTGTGAAGGAGTAGTTGTGGTGGTGACACTATTACAAAAGTGCTCCAATGGAGGTGAATTTCACTCTTCTCTCAAAAAGACAATTATGCCCTTTTTATGGAGACATGACTGAGAAGAGATTAATGGGGATGTTTCTTTTTAATGATGGGAGACTGATGCAGTGTGTGAGGATGATTATGGGTAGGGATTTTGGAAATCTAAGGCATAGGTATAGGATGAGCACAGATGTGTATTCTCTAATTGTGGTATGGGGATTGGACTTGGGAGAGAAGGTAACAACAGTGAGAGAGGTGATAAAAACAATTGTTCATAAATATTTCTTGGATGGTTTGGAGACAATACTAGAATGGGTAGTACTAGGAAAATGGTTGGACATTTGGGAAGGAATTGAGAATGAAGAGCTTGAAGGGTCTATGGGATGCATACCTTTTGGGTGCTAGTCAGAGGATGAATTGAAGGCTCATTGCAGAGAAGAAGCAAGACTCAGCTGGGAAGCTTTAAAGCTCTTTGTGGAGTTGATGAAAGTGGAAGTAGTGATTTCCCAGGCGAAGGCGGAGGTGGAGAGAATGGAAGGCGAAGAGAGCCACTAGTGGAAGAGGAAGGAAAAAGTAATTTGCTAGGATGGAATGAAGTCGGGTAGCTCATGTAGAAATTAAAGCTTTTTACTATGTTTTTTTGTAATTTCCTCATGTTTGAACATTATTCTCTGGTCTTGATGGGGGATGAAGAGTATTCGGGATGAAAGGTGTATGAATCTTTTAGGGTTAGATGACTGGTTTTTGAACAATGGTGTTGTTAGAAGTTTATTATAAATCTCTTTGAGTTATTTTTAGGTGAACAGAGCTAAAGAAAAGTTGGCCAGCATGTTAATGTGCCCTCTGTTTGAACAATTTCCTAGTTGTAGATGCTTTTTTGGGTGGTTGGAAGAGAAATTGAATTCAATGATGTAATCTAAATTTCAAGCAAGACAAAAACTTATTACCAAGCAAAAAAAAAATTAAACAAGATGAGAGGTGAATGTGAAAGGGGGTGAATTAACCCAATTAAGTCAATAGACGAAAATGAGGCATTTAATTAAATAACTAGGATTATTTAATTAAACAAGCGAAAAGAGGATAAATTTTAGGATGAAACGATGTTAGTATATCATATTCAAGTGTTTAGTATCATTCACGACATTTTAAAGTGTCTACACTTACCTATATTTATTTATTCTATTGTACCATTTGCATCCTCTCTTTTTTGTAATGCATCTATGATTGTTTCATGATCATCCATTGAAATTTCCCATAAAACTTTATTAGTTGTATAGGAGTGAATTTTCACCCCTTACGCAAATTCCCCATTTACATACCTTCGCCTTAGAAAATCAAATCTGAAGGAGAAATTCCACATCACCCAACTACCTTCCTTCCACTTGGTGTCTGTCTCTTGTGTCGGTGAGAGGATATTTTTCAGGGATGGATGCACGACACATAGACGTCCACGCGGCGCGCTTATGTCCCTAATGGATTCCTACATCTAAAGTTGGCAGAGGCGTTACACTTTTGATTGGGATCAATTTGTAATGTTCCTCTTCAACCAACTGACCCCAAATATGGTAGATTCTTCCCTCTTCTCCTTCAAATTCATCCATTCTTCATTCAATCCATCTCTTTTTACATTCTCAAGCACCTCAACCTCATTCTCTTTACATTCTTCACTCTCGATAGCACCTCAACACTCCATTTCAGCAACAACACTCCATCAACTCCCTAAATCAAGTGTGAAGCAAGCCATTAGTAGCGTGGGCTTGGGGTCTTGCTAAACTCCCCTTTCCAAGTTCGTATTCTCTTCCATTAGCTAGTGAGCTTTTGGGTGGAGGTGGTAACATTTCACTACTCTCCTTTGTGATTTGGTTGAGTAGCACTTTACTATTTTGTAGTGTTTATTGCATCTCTACTTTCTTTACTTATTTATCACATATTTCTATCTCATTGCTATTTGGTTGTCCGTGGAGGTGGAAACACCAAAACGAAGGTCTAACTGAGGTAGACCCCTATACAACCCCAACAATTTTACCCTTCTTTGTTACCCTAGTTCTCATTTACTTATTTTATCACTTTAGTTTCTATTTCTTGTATTTACTTATTTTGTTTTTACCATCAAGATTAGCTATCTAGGTTGTAAGTTTTTTTTAGTAGTTTGTATTGTGCTTGTTGTTTTATGACTGTACGGATGCCAATGCACCTGAGAGATGCCAGCGCACTGTGTTGATGTCCTAGAATTGCGTTGTCATCCTTAGGCAAAGAGAGGCACAATACCAACTCTGAAAACCGGCTTGCCTAGGCTAAACTTAAATTCAGATATGTAGAGTGATTGAATTACTTTATAGTCCTCATCATTCTCGACCTCTATCTGAAACACCCCTTTAGAGTGAGGTAAGTTAGGGCAGACCTCCGCTCTCGGCTCTCCATGACCTGAAGCCTTGACGTAGTTGGTCCCCCTCTCTTACATTAGCAAGCCTCCCTTGATATCTAACTATTTTTATATTGGTTTCCAAAATCAAATGTAAGTAATGTATAATCTTCTCATTTCTTTCATAGTCTTCAAATACAAGCAAACCATTCTTTCTTATTAGATATTTTCAAAGTCGGGTGCCAACAACAACCACAAAACTAGTTGGATACTCAAAGTTGTCATCGTCCACTCTAGTATGTACCAAATTATGTTTTCTTTCAACATATCTAGCCAACTAATAATTTGTCTCCTCTTCATTCCCCTCAAGTGCAACAACAACATACACATGTTCTGCAAAAAAAATATTTAATTCAATAAAGAGTGACATATATTTAATTCACATATAAACATGCATACATACATACATATATATATATATATATATATATATATATATTACAAAAGATGCAATAAAAATTAAATTCAATTTAGTGTACCTTCTTATACAAGGTCTGAAACACGATCATAATAATCTGGTGCAAACACTTGATTATCTTCTTCAATTATCGTTCCATGTTGATCATGTGTGTTGATGTAGGTGTTAATGCTCTTTGTTTCCATTCTTTGACCCATTCTATATTTTCACACGCCTCCCAATCACCTATAATAAAAAATTGACAAAAACATGCAAGATCCCTTGTCCATATTGTCCATGTGTTTGCATTCAAACTCTTAAACAAATTCCATTTAACTGATCCATTAATTGTTACACAATCTTGGTGAGTAAGAATATTCTTTTCTTGAACTAACCAAAAGAAGTGTCGAATTATTGGGATCTCACTTGTTCCTATAGATAATTTTATATTGCACCAATCTACAATTGCACATGCATCTTTGACTTTCACTGCATCCTCGGATTTTAGTTTCTCTCTAGCAAGATCTCTTTTCAAACATTCATCATGTTCTACTTTACCATTTCCAACTTAAAAAATACTCCACATGTGTTGGATATTAAATTTTCCTTATGAGCTCTACATAACCAATAAAACATTATATAGCATTCTTGAATTGACTTGTACAATTATTCGACCATATGAGATGTTCTCTCATTTGAATTCCTCTTTCTTTTAAGTTTTTATAAAATATATTAAAACAATATTGAACAAATTTGGATGAGTGTAATCAATTATCAGTCACATAAAAATGGTACTCTCTCAAAAAAATTATATTTATCTTCTATACTATCATTTGCATGTCTATATACAATATGAACAAATATGGCTACATGCACTAAATTATAATATTGGGATTGAATTTCCTCTTGTGGAGCAAGAGTATAGTTTTCTACAAAATCAACAACTAACAATATAGTTCCAATTGGAAATCTGTTTTTACATGTAGGAAATTGACCATCAAGCCAACGAGCATATTGAGAGTGTTTGACATATTTGGGTATAATCTTATCTTTAAATTCTCTAATGAATGAATGCGCACTAAATTTTTCTCTGATGAGCTCAAAACGTTTTCCAATTTTTTCATCCTTTAAAGAATATTTAACTTTTTTAAATATTTTAACATCCACTAATTGTTGTCCAAATTCATATAAACTACTTTCATGCATACATTCTCCTAACAATGAAAATTTTCCATATCTATTGCATTGTCCAGAAATACATGCATTTAAATAAAATAAGTTTCCATTAGATGGTTCAAAAAACAAACCTCTAATAAAATCTTTGATTGTTTTAGGTGGCATAATAATACCATAAATGTCCTGCATAATTTGGTTAGCATGCAAAGTACAATGTATATATTGAAAAATATTGTAATAATAATGAAATTGTACATGAGTTTTACAACAACAAAAGATTTGTTGTTTATTAATTCTAACATACCAAGGTTTACATTTTTTCAATGACCTTTGACTTATGCTAATATTTGGTAAGATTAAATCATCTAATTTTTTTTACAAAATTCAGTTTGAGTCATATCTAATAGATGTTTTGGATGAGGGTTGTGGAGTTTCGATCCCACCCTTAATTTAAAAAATTTCTCTAATATTAGGTGATACTCTTGTATTATCATGTCAATATTTTTCAATTAAAGATTTGATTTCATTAGTTAATTTCATGTCCGACCTTAGGAGTCTACCACTAAAACTCCAACATTGATTGATTGGATCATTTTCAATACTTTCTCCTCTCTTAACTGCTCTTATCAAAGTTATAATATTTACTTGTATATATTTACTAATCTTAACATTCTTTTATTTGAAGTTGATTTATTAACTAAAGTAGTTGTTATTGCATGGCGTGCTACATTCTTATCTTTAGAACAACTTTTCTTTCGTATAGAATCAATAGCATTGGCAACATTGGATATGACTTGTTCTACTGAATCATCTTTCTTTTTGGGTTTTAAAAAATGCCTAGTTTTTTTTATCACTTTTCACATTTTCCACATTTTCATCAATTGCATCATGAGTTGACATTGAAATCCTAATTTCTTTCTATAAAAAAACATTCTATATAATCTATTTCCATGATTTCTCATTTGTCTCCAAGAAATTTTATTAGGAAGGCTATCTAAGACACCTCTTTCAATTGTAAGAAAGCATTTTAATTTTCATTCATACAAGTGGTTTCATTTTCATTCATGCAAGGGGTTCCATTTTTTTTTCAAACATATGGGGGATTTCATTCTCATTTTCATCAATGCGATGGATTTCATTCTCATTTGCATTCATATAAGATATTTCATTATTATTTTGTCTTTGTATTGTTTCAAAACTAGAATTATCAATATCATCAATGGTGTATCCAACATCATCTAAATAACTAAGATCAATATTATCAAGACTTGGGTTTGAAGACATACCTAGATAAATTGTTTAAATAGGTAGATTTTCCATATCATTGAGAGGTGGATTTGAATACATACCCAAATTTTTTTGCATAGGTGTTATTTCCATATCATTCAAAGTTGAAGTTGAAGGCATAGTTGGGTTTGTCTCCATAATTGCATTTTCTTCCATATTCACCATTTTCACATTTGCATCATCTACATTAATCTCATTCTTCATTGTTTCCTCTTCAAAAGTCATGGAACTAGATGCTTCCAAATTTTTCATTTGACGAATCCTTGTTCTTCTCTCTTTTTCTTTTTGCCTCCATTTCTCTATTTGCTTCAATTTCTTTGGCTGTCATTAACTTTCTACTTTTTTTATTTGCCTTTGCTTTTATCCCATGATTACCAAACCCTTTTGATAAAAAAAATTGATTCTTAACCTATTTTCCAATTGCTACCTCCTTCAAATTTTGAAATAAAACTATATAATATGGAGATCCTTTGTTCTACAAACTTTGAAGTACAAAAACATATGAATACATCCAAAATCTCTCTTTTTCAAATCTTCTTGAGAAAAGTCCTTGTACTTGATTCCAATTCAAAAAATTCAAGTTGTAATTGACTCTTTGAAAATTTTGAATAGAATATGGCTTGTTAAGAGATTGCACAATACACAATTAGATTAAAAATTACAAAAAATGGCATAATCTGTTTGTACTACAAGAAAAAGGAATGTTGCAAAAAAAATTGTTGAGTCCATTTTTTCCCAATTTTTTTTAAAATTTGATATATAACAAATGTATACCCATTATAAAATGGGTACCCATTCTATTTTTAGAATAGGTACATGTTTTATAACGAGTACATGTTCATATTTTCAAATGGAAAAATTAAGAATGAGTACCCATTTCTATTTCATAATGGGTACGTATGTTTTAAAGTTTGAATTCTCAAACCATTGTTTGCTTCAGTTTTAGGTTTGGGAAAGGTTTGGCAACCTGACCCTTAGCTTTTGACCTGCAACTAAAAAACTAAGACATATTTAAGAGAAATGTCCAACTTTGGCAATATAGTCGATGGAATTTTTTCAAAATTAAATCCTTTATAGATCAAGAATGTCTAGTTTCCAAATATATATTTTTTTGTTAATATTGGATTATGTTTTCTATTTTTTAATTAATTTCTAAGCAAACTAGTCCATAAACTTGAAATATCATGTTTTTTTGTTCTTTAATACTTTTTTTTGTTAATTCTTTTAAAAATATATCATATGACATCAATCTTTAAACAATTCTCTACACAATGAAAAAAAATAGTTTAGGTCCATTTATGCTATTTGTACACGTTGATTTTTAATAACAACAATTAGGGCCAATAAAAATTCAATAAAAAAATTATAAAAAAATATCCTCATCAATATTAATGTTGTCACATATCTTTCCCAAAAATGAATTAGAAAAATACTTTTATTTAGGTCAAAAAGTGGTGTTCGTACATGTGCATGGTATGGTAAAAAAATGACTTTAAAAAGTGGTTTTTATACATGCCTATCAAAATTTAATTTCTATCATCTGGGTATTAGAATAAATTACATATTTGGAAACTAGTTTCAAAATACTAAATTTCATTTTAATGAATTTTTTTAAGAGTCATTGTGTAAGTGCTTCAAATTTTTAGTCCAAATGTGATTTTTTTTGAAAAATAGCAAAACCACTTCCACTTTTGAGCTTTTTGTGGACCCAACTTCTTGCATCAACCCTATCATCATGGTGGTATACTATGATGACTTAATTTCCTTCTCCAAAAAGGTTGAAGATCATTGTATGCATCTTGAGAAGGTATTTTCTAGGGTTATCAAATATGGCATTTCACTAAATCCAAAGAAATACATATTTGGGGTAACAAAAGGAAAGTTGTTGGGCCATACAGTGTGTAAAGATGGAATCATAATTGATCAAGAAAGAGTTGCAGAAATTGAAAAAATCCCTTTTCCCAAAACAATTAAATGAATATACAATATTTATTTGGGCAGGTTAACTTTGTTAGGAGATATGTCATAGATTTTGTAGAGACAACCAAAACAATCTCTAGAATGTTAAAAAAGGGAGAATCAATTTCATAAGGAGATGAGGCTACACAAGCCTTCCAAAATATAAAAGATGTCAAGCAACCCCCTATGCTTAAGTCTCATAACTTTTCAAATCCTCTTCGGTTGTTCCTTTTGCTTCTTTTCATACTATAGGTGTTGTTTTATTGTAGAAAAATGATGAATAATTTGAGAAAACAATTGCTTTCTTTAGAAAATCCCTTCAAACAACTAAATTGAAATATGATATGATGTATAAATAGGCTTATAATTTGGTTTAAGCTATAAATAATTTCATACCTTATCTATTGGAGAAAAAACAATTTCCTATGTTCCACATGTTGCAATAAAGGATATTTTCACATAAAGGGAGGTCACATGATGAATATGCAAATGGATAAATAAGATCCAAGAATTCAACATAGACATACAAATCAATAAAAAAAATTATAGGTCATGGATTGGCTAAGATTATGGCTCACTCTCTTAAATCCTCTATAAATAAACTAGTCAGCCCGCTTGGACACTCACAACTTCAAGTTTGAATAATGATCATGGTGGGAAATTCTATGAAAATAATGGTGCAAATAATAGAATACTAAAAATAATCATGAAATTTGTTGGGAATTTAGGAGGGAGATGGAAAAATAGCTATAAATATCAAGGATCAAGGGATCAACCATAACACAAGACTCAATTAAAGGATAAGGTTTCAAGGGTCGAGCAATGGGCATGACAGGATGGAGAAGTCTAAAAAACAATGGCAAGGTTTACAATAGATGGAAGGCATGATAGGACAGAGAAGTCTAAAACTATGACATGTAGAAGGAAGGAGTGAAATTAAAAGAAAATGCATACCAAGAAGGGGAAAATAGACAAAAAATGGAAATAAGGAAGACACAAGTATAAACCTAATATGTATAGACCTAGATTGAATAGAAATAGGACATTACAATTGAACACAATAATAGATTCAAAAATTTAAAGTTTCAAGCTTTATAATAGAAGAGAAGGTCTCACCAGCATCCCTTCCCCTAAGCTAGAAATTATCCCCTAGCCACTAATTTTTCCTTATACTTCTCAAGCCTACCATCCAAATTGGTTTCCTTTATAATTATAGACCCATCTACATTAGAAGACAAAGCAAGAAAAAATAATGCATCTAAATAATAGGTGGGATAAAGTTATTATTGTCACTTGGATTTATACCTTTTCCAAGTAAATTACTTAGTAATATAGTGAAATATGGGATGACTTCTCAAAGTGTGGGCTATGGTGAAATGAAGTTGGTCTCCAAAGGTGGCTAGTTCCCTATTGAAGAACCTAAAACTAATCTAATCTACTATTGTTGCCAAGGAAAAAGGATGGAAACTATGTCTGAAACTAGACCTAAAAAACCTAAAAAGAGGTGTTACACCAAAAAATTGAGTGGTTTGTACTTTCTTTAATATGCACAATATGATTAAAGAAGTTAAAAAACTATGCACAACTCAAGTTTTGACATATTTGCATAAGTAGTTCATAGAAAGGTTTTTTGAGTCTATAATAATTCTAACAAAGAAAAATAGAACCCTAAGTTTAATGTATAAAACCTATGATTAATTTCCTCCGTTTCAAGGGTACATTAGGATGCAAATAAACAAGGTGTTTAGATTGACTTTCAACCATGAAGGTGAGTCAATCAGACTTGGATCTAATCTGTTTGATCCTTGGAAATGTATTGGGATTGATTTTCCTTGATTAACCTAATTAGACTATGTGCCCTATACAAAAAATGCAATATTCTGACAATTGATAGATTCTAACAGAGATTTGTAGGACGATTTGGGAAGGGAAAAGTGTTGTGTACCTATCATATAAATTTGGATCTGACTTGAATAGGAGGAAAAAGCTACCCAAGGGTGTCTATGCCCTTGTATGTCTCTTCTAGAATTGAAAAATTGAACGTGTAGCTCACTTCTTGCTCTTTGATGCCTGTCCTAAAAAAAATTGTCTTCAAATCTGAACCTGCATTAAATCTATAAAAGAAATGGTAGGGGTGGCTATATAGGGGGATAAAGCCACCCAAAGGTGTCCTATTCCTAACCCTATATTTTGGAAATTAAGGTGTCAGGGGTAAAAAAATTAGATGAATACATTTTTTATTCACTTGCAATTTGTCGGAAACGATAAAATAAGCCTCAAAATGTATAATTTAGGAGATTAGGGCTTAGTTAGATGTTGAAAATGCATAAATGCAAGGGTCACTAAAGTAGGTCCAAACCAAGCATGAAATTAGACTATCACCTACAATGGAGTACAATTTTTTATGCTACAATAATGTTTAGAAGGAATAATATTCACAACTAAATCTTATCATAAAAGAATAAGAAAACACAAACCATGACACACAAATAGATTACTACTATAAAAGGGTAAGAAAAATGACATAAATCAAGGATAATTACTTATCACAAGATAAAATTAATTATTTTTGTAGAAAAAAAAAATAGTGCACGACTATGAGTAGGCAACAATAGCTTCTTTTATTGATCAAAAGGTATGTTACAGTAGAATAAGCCTAAAAAATGTTCTTCTTTCAATTGAAAATGATGGTGTTACAATAATTTTCCAACCATGGAGTGATTGGTTTTGCTTAGTTACAAACAATATTTGATAGAAAATCCTTTTAGTTACAATGCATTTTCAAATATTTAAGAACTGACACTAAACTGGTCCTAAGTTTTATTTTCTCTATCCAACATTGGAGAGAAAATATGAAAGGCTTTTAAGATTATTGAATGACCTCAACTTGCTTGAGTTGACAATTTCAACTCCACCTAGAAGATGGAAAACTACAATTGCTTGCATTGAGATCCTTAACCTTTTGGCCTTTTTAACTTGCTTTAGAAGCTATTAAGATGACTCCTATATTCTTGCCAATTGCTCCTATATTCTTTCAAATTGTCCTTCAGGTCACTCAAACCCCTAGATACTTGGAACTATCATTTCTTATTCTAACTGGCACTTGCATGATAATAAGGCATGTGAAAGAGGCTTGAAACTAAGTTAACGCCCTAAGAGGGCATAGGAGGATCTTGAAAACCTATTTTAGCATATATTGTTACAAGAATGGAAAGATTGAAGGTGTTGTCATTGATTTCAAGCAGTTAGTTGGTTATTCACTAGTTGTTGTTGGTTGTATATGTTGAGGATATTGAGAAAATTGTAATAAAGATATGTTGTAGGTGTTCAGTGGTCGCTCTGAGTTTTGGTCTGGATTTGCTCCTATGGTTGTGTAGTTTAGATATGTTGTTCATGGTAGTGAGAAGGTGCTATGTTCAAATTTTTGGCTGATGGTTCGTTGTATAGTACAAGTTATGTTCACCAATTATGAACTATGGTTTTCTATGTTTCTAGTTGAGGTCCAGGAGAAATGGTGTTGGTCCAGATTTCTCTTTGATGAATTCTTATGACATGTGGTTCTAAGTTGAGTTAATTTCAGCATTTGGAAAGTTTGTGCTTAATGGTTCTATGTGTTTTACATTGGTGTGGCCGACCTTGTGTGAAATACTACTTTCAAGAATGATGAAGTCTGTCTGATCTATTTGGGTCCCTACGAAGCGTGTGTTTGGGTCGCCCTCATTCTAATTCCACCCTACGATGTTTTGGCACTGGCCTAATTTGAATTTGGATTTGGATAGCTGACTTTGGATATGTTTCAAAGTTGAAGATGGTATAAATACAAGATGAGTTAGTAATGGAAATACATACAAGAGTGAAGAAGAAGTGTGATAAGAGAAAAGAGAAAGTGCAGTTTTGTGCGACATTGATTCTATTCAGTGAGTGTGTGTGTTGAGATTGATGGAGATCAATGCAAAGCTTAATGTTGAGATTTTGGATGCAATGAGCAGAAGGCTAACTCTATCATTCATGCAAGTTGATCGAGTGACTGTGGTGGAATCCTTTGTTGCATTGGGATTGTAGTCTCTCTGTAACAAGTCTTCTTTGTCTTCTTTGTATCTCTGTGGTAGTGAGCCCTCCAGGTTATAGCCTATTGGACAGTGAGTCTTGGTTCCAGATAGTGAGTCCTTATTTCATGCAGTGAGCCTTTTGTAATCAGTTTTGATATTCTCTATAGTGTGAGTTAATCCTCACCATGGTTTTTCCCTTATTGGGTTTTCCATGTAAATCTAGTGTTATTGTGTTTATGTGTTGGATTTGAGTTTTTGCATTGGCATTTAATGATTAATCATTTAAGTAGTATTTTGTTAGTTCTGATTATTGAATTAAAGGTTTAATTATGTGACAACTGATCACCCGCCTCTTAGTTTTCCTATTCAACAATTGGTATCAGAGTGCAAGGTTCCTTAGTGAAGAGCTTAATTGCTTGAGGAAGGTCTAGGATGGTTGGAAAAATGGTTTTTAATTATCTGGGATTTTATCGAACTATGGTATCTAAAAAGTATTGATGGAAGAATATCTAGAGTATTATGGATATAATGTGGAGAAAGCTTACAAAAATCCTTACACTCTTGCTAATAGTCTAAATACACTTGAAGAGATCAAAGCACATGAAGCGAACAATAAGGCGAAGTTCATATTGAAGAATATTCTGGTACATTTTGAGTTGATTAAGGTTCATAATTTGAAAACAACTAAAGAAGTTTGGGATGCTTTGGAAAGAGCACACGATGGTGATGAAAGAGTTAAAGAAGTGAAGTTACATAACTTGTAAAAATAGTTTGATCTTCTACATATGTTTGAAGATGAGAATATAAAAGCTTATGTATAGAGATTGGACGAGATAGTGGCCTAAATGAGAGGACTTGGTGCTACTATAGATGAAACTAGGATTGTAAAGAAGATTCTTAGAACTCTTCTTGATGCTTATAGTGAGAAGGTGAATGTTATTGAGTAGGCTATAGATTATAATACCTATACTAAGGATCTACTATTGGGATTTTTGACATCTTATGAGATGAGGAATTCGAATCTAAGGAATGGGTGCAAATCAGAGACTGCTTTTAAAGCTACAAAAGCTAAATATCTGGATGAAGAAAAATTTGATGAAATAGAAGCTAACTTTGTAAGAATAATGAGGAAAGGATCTAGTAAGTATGAAGGTAAGTTGCCCTTAAAGTGCTTTAGTTGTGGAGAAATAGGTTATTATGTTGCGAAGTGTCCGGAAAGAGCTAGAAGAAATAAACAAAGATATGAGAAAGAAAAGAAAGGAAAAAAGATTAACACTAGAGCTTATTATGTGAATGAGAATGCTAGTATATATTATGAGGATTTAGAATATGAAGACCTTGATGATAATGAATGCTTGTTCTTAGAGATTAAGGATGAACCTAATTTTGCTAATTCTTTAAAACAGGTAAAAGAAATCCCTCTAGAGAAGGAGAAAAATGAAGGTACGATTATCTCTTCCCTACATGTTAAACAATAAAAGAATTTTTGGGTAGTTGACAGTGGTTGTTCACATCACATGATGGATGATAAAATTAAGTTTCTTAAACTTGAAAAATATGATGGAGGCTTGGTTATTTTTGGAGATGATACTGGTGCTAAAATCTATGGGATAGGTTCAATAAATTTTGATGGCAAGCATCATACTAATGATGTTTACTATGTTAATGGTTTAAGGCATAACTTGTTGAGTGTTGGTTAGATGTGCAGAAAAGGATATGATCTTGTGTTCAAGGATGAGAGATGTGAGATCCATAAAGGATCTGGAACATTGATTGCTATAGGAAATAAATCTGATGGGAATATCTATCAACTTAAGGGTGCTGATGGATAATGTTTTATAACTCAGATTAATGACAGTTGGTTATGGCATAGGAGAATGTGTCACATGAATTTTGATAACTTGGAAAGGATCAATGTTGTTTAGTCTGTGAGAGATTTACTAAGAATTACAAAGCCTGTTAATGCTATTTGCAAGAATTGTCAATTTGGAAAGCAAGATCCTAGAGCATGGTATGTGAGGTTAGATAAGAATTTGATGCAACAAGGTTTTAAAAAAGGTATGACAAATAGTAATTTGTACTTTAAGACTAAAAGTGATAGAATCCTGATTGTAGTAGTTTATGTTGATGACATTATCTTTGGAGGAAATGAAAATATGTGCAAGAGGTTTGTAGAAGAAATGCAGAAAGAATTTGAAATGTCTATGTTTGGGGAAATGAATTTCTTTCTTTGACTATAGATTAATCAAATAGAGAAGGGAATTTTCATTTCATAGTCTAAGTAAGTGAGAAATGTTGAAGAAGTTTGGGATGGATGACTCCAAACCAATAAGTACTCCTATGGTGACCAGATGCAAATTGGAAAAAGTTGATGATTCACCTAATGTTGATCAAAGCAAGTATAGATTTATGATTGGTGGACTATTGTATTTGACTGCTACTAGATCAGATATAATACATGGTGTTTGTCTTGTGGCTAGATTTCAAGAAGACCCTAAGGAAACACATGTTTCTGATGTTAAGAGAACTTTTAGATATTTGAATGGCACTTTGAATTATGGATTGTGGTATCCTAAAGATACTGATTTTAAACTTAGTACCTATACAGATGTAGATTGGGGTGGATGTGTAGATGACAGGAAAAGTACAAGTGGCGGTGCATCTTTCTTGGATGCAGATTGGTGGCATAGTCGAGTAAGAAGAAAGATTCAGTCTCCTTGTCTACTGTTGAAGCTAAGTATATTGATGCTACATCTTGTTGTACACAAGTTCTATGGATGAAACAAACGTTGAAAGATATCACAGTAATATATGATGATCCCATTTCTATTTTCTATGATAATACAAGTGCAATTAACATTTTAAAGAATCATGTGATGCACTTGAGGACGAAGCATATATCTATCAGATATCATTTCTTGAGAGAGAAGGTCATGGAGAATGAATTAAAGATTGAGTATGTTCTAACGAAGGATCAGGTTGTTGATATTTTCACGAAGGCTCTTCCTAAAGATACTTTTGAGTATCTCCAGGAGTAGTTGGGGGTTATTTCCCCTCCTTTCATGAACTAGATACTGTGAACCATTTGAATCTAGACCTTGCACAAACACAATAAACATGCAAACAATTAGATCAAACACAAGGTTAGAAACAAATTATTCCTCAAGAAATCCATTTGAAATTTGCAAAAGATAAGAAATGAAAATGAAGAACACAAATGAAACAATTAAATCCTATCTAATGCAAGAAAATTCTTGATCTCTTGAGGGAGTTGGTGCCAATTTGATGTGGAAATTGGCCCTTTCCCAACTCCAATGCTAGCTTTGATAATTTGATGAAGATTGTGATCCACTTTGATGAAGATTGATGAATGCTCCAAGCTAAAATCTGCAAAAAGCCTAGCTAAATGAGATGGATGAGGATTGCTAAGTATTTTAGCATAGTAACTTTGCATAATTGTGGATTATCAAATGCATGGTGAAGCATTATATTTATAGAATGTTGAAATGGAAACAAAGCCAAAATAGAGCAATGTGGGACAAAGATTTGGCCAATGGCAAAATGCCACTTGTCCAAATGTGATTGGATGAGGAATGAGCAAGTTTTTGATCCATGTGCAAGTTTGAAATTTGAATTTGATGAGATGACATGTTTAGGGGGGATGAAAAATGAGTTAAATGCCAAGTGGGAGACATGTAAGAGACAATGTAAGAGCTTTAAATGCTTTGTTGGATGGACAAGTCCTTTTGGGGGGAGATTTCAAATTTGAGGAATATTCCCACTTAGATGCCTTTTGAATGAAAATAGGAATTATTAAATCAAATAAATGATTTAATTGTGCAAGTTACAAAATCTAGAGGATTTGAGTGATTAGGATTAAATTAATCGAGGATTTGATTAATTTAAGGGGATATTTAGCTGATTTGACAATTTGATTTAGATTTTTGGATTAATTTAAATCAAAAAAGAGAGAATATGATAAGAGGCTAATTAAATAAAGATTTTGATTTATTTAATTAAAAGGGATGGTGTTAAATTAAATCAAAGGTTTTAATTTATTTAATTTATGATAGACTTTAGAGATTTAATCAAATAAATTGATTATTTAATTAAATAGGGATAATTAGATCAGATGAATTGATTTAATTAACAAGGGAAAGTGACTTAATTAGACAAAATAATTTATTTAATTAAGAGACAAATATTGATGAATTTAATCAGATAAGGGAATTTGATTAAACAGTTAGACTGAGGGATGATTTAGGAAGAAATGATGTTTAGTAGATCAGAGTGTGATATCAATCTGTATATTTTTTATGTCTACAGATACATATAAAGATGCATCAGTCTGGTGGATCTATGGATCTATCTTTCTTTTGGGCTGATGTTTTGGTGGCTACCTTTGAGGGGGAGTAGGTAGTATTAGGTGTTGTCATTATGAGTATTTTGTTTTTCATGTTAAAGGAGAAATCAATGGAAATTATTCTTTTTCCTTTTCCATTGATTTCAAAGGGGGAGAAGATGCATGTGAAAAAGGAAAGAAAGTTTGGGAGAAGAAGTATGTGAAAGGAAAATAAATTATCTTCTAAGGGGGAGAATCAAAAAAGTGTATTCAGAGCTTGTATGTTGTCTTTGATGGTTTTTCACATCATGTGTTTCCATTAATGACAAAGGGGAAGATTGTTGCAAGAATGAAAATATTGATGGTGTTGTCATTGATGTCAACCAGTCAGCTAGTTATTCACTAGTTGTTATTGGTTGTATATGTCTAGGATATTGAGAAAATTGTAATAAAGATATGTTGCAGGTGTTAGTGGTTCATATTTCCCTTTGATGAAGTCTTATGACGTGTGGTTCTAAATTTGAGTTAATTTTGACATTTGTAGATTTCGTGCTTAATGGTTCTATGTGTTTTACATTGGTGTGGACGACCTTGTGTGAAATACTACTTTCGAGAATGATGAAGCGTGTTGGATCTATTTGGGTCCCTATGAAGCGTGTGTTTTGGTTTCCCTCATTCTAATTCCACCCTAGGATGTTTTGGCGCTAACCTAATTTAAATTTGGATTTGGATAGCCGACTTTGTATATGTTTCAAAGTTGAAAATGGTATAAATACAAGATGAGTTAGTAATGAAAATACATACAAGAGTGAAGAAGAAGCGTGATAAGAGAAAAGAGAAAGTGTATTTTTGTGCAACATTGATTCTATTCAGTGAGTGTGTGTGTTGAGAGTGTTGGAGATCATTGCAAAGCTTAATGTTGTGTTTCCAGATGTAGTGAGTAGAAGGATAACTCTATCATTCATGCAAGTTGATCAAGTGAATGTGGTGGAATACTTTGTTGCATTGGGATTATAGTCTCTTTGTAACAAGTCTTTTTTGTCTTCTTTGTATCTCTGTGGTAGTGATCCCTCTAGGTTGTAGCCCTATTGGACAGTGAGTCCTTATTTCAAGTAGTGAGCCTTTTGTAATCAGTTTTGATATTCTCTATAGTGTGAGTTAATCATCACCGTGGTTTTTCCCCCATTGGGTTTTCCACATAAATTTGGTGTTATTGTGTTTATGTGTTGGATTTGAGTTTTTGCATTGGCATTTGATGATTAATCATTTAAGCAGTATTTTGATAGTTCTGGTGATTGAATTAAAGGTTTAATCCTGTGACAGCTGATTCACCCCCCCTCTTAGTTGTCTTATTCAACATATATATCATCCATTTAGGTTACCTTCATCTTCATGTTTTTATCCACTCTTTAAACCTAGTATGGTTTCCCTTATAGTTTTCCTTACCATGCATCACTTCATTTTTCATATTGTGGTAGATGTGTAAGATTGTGATTATAGAATATGTTAAAAATAGCTCCAATGGAGTCTTGACTTTTAGAAAGCTACCATATAGTCACTTGACTCTTAGTGACTACCATTGAGGTCTCCTTTGTGACTTAATTCACTTTCTAAGGAATGCCTAATAGGCCTGTGAATGATGTGCCTATGACTATACTTTCTTTATGTGTCTTATGATGATTTATACTTGATTTACTCACACATATTTTTTTACAACACAAACCTGTTTAAGGTTAGTCAAGTAAAAAAACTAAGCTCTTAGAAACACATATATAAGCTTTCATGATTCCTCTTTTGGTTACACTATAACCCATCATTATTTCTCATGCTCTTTTGTACAATGTTTATACATGCATAGCAGTGTCCTATGAGCAGGCTTGCCATATATCTATTTGTCTATGTTATCTTCATGAGATCCTTTTAAAAGAGTATGACTATTACTATGCTCTATTTGATATATTGTCTTTTGGACTATGTTTGTCTCTTGGCTTCATGTCCATGCTCCTTTTCCTTACTCATAGAGACTTATTCTCCATGGACTGTCACCCTCTTGTAGATTTACCTTCATGAAACCTTATCCTTTAGAAGACACCACCATTCATTGCTAACTTGTGTGACTATATTATTTTAGTGGCTTAAGTCATGTCTAACTATCCTTTTGATGATGATTAAAGTTTTCCCTAAACTGTCCTCTCTAACCTTCTTAAACTAAATAGGATGACAAGAAGGCTAGAAAAGAGAAATGAACCTAAGAAACTAAAATTTGTACCCTTGCCAGGAAGCCTATTGTTGACATATTTGTGTCAAAGGATATTAGGATAGGTTGAGAAGGTTTTTATAAAGTTAAATATAGCCAAAGGGGAATGAGGAAAATATAGGATGAAAATTATAAATTTTTGGCTACATTAAAGTGTTAATAATGCATAGAGGAAAATAAGTGTTTTCCTTTTACCATTTCTCAATGCCAAAAGTGATGGAGGGAAAAAAAAAAAAGTTTTGCTTGCTGCCTTTGACAGCCTCACCCACATAGTAGGAAGTTAGGGTTTTCAGTTTGCCTTTGTTACCTATTATTCTGCAAATCAGGTTGCATATAGAAGAAGATGACATTGAAAAAGGCTCCCACCTTTCCTGGCATAAATGATGCACTTGGTCACTCTGTTGATGGGCACGTTTTAGGCATATTGTAGAAGTGTGTTGCATGAGTTGAAGAGGTCGAAGGAGCTTCCAAGTATTTCCCCACGTGGTTGAAAAGCAATTGGGTGTTGATTTATGCGGCATGTCTCCTTTCATGACTGTATTGTCATTTAGAAAACACCTGTAGAAATCATTTAATGATTGCTAATATGAGATTTTAGTTTCTCTGCAATAATGAAGTTGAAAAGAAGCTATCCAAAAGGCCTTTACTATCAAAATCCCTATTAAGCTTTGAAATTATTTTTGATTTATATGCCTAATATCCTAAAGGGCTATACACAAAACAAAAGGGTTTATGGGGCTTATTTCAAAGTGTTTGAAAAGTGGTACTAGTACAGTTTTTGATAGAACAACATCTCCTTATATTAGTTCCAACGGTGTTGAGAGATTCCAAAGGGAAAAACAAGTTATGCTAATAGAAACATTAACATTAAATGGACAACATACGTATGGGACAAATGGTTTTTAAATTGTTGTATGCTTTGGAAAGGCTAGGGGTTTGAAGGGATATTTAGAGAAGGTTTGGAAGTTATAGAAGCTTGGGAACAAGGTTTTAGTTTAGAATAGTCTCACAAGCACAGAGTTTCATTTCACCAAGGAATATCTCTTGTGAGAAATAGTATTGGGTGTGGCCCGAATATGGATTTTGATCATTTGAATGTTTCTTCAACTAATGCTACAGGTATAAAAGCAAATTTATATGACCTTGATCAACCTTTGATTGAATAATGAGTATCAATTTTGAAAGATTTTTGAAGAACCTATGGTGATGTTGAAAAATGAATGGGAGACTATCCATTTAGGTTTAGGGGTCTTCATGGTATAATTTCTTCAAGGCATTCAAGATAAGAAACATGAACATATATGATATGAAAGAATATACACAAAACCTAAATGACAGTTTGTAGATGTAATGAAAGTGTCTTCTAGAATCAAAATGGAGGGGAAATGGAAACAAATAGTGAACATTGTAAGGCAAGCCTTGAGGTTGTATTGTTAAAACAACGCAAGGTTTCATGATAGTCACTGTATAAGAAAAATAGTGACACTCAGGGAGCAACAACTTGATAAGATAAGGGTTAGTGACCTTTCATTGTACACAAACTCTAGATTGTTTGTGCATTTAGGAGGCAATAAGTTGCTAGGATTTTGTAGATCTTAGAGTTTTGAACCATTGAACTTTTGAGGAAATAATCACATTTACAAGTGACATAATCAAATGGAAAGGTTATGAGGTTATGAATATGGGCAACTCCAATAATGTCCCTTGATAAGAGCTCTTGTTCTAATACAGTATCCATATTCATGATGTATCAAAATCCTTTTGTTTTCTAAGTCATCAAAGCAATGAATGGACTATGTAAGTGTAGGGGAATATGAGTTTTTAGTTGACAATGTTATGTAGGTGAGTATTCAGGGATGGACAGTAAAATGATTAGTCCATGGGACTGCTGCTAAAGTTCAATATTTTCATATGAACTCTAGCAAGTGGAAACATTAGTAGTTTAGTGTACAAGATCATTGGTAGAGCTTGAAATGGTGCTCATTAAGACTGCCTTCTTCATCTTTGACTCAGTTGGGCATTGTTATCAAAGGAGCAACACTTAGATTTCAATGTTTGTAAATGTTTGATAGGGTGTTGAACTAAATGCATACTATAAGGGGCAGTGTATTCTTTATGGTGATCAAATGTAATATGCAGTTAGCGACAGTCTCAACCTCATTTTTTTGTGCATAGGTAGTGACCTTGCTTGGGTTTTCACTGTCAAAACTTGATAGTAGTACATTGAATATTTTAGTGTTGTTAATATGAGTGCATACTAATGGATTTGTTTAAATGGCACTGATAGTGTAAGGAATAAAGTGCAAATCATAATGGTATTATAAGTGATAGTAGCAGTAAGAAAAAGGTGAGCAACATGGTATAGAGATTTATCCTCTGTACAGTTTTGAGCTTTACCATTATTTATGACATAGGATAGTCTTTATGACTGTAATAAGGAGAAGACTTGAAAAACATGAAAAATTTGTCAAAGCAGCAGATCATCAAATGAGCATGGTGAAGACATTATGAGGATTCATTTAATGGGAATGGTCTTTAAAGAATCTCTTACATCCTTTTGGATGTTTTGACTAGTTCATGACCTTTTTTCTATGCATTTACAGGCAGTGGGATGACAGTAAGTGCTTCATGATGGATGCTTGCTATGAAGATGAATGAACATGAAGGGTTAGGATAGTCCGATGAGTTTGAGGATTGCCAAGTGATGATGATACTTGACATAGATCAGTTTATGTACAATAGTCATACAAAGTGAGAAACACACACTAGGGAGCAATCAAAATATATTAAATATGGCGAATCTTAAGTGTTATGATCAAAACCCTTAGTAGGACTGCTACCCAAGTATGATTCAAATGTATAGGGAAAAGTATAAAGTTTTTTGAATGTTGAAAATAGGATGATTGATGATTATTATCATGGTGATTGTGTTCTTGCATTAGAACTTGCATCAACTATAGTGTTTATCTCTTCATTTTCTCTTGATATTTGCTATGATGCAATAGATGAAAGCAATATAGAAGGTCTCTAACATAAGGTAGCATAGGGAAAATCAAATGCATTGCATTAGATGGATGAGAATGTTTTAGGATTTTTATAGTCCTAGTTATAGCCAACAGATCTACCATGAAAGTTTGAGCAGTAATGTAAGATAGGAGGTAAAATCTAATAAAGGATAACCTATGCGGAAGACACGGTGCTATATGACAGAGTATAGAGATCATAAGATAATCTAGGGATTAATAATAGGCTCACAATCCTATCAAGACATTATGAATGGGAAACAACCTTATAGCTAGCAAATGGAGAATATAAAAGATTAGGGGTCCTTTATGCCATATAGAAGGAAAATAAAGATTTGGATGTAATAATCTTTTTAAATGCTACATGGAGGTTCAAGTTTTCAAGCACATGTGAATAAGGGTCTTTAAATCATTCATGAAAGAGGTTAAGCAGTTAAGGGGGTAGCATATAAGCATCTAGGGGAAGGTTTTGAACAGTAAAGGAAAATACGGTGACATGGACAACAGTTGGACTTTCTTGAGCATAGTTGTAGGTATATAGGGTGTAGTTTGGTGACTTGGATAGAAGTGGAGAGCATCAAGGAGGTATTTTGGAACAAGAATAGGTAGCTACAGGTATCTAGAAGTAGATTTGGGAGCTTTTCTAGCACTCAAGGAGGGATAAGACCTTTTTAATGCCACCGAGGAAATAAAATAGTCAACAGTCATAAAGGAGTCTCTTAATTGTCTTTAGATACTATCCTACATTCTCTCCAATGTAGGATAGTCAAAAGGAAACCAAGTCTCATTTTGTAGGTAGTTCTTTCACTTTTCAAAAACAACATTGTAAATTGTAAAGCTTTCCTTTTTTGTCTTTTATTGTGTATTGTAACTCACATTTTTAGTTTTTAGGCTAAAAATAAACTCTTTGTAACACATTATCAAGCAAGAAATACTAATTTTTCAAATAATGTATTGTTGTAAACGCATCTTCTATCAATAAAGCAAGCATTTTGGCCTTCAAAGTTTTTGTTTTATTAAGTTTGTGAGGTAATTGATGGCATTTTTGTGATTTTTACGTGCAAATCCTTGAATGAATGTCTTACCTCCATCATTTTCAAGCAGAAAGATATATTTATGTAGGTTATTGTTTGTGTCATAGTTCAAATAGGTGTTAGTTTTTGAAGACAAACATACTTTCTTCCTCCTAAAATTGTAAGAACATAGACCTTGCAATAAAATACTTATACATATGTATGTCAAATACTTGTGTTGTACATAAACAGCTGAAAAATTGATTAGTTGTATGTTAAAACAATAGTTCAAATATGAGAAAACACTTTTGGTGCATCACCTCAGTAGGAGTTTAGGTTTCATTTTCAAAGTATTTTCTCTATTATTTTTCTTAGTAAAGCAATATTTTAGTCCATTTTAGGTGAGGTATCAAAGGAGTCAGCCTTCTCTAGAGGTTCCTTTCCATCACAAGTGACACACAAACCTAGAAATGATCCCATGATTCACTACTGAGCTAAGTTTCTGCAACTTAGCAAGGGCGCAATATTGTGTGACAACACTTGTAAAAATTGAACATCATAACCTAATTGTCCCTCTCAAACTATTCATTGTTCACCCATCTTGTAAATATTGTCATGCTTTCTCACTATTTATGCACTATATTGTAGCATTTATTTATGCCCTATTTTGTTTCATCCTTTTTTCATTAGTATTGTTAGTGATTGTCCTTAGATATTATTTAAGACTTATACAGGTTTGTCTACTTATGAATTCTATTTTCTACCATCAATACCCTACCCATTTGGAGTTACACGACTGTGTAAGATTTATTTTGTCATTACCACTCCTATTCCTTGAATTTGAACTATTATGACATCCACCCACTTGCTCAATGTGTTACAAGTTTATATCTTCAAAATTTTCTTTTCATAATTTGATTGGCATCAAAGTCTTGATGAAAGACTAACATTTTCACCTTATGACTGTAATCTCCTTTTGAATTATCCATTGTCTATCCACATGATTTTCATAGTAAATATGACATCTCTATGCACATGATTATCTTCTTAACTATCACCCTTTTATCATAGGAATCACATCTTTTCTATCATAAAAGGTATGTAACCCTCTTGATAACACACCACTATTACCTGTGTTTGTGAAATTTCGTGACTCCTAGACAGTCATGAGATGTCTAGACCCACCATTTTTGTCATGGAACACTATCTTTGTTGATAGGTCTATGCTTGTTATTCTTGATTTGTGTTGTCCTTCATATTCCTTGAAACATTATCAATGAATGCATGATGTTGAGGACTTAAAAATGATGGGTGTCTCGTATCTTTATGTAGATAATTATATCCATAGGTATACATGGCTTTCTACTTGTCATTCATTTGTCATAGTCACCTACACCACTGCTCACCATGTGTTGTTATTTTAACACTATGTTTAACTTTGTATACCTTATTTTTTCCTCATCATTATTAATAACTCACAATGAATTACTTTCCTCAAAGACCTCTGTTATGCATCATCTTTAATAGACTTTCCACTTATGTAAACACATAATCATACTGTATGACCTTAAAACATGATTGCAAAATATTGAAACATAAACAATCAATGAACGAGAATTATAATCAAAAGTCACAACAATAAAGAAAATAAGGTAAATTTAAAAAGGAATGCAAATGAAACACACAATTTTACCCTAACATAGCTCCATTTCTCTCCTCTATTTCACCTTTGGAGAAATGGTATGAATGAACTTTGCTCTCATATTTTAGTAGTACAATAACATAAAGCACTTTGTAGTAATTTTAGTATAGATTTCCTACATGATATGAGATTGTAAATGAAGGAGAGGATGGTTGCATTTATAGAAATTTTGTGGCATTGACCAATATTTGAGATCAAATTAAATGTTGAGAAGATCAATGGTTGAGAATCGATGAAAGTAATTGATTTTTAGTTAACTGGTTGCATGATTTTAGATAACTGATTGCATGAATCAATTAAGAGGATTGATTGGATTGCTAAATCAAACTGACGACTAGTTAACTAAATTAATTACTTAGAGGACTCTAAGTGAGTGGGAGTGAAGTGGTTTTTATTGAGGAGTGGACTAAGAGTAAGTTTCAAGCAATAGGTGAGGTGGAATTTGCATGAGTATTTAATAAATAAATAATTTTTATTTTATTTTTTTGATTGGTAATAATATTTATTTTATTGATATAGAAATAAAAAAGATTACATAATAAAACCAGAAAAACTTCCATACATTTCCCACCAACTCCAGTCAATCCTTCTAATAGATCTAAAAATCAAACCCCAAACCCACTAAGCCATTCCATAGCTAGAGATAGTTTGAGACAAGCTAAAAGCCCAGAGTAAATTGAAAAGCCAAAAGCACCCATTCACATGTCAGCCCTTTGAAAATTTCTTAGGATGACCTTTAGTCTGAGATCGTAGGACCATGGAAAAAGATTTCCTCCTCTCCTTCGCTCTCTTTCCCACAACCAATTTCCATCTGTCCTCGATCCCTTCAGCCTCTTTTTGCCAGCCCAGGGGTGAATCCTGGGGACTCCTCAAACTGCTAAATCCATTGCTTTCTTGTAGATGCTGATCATTAGCCATTCACTTTTCCGCATCCTTCTTCTGATGAGTTAAAATCTGAGGACTCCTCCCAACTCCCTCTCCCCTGCTACCTTTCTGAAGCTTGTTGTCAGCCTTCTATTTTCCCACATCTTTCTTTTGGGGACTCATAAATCCTTTCTTTTCCTTACAATCTAGTGTTGTAGTCCCATTTTTGGCTGTCACATTCTTGACACTATTACTGTGAGCCATAATAGCATTACTTGTAGCTAAAAGTCCTTCTTGAGTGGAAACCTCTGTAACTTGTGGCTACTCCACAAAAATTTTCTCCTATAAAAGTTGTCTTTCTCCCTAATTTAAAACCTCTAAAGCTTTACTCTTCTCTGCAGTGCCTTTCAGCTGAGAACTCCCTTGCTTCAACTCATGTTTCTCGACTAAATAATGTTGGGTGGATGCATCTTTCCACCATGAGGCAGTGCTTTTACTTTTATGTTTGGCACATTCTGCTTCCAAGTGCCCCATTTGATGACATTTTCTACATCTAAAGGGAACCCCTTCACAATCCAAGGGTTGTACCCAACAACCCTTAGAGAGTTTTAAACAAATCTCCTTTGGGGGAACCTTGGAGATTTTCATTTCTACCAATATTCGGGCATACATAGAGTGCAGAAGATTAGAAGAGCCCTCATCCACCATTATTAAGGTTCCTAGAGAGTTCCCTATGGCCTCCAGGCATCCATCGAACCAGAACTGAAGGGGGAAGTTAGGAAGCCTCACCAAAAGGGGGACCATCTGAAATACTTCAGTAGCTGGGTTGAAGGCCAGATGCCATGGCTTTAATAAAAAAAACATGCTTCTCTTCCCATTCCCAATGATATTCATAGAAAATTTTATTCTTGTCTTGTTCTTTTTCAAAAACAACTATAAAAAAACCCTTTGCCATAGGATAGATCTGAACATACCCATCCATTAGAGGTTTCCACTTGTTAGAGATCCACTGGTATAGATCAGGCAAGCATGGCTAGAAGCCCTTGAATCTCCCAATTAATCCCATCCTAGAGAAAACCTTTTCATTGTAGACTACTTCTCCCTCCAGCTTGCCATCCAACTCCAAGGTGAGTGCATCTGAAGCCTGCTGTGAAATAGGGTTCGCACCTTTCCCAACAACGATTCCTCTTTTTGGATGTTTACCAGCCTTACCGAGCCCAGAGTTATGATCTTCTTGCCTCGATTTCTTGCGCACCTTCCTTGTAACATCACTACTCAGCACATCAACACCTTGAGCTAAATTTACCATGCCTTCTTTTACAACGGTGTGGTCTCCACTGTGTGTTGCTGGAAAAATCCTTCCATTCTTTGTGGAGTCTCGACTTGTTGAGTCTTTGACGCCGACACCAGTAGTTGTACACTCCCCAGATGCCCTCTACAACTCCTCTCCCTGGGCACTCTGCACGGGCAGAGCCCTAGCCGGCTCCACAGCGATTCGACCGTTGGCAGCCATCTTCACACAAGTTAAATAATTTAATTATTATTTACATGTGGAAGTTTAGATTTAATAAATAAAATAAATGATTTTATTTATTTTGGAAGAAGATATGTTGAGAGATAAATGAATTAATTAAATAATTAAAACAATTATTTAATTTAGGAAGTGGAAAATGGATAAAAAATTGCTACGCAAGAGAGTATTTTTATTAATATTTAAAAATATTACATATTTTGTGTACAGATGAGAGCTTGACCAACGCTCTCGATCCCAACAGCCCAAAGGGGAACCAATTAACAAAATGGGAACTTCCCAGACTATCCTACAAAAACCAACTTACAAAATTGCCTCACCAATCCAAAGGCCAATACAAAACGATTAAGCCAAAATTGAAAACTTGAGCTTATTCAACACCACTCTCTTGTAGATATATAATAAAATCACCAACACAAGTGAAATCCTGAATTGGTTCCATGTGTAGACACTTCTTCAAAAATCTTACCCCCTCTAGTGCACTTTCCCACTGGGGCAACAAGTCATCTCCTTTAACGTCCAACAAGAAAGGGTATAGCCTGACCATAGTGCCTAAGGCATTGAGTAGGCCCAAATCTCATGGCCATGGAATTCCAACACCCAATTGAGCAACACCCACTACCTCCTCAAGCCCCCCCAATAACTTTGGCTTCAATAACTTCCTTGCTATTTGTAGAACTACATTCTTTGGTAGTTGGAGATCCAATAGACTTACAACAAACCGAGAAGTTATGTCTATGTCCACCCAGTATCTTTCATTCGACATTAAGAATAATGGCCCCAATATCAACTTCACCACACCAACGACAAGAAGTCACTCTCTAGCAATATCCTCCTTAGTCTAAGCTTTGAGACTTCCACCATAAAGGCCATTTTTTGATGAGAGCAGACCAACCTTATAGGGGTTTCCATTAATTTGTCCATAAATTCTCCAAATATATTGACTATTTGGCCATCAAGGTCAACCTTTAAAGATGAGTTCACTTGTTTCAAATCTTGTCAATTAAAAGCTTGCCAAGATTACAATGTGTCTATGTAGCACCTTCAAACTATAAAATCATCCCACAATCTTCTCACATGGATGGTACCCTGGCATAATAAATGCCTCACCATAATACCCTACGATGGCCCACATGTTAAGACACTTAAGTAAGCTTGAGTGATATGACATCCTAATTGATTCATTCTACATGTTTAATCAACCCAGGAGTTGGGATTGCAACTTTGTTTCAACATTAAATTTAGGTTGTAGCACGAAGAACCCTCCAACAATGGCAGACCCAACATGTGCTAAACAAGTGTCTCTAAAGGGAAGTATGAAAGTCACAGTTAGATGACCACTTATCACGTCGTTGCATCTCCTCACAACAAAGGCTTGAAAGTAATACGTAGAGTAGCACCAAGGCACCATGTGTATATGTCTCGACTCTAGTTTTGCCACTTGTCAACCCATCACACTCTCTCACAATAGAAATTGAGCATGATGCCTGAGAATGTGAGTAGTCACCACGTTCTCCCAAGCATTGAGGAACCATGTGCATTAAGTGGGCCCACCATGATTTTCTGTAATAAGGCTCAATCCTAGCACTGAATCGAGTGAGAAGGCTCCACTTGTCAGCTTAGTGTGCTACACCCTTAATATTAGTGTATATTAGGTTATGAATATTCAGCTTGTGGTTATCATAACTCCTAATTAATTCATGTTATCATCATTATATTATTATTTAGTTAGTTAGGTCATCCTAGGGCTTATATAGGGTTTTATTTAAGTCAACCTGGGTGATATCCTAGGCATAAATAGGTATATATAGGAGGTTGTGAGTCTCATTTGATCATCATGTTGAGCATTATGTTCTTATTGAAGACTATTGGAGGTGTCTCCCTTTAAGTGGATTAGGAGGTTTCCCCCTTGAAATGGTATATTATTATCAAGTATTTGTAGCATATTTTATATTAGATTCTTCTTGTGCAAGTTGTTTCATTACAAGTGGTATCAAAGCCTGATCTTGGCACCAAAGAGGCAAGACATCTTCTTAATATTGGAGGTCATTTTGGAAGGTGAATATCTTTCAGATTTTGGTGATTTTTTTTATATTTTTAAATGGTTTTTGAAAACCATACTGAAGAATCTACAATCTAGATTTCAAAGAAATTGGAACAAAATTAAGTGAATTATTCTTGAATCAGGGTTTCTACACAATTTATTTGGAAGGTGCATATCTCTCAAATAATGTTGAATTGGAGTTTGATTTTTAGTGGGTTTTGGAATACATATGAGAGGAGCCTATAGTCCAAAGTTTGGAGAAATTGAAGTAGAAATAGGCTAGTTATTACAAAATTAGCGTTTCCAAAAAAATCACTTTAAAGGCTACAATCTGCTAATTGCTTGGAGTTTTTTCTAGGTAAGTGGTATCTTGGCCCTAGTAAGTTACATTAAAAAAATTTAGAGAATTTAAATTTCATTTGTGTGATTTATTTCAAAATTATTGGTTTCCATCATGACATGACCTACAACAAGGGGCAAAAAGAATGTTCACATCGGGAAAATCCCCTGATAAGAATGAGGTAATAATAGAGGATATTAATCCGAATGAGGAAATAAGTATGGTCAAGGAAGATATTTCCTCACTAAAGATGGAGATGTGTGTCCTAAGAGGAGATATATCAGACATATGAAGCATGTTAAGTTCCTATATGAATGAACCAAGAAAGGAGGTCTCTAGCAACCAAGGTGAAAATTCTAGGTCAGCTACTCTTGACCCAAATTTTTACACTCCTATGGGATCTATGATTTTGATACCAAAGGTGGATATGCACAAGTTTGATGGCAAGGATCCTCTAACATGGGTAGACCAAATGGAGATTTTTTTTTAAGTACATCAAGTCCCAAATGGAAAAAAGGTCACGATGGCTTCCCTGTATCTAGAACCAAATCAATTTATTTGGTATTGTTGGCTTTGTACTCATTGAAAGAAAAGGGGTCTCACGGTCTCATGGTCAGTTTTTATGGAGGAACTCCAAGAATATAGTAATAGTGTGACAAATAACTTCTTTAACCATCTAAATAAACTTCAACAAATAGGATCAATTAAGGATTATATTTAGAAATTCCAAAATCTATCCTTACGAGTGGATATAATTACAAAGGAGAATTTGAATGATTTATTCTTGGGTAGTCTTAAGGATCACTTTCAACATGAGGTATGCATTTTTAGTCCTATATCTACATCTGAGTCTTTTATCTTAGCACACAGGGTAGAGGAGAAGTATTTGATTCCTAGTAAGCAAGGGGATAATGAGATAGGAGAGAAAGGATACTCAACACCTTCTCTTCCTCAACCTACTAAGTTGACTCCACAACAAATTGAGATGAAGAGAGAAAAAGGGTTGTGTTTCAATTGTGACAACAAATATAGTCCAGGACATAAATGCAATGAAAATAAATTATTCTTTATTGAAGGTTTGAGTGAGGAAGAAGAGGAGGAACCAATATTAGAAGGTGATAAGGAGTCAAAAGATTAATCACAAGATTTGCAACTAATAATTTATTATCATTCACTCTCAGGTTTTAGCACCCCACAAACTCTCAAGGTAGTGGGTTTCTTAAAGAAGCAAAAAGTAATAGTGTTGATTGACTCAGGTAGCATGCATAATTTCATCAACAAAAAGTTGGCCACTCATCTAAATTGTTTTATATATCTAGCTCAAGTCTTGATTGCAGATGGTGGTATAGTTAGTTATTTCAGAAAGTTACATAACATTAAATTATCCATGGGAGATTATCACCGTGATATCCCAATGTTTGCTATCTCCATGTGTGCAGCAGATATTGTTTTGGGAGTACAATGGCTTACTACTTTGGGAATGATTGAGATGAACTTCCAAGAACTATTCATGATATTTGAATCAGAAGCAAAGAAAAGAGAGCTAAGAGGGTTGAAGGAAAAGTTCCCACAAATGGTAAGTTCTCATCAAATGTAGAAGATGCTTAAGACATGATTTTATGGTTTTGTGGCCCAATTATGTTCATTAGAAGTCAATTGAATGCTCCCTCTCATCTAGATTTACAAGCAATAGTTGATCATCACTCAGTGGTCTTTGGGGATAAGCCTAAAGGACCTCCTCATAAGAGGGATCACGAGCATACCATACAATTAGTTCCAAGGATCCAGCTACCAACAACAAAGATACATCCACCTTTTAATGCCTCTTATTTGAAGAAGGTAATTGGGCATAATATCCCTATGCAAGAAATATTACCAAAGCTCGATGAAGAAGGAAGAATCATATTGGAACCAAAATTCAATTGTAAAACATGCCTAAAGAAGCTAAGGACAATAACACTCATCCAATGGAAGAATCCAAACTTAATTAGCATTAAGGACAATGCTTCTTTGAAGAAAGGGGGCATGTTACGCCCTTAATATTAGTGTATATCAGGTTATGAATATTCAATGTGTGGCTATCTTAACTCCTAATTAAGTCATGTTATCATTATTATATTATTATTTAGTTTGTTAGGTTGGCCTGGGGCTTATAAAGGGTTATCTAAGTTGGCTTGGGTGATATCCTAGGAATAAATAGGTATATATAAGAGGCTGTGAGTCTTATTTGATCATCATGTTGAGTATTGTGTTCTTATTAAAGACTATTGGAGGTATCTCCCTCTACGTGGATTAGGAGGTTTCCCCCTCAAAGTGGCATATTATTATCAAGTATTTGTAGTATATTTTATATTATATTCTTCTTGTGCAAGTTGTTTCATTACATAGTGCACCACTTCTACAACAAGGATTAGGCTTAGCACCAAAACAAGAAAGCAAACACCACTTTTCTACCTAGTGCACCACACCTCAAGAAGGCTTAAGGTTTGCATCAAAATGAGCAAGCGAGCGCCATGTACACCGAGAACTCATCCCTCGAGTCTGAGTGATTTTTTACCAGTTGCTAATACAGAATCTTGGCTTCTCCCTGTATCCAAGCCTATGAGGAAGCACAAGATGCCTGGCCAACAACTTAGGCCACACTCCCCCAACACCCTCGCCAGTAATCCTCCCAACCCAATATTCTCCATATGAATCCACACACAACAACCACTAATCCCTTTGAGAAAAGGAATAATATTGTTCCTTGAAAACCCCATTCACACCAATATTTTATATTTTTTCTACCTTATAATTGGCTTCTTTGTATATGTGTTTCACCACATAATGCTCAATTTTTCCTAAAAAATCAATAGCTTTCTCCACCAACCCTCGCAAAGTTCCAATTTGAAATATTTCCCATCCTAAGAGCACTTATCATCAAAGACAAATCACCTTCCACCTCAATGTTTTTGAACCCAAGTTCTCGGTAGAACTAAAGCCCTTGAATCATCGCCTATAGTTCTATTGTGTTATTCATTCCAACACGGAGAGGAGTTGAAAGTTCCCCTACTATAGCCCATTTCCAATTATGAATTATACGTCTTGCCCCCAATCTTCCTAGGTTCCCACTTGATGCTCCATCGAAATTGAATTTGACCCATGACTGAGTGGGAGGCCTCTAAACTACCTTGGCATGAGGTTCTTGTTGTCTCGCAACCCCTTGACTACTAAATGCTCTATCAAAATTCAATTTGACCCATGACTGAGTGGGAGGCCTCCAAACTGCCTTGGCATGAGGTTCTTGTCATCTCTCATCCCCTTGACTACCAAATTTTGTGAACTTGAGACCAAACCACCCAAGTATCAAATTCACATCCTATTTTGTGAATTCCAATTTCTGAGGATTTATTCTTGAAACTCTACTATTCACAACCTTAGCAGTGACTGTCTCCACCTTGTTTTGAAAGGATGAAGTAGTCATTTCCTTTCCATGGAATATTCTCTTGTTTCACTCTTTCCATATCTCCCAAAATAGAATGGACGGGATAATTAGCCATATACTCAAGTACATTTCTTTCCTTCTTAACAAGGGCTAAGATTTGAAAATGTTAAAAATATCATTCAAAAGGGCATTTACCCAACCTGAGTGAAATCATAGAACTATGTCTCACTTTTGAGAATGAAATTTTCGAGGAAGAATTCAAGTTTTTAAAATGCACCTTTGATTGAAGTAAAACCTTTGATCAAAGTACCTTCAATGGAAGTTATATCACTGTATACCTTTGATAGAATGCATACCTTCGATCGAAGGTAAAGGCCTAAATCAACACACCTTTACATAGTGACCTTTGCTCGAAGGTCCTTGGGTACCTTCAATAGAAGGTGTCAAAAATGATAACTTTGGCTTCTACATGAAAATTTCCTTATAAAATTCAGTTTCAAATCCTGGTTTGGACCTTCAAATGAACTTAACTTGACAAGATTGCAAGATTGTAGACCTCAAAACAAGCTTTCCAACAAGTATAGTTTTGATATGTTTTCATTTTATCATGTATTTAATTTTCAAATTTTTATTGAACATAGATTTTTGTCTGAACATCGAGATCTTCATTTTGTAGAGGTGGAAAAATAGTAAACCATTGTAAAATAAATTCAAAAAATACCCTTTCCCTAGGTATTGATGTCCTTGTTTCACCAAAAAAATGGATTTTGATATATACACAAGTTATGTTGGACAACACACACATATGTCCAAATTATAGTTACAGTGACATCAAAAATTAATTTTTAAAAAATATGTAACAAAAAAATATGAAAAAATATCATTTCCCTAGATATTGATGTTGAAAATCTATATTTCAAGAATTAGAATTTTATCCTTTATAGAAAAAAATTTATGTTGGACGACACAAACATTACTTTCTAAAAATGTTGTTTTCTGTTTAAAACTAGTTATTAAAGGAGATGTTGAAGATTAATGATTTATTTCAACAAAATTTAAAAAATATATATTTAGAATCTACACACAAATTTCCCCAAATCACTAGTTTGCATCATCTTCAAATTCTTAATAGTTTAGCTATTATAGGTCTCAAAAGATGAAGATTCAGTTAAAAATATTGATGTAAATGTCCATCTTGGAAAAAAATTGAGACATAGCATTGTGATTTCAGCCACCCCGTTTCGTGCATAGCCACTTCCAACACTCCTGACCAAAGGGAGAACCAAGAAATAGGTTATTTCTTTCTTCCTTACTTGAATTGCACATTACACACCATAAGAGGCCATGACATCACATTTTGCTAAACCTGTTTGCAGTCAAAATCATTTCCTATATTACAATCTAGGAAAAGACCCCAACTTTCTAAAGGCATCTTCTATCCCAACATAACTTCCATGGGAGTGAGGTCCTCCCCATCCTACTTCCCCAACATCGAGAAACCATCCCTAGTGTTGTATTTCCCTAAACTAACAGTGATCCAAACTAGCTCGTCTTTACCCTATGGGATTATTATAATTTTGTCCTTAAGAATTGATTATAGTTGCATGGTTTCTGCAACTAGAAGATTGAGCTTGTTGAAGTCCTTCCATTGCCATTTGTTGATCCCATCAACATGGTTTATCTTGATGTAATCTCTCACATTCTTTCATCAAAGTCGTGTGAGTATATCTTTTGTATGTTACAAGTTTGCAAAACTATCTATTATAGGGTGTCCCCCACGAGTCCTCCCAAAACAGGGTTGAACTACCATCATGAATGTCTCAAGATAAGAACTTTTTTATTAGTGTTTTTCACTCCATCATGAGATTCCAAATTCTCAAACCTTTAGGAAGTGTATTAGTAGTGAATATGTTGCACTCATTGTCATTTCCTAGGTATTTGTATTGAAGAATCCAAACCCATTTTGACTTGCTCTCTGTATACATATTCCATATTAGTTTTCCCCCCAATGCTTTGTTTTGTCTCAAAATATCTCTTAATCCAGTTCCTCCAACCACCTTTCCTTTGTATATCCTATCCCATGCAATTAGCGCAAACTTTTTCTTATCTACATTTCCTTTCCATAAGAAGTTTCTTATACTTTGGTTTAAAGCTTGATATTTCCCCTTAGGCAATGCCAAACATGACAATAAATAAAGTGGAAGCACATAAATGACAACCTTTAGCATAACTAATTTTCTAGCCCATGATAGCCACTACCCCTTCCATGATGACATCCAACAGTTTACCTTGTTTACCAGGGGGTCTCATAACTTCCCATTTCCCACTCCCTTTGCTAGAGGCAAGCCAAGGTATGTACATAGTAATTAACATTTCTAGAATCTCATAACTCGAAGAATCTCTTGCTCTTTGTGCAAGGGAGTATGAAAAAATTTGCTTCACTTACCCCCGGACCAGAAGCCTTTGAGTAAAGATCTAGTATTTTCTTCAACTTACAAACTTTGAAACATTTTGTTGCCCCAAAAAGAATAGTATCACCTACGAACTACTAATGGGTTACAACATGCACATTGCTCATTATTTGAATTTCCTCTAACTTCCTAGCATTAGCTATGACACTAAATGCATTTCCTAGCACCTTCGTCATAATAATGAATAAAAAGGGTGAGAGAGGATCTCCTTGTCTAATCCCTCTCAATGCCTCGAAGAAACCCTCTGAGGTTCCATTCATTGTGATGAAAAATATGAGGCTAGAAATATAATTGAACACCCAATTTACCCATTTTTTCTCAAACCCAAAGGCCAACAACACCCTACACATAAATCTCCAATCCACTTGGTCATATGCTTTTTTGATATCCAATTTTAGTAGCATACTTTGGTTTTTAGTTTTTTGAATCGAGTGAATGGCTTCCTGTGCAATAACCCCTTCCAAAATTGAATTCCCGCGTATGAACCATGATTTCTTCTTTGAGATTATTTGTAGAAAAAAAAATGAGTCTGTTCACTACTACTTTCACCATAATTTTGTATAGTGTATTGCAAAGGGCTATGGGTTTGAACTCATATAATGATGATGGCTTCTCCTTTTTAAGAATCAGAGAAATGAAGGTGTTGTTGATTTTTGTTAGGACTACTCCCAAACTCCTTGAGTCCTCTATGGAAGCAACCACTTCACTACCCATAGTACTTTAGCACTTTCAAAAAAAGCGTGCCAAAAACCCATCCAATCTAGGTACTTTATCTGGATGAAGTTGGAATGTTGCTACCATGATTTCCTCTACTGTAAACTTGCTCATAATAATCTTTCTTTTTCCTTCATGGACCAGCCTTGGGATCACCTCCAAAAGCTTATTTTTTGATACAAGACTTGATCCTCCTATATTATTTAATAAATTTTCAAAATAAGTGATTGTTTCACTTGCAATGCCCCTAGAGACTCAACAATTGAGCCATTAGCTCTCTATAGACTTGTAATTTTTATTATCACTAAATTGTGCACCCTTGCTGAGTTGATAAAATCACTTATCCACCTTGTGAAACATGGAATGATCTCCTTGATTGTGGACTCAAATGATGGAGATCAACCTCCAAATAGGGTTGGTGCCCTTGGTAAAAAATTGTTATCACTAAAATGTGCACCCTTGTTGAGCTGATAAAACCACTCAACCACCTCGTGAAACATGGGATGATCTCCATGAGTGTTGGATCATATGATGGAGATCAACCTTTAGAGAGGTTTGGTTAACTTGGTTTTATCATCTAAACTAAACTACCTATTGTTGTTGTTGGGAAAAGAGAGGAAAGTGACATGAAATGAAACCTAAAATTTAATAAGGTGATGCACCAAATGAATTTTGACCCAAACTTATTTAAATGAACACATTATTATCAACTTAAAATTTAACATACACAACCCAAAACTTCATATGTCTCTTGCATAAGTATTTCATGACCAAGTTCGATATCTAGGACAACATTTAGAAGGGGTTGGAAATATTCTCACAACTTAAACTTTACCCTTAACTAGTTAAACACAAGTAATTACTTGCAAAAGTACATATTTTTTGCATAAAGGCAATGAAAATAGGACAAAAATCAAGGGGAAGAGGCATCACCACAAGATTACATCAACCATTTTGAAGAAATTTGGACAATGAAACAACTTTGAGAAGGTAAAAACAACTTATCTTATTGATAAAAAATTCTTATAAATAGCATAAAATTCTAAAAAGGGGTTACAATGCTTATTCTTTTCTAGAAAGAACCTTCATTGGTTACAATACAGGGCTCAAGATGAGCAAGAACTGATTTTTGAGTTACAATTCTGTACTTTTTTGCTTCTAGAGCTCAAAAACAAGAAATAATTGAGTAAAAAAGCTAGCCAATGGATCCTATATCTCATCCCAAGCATACAAGAGAATATAGGAACTAATTTTGGCTAAGTTATAAGGCTGGAAAATAGGGTAACCTACTTTGCACGCCCAAGAAGTTTCCTGCTTGACTTGGTCTCTCCAGCTCCTTGAAATGTGCTCCACTTGGTGATGAGGCTCCTAGATCCTTGATAGGTGTTTGAATTGCCCCCTAGATGTTCTCAAACTTCCCTTCAAAAGCTCAAACTATTCATTAATGTTCTGACTGCTACCAAACTATCTTGACTAGTTCATAAATGTCTAAGTTGTCCCTAGAAAATCTCTACTTGTTGTCCCTATCATCTTTTACAAGATATTTTAGGGTTATTGGTCGTGTAAGGAAAAAAAGCCTTCATTCTAGGGCTCAAAACTATCCATAACTGCATTCTTATGGGTTGAAAACTTCCCTTAACTCAAGTCATAACCATGTAGACTCTTTATTAGCTCTCAACTAGTGATAAGTTCCATCAAACTGGCTGTTTAACCCCCTTTGACTGTTTTAACTCATGAATACTTCAATGATCTACATGATAGCAATGAGATCTACTTGACATAGTTTGATCTCACATCCATATTATATGTAAGGAATTTTATTTGCCTTCCTTTATTATGTAGCATGTTTCAACAACACTGTGAAAGCTATTGTATCAATAGAAACTTTGTTGCCCCTTTCATTATAGGCATCAAACTATCACCTACTAGAGTTGTCCTACTATACTTTTCCATCATTGGGCTTGCATTGTATTTTCCATTTGAAGACAAAAAGGTTAATATGATTTGATAATAGGTCCTATTGAGATTTCATGCCCCCCTATGATGTCTCATCATTGGTAACCAATTTGAGAAATTCCCCATGGGCCATCTTGCATGTTTTCTCCTTGAAGTTTCCTAAATTTTGCTAAGTCCCAAAATTTTAGGTTTTCGGGATGTCTCTTTATACTCGCTTACCTTGCATGCCTTCTCCATCGCTCCTTCTTCCTCCCCTTTTTATTCTAAGTATTTTGGGTTTCATTCTTTGAACTTACCCTTTACCCCTTACCAATCCCTCTCGTCTTCCATTTTTTCCTTTCTCATTTCGACCTTCGATCATCCCTCTTCCCTCTTTCCTCTTCCCTTGCACTTTTCTTCTATCAGCCTTTGTCCTTCGCCCTTACCTCTTCCCTCTTACCACTTTCTCTTCACAATGCGTAAGGCTTCCTCCCAACCTCTAACCTCCAATAGTCCAAGGTTCAACCTCCAAATTCTTTGAAATTTTTGCCTTCTCCTTCCATTTTTCTCCTCACTAATTCCTTGATCCCAAAATTCAACTAAGTGTTAGGGTTTCAGGTTTCAACCTTCGGGCTTCCCCTTTACCTCTTACTTTTCTTCGGTAAGAGGTATCCCTTCCCCTTTACCTATGATTTTTAGAGGTAAGCCTTCTCTCTTACCCTCGACTTTTCTTTCTTCTCTTACCCTCGACTTTTCTTTCTTCTTTGCGCTCTGCTCCTCCTTCTTCCAAGCATGCAGTAAGCAGTAGACCCAACGCTCAATCACCTGATCGTCGATGCCTAAAAAAGACATATTTTCAGGGCTTTGGACCATTTTTTTAATGCTTGTAAAGGCTTTATTTTAGGCTCGATGCCTTGACCATCTTACATTTTGATGTGTTTTTTGGGCGATGCTTTTGAGGCTTGATTTGAATTTTGATTGCCCAGATTTGATTCTTGGGCTTCAAGGATGACATTTATGACATCCCTTACCTTCTGCAGGTGGATTTCATGGGTGCCCATTCCCATTTATTACTTTTTTTGACTTCTTGGTGGATCTATGTCCTAATCGCATCTTTCATGGATGGCTTAGATCTTGCACACCACAACTCTTTTTTGCTAACCCTGGTTAGGGTTAGGTTTTGACTTGTGCTTCTAAGTTATGCTTGATCTATAAAGGAAAAAAATGTATTAATTTTACTTCCTTCTTCTTTTGGCTCCTCTAGGGTTATTCTTTGGTAGACTTGCATTTTTGCATCCCTGTTATTGTAAAGATTGGCTTTTTCCTTTATATCAATGAAACCAATCAAGCTTTCCTCTTCTCAGCTCTTTTGTGTTTGAGTAAGTTATTACCTTCATATATGAGTGTTTATTGTATTTTCATGCATGTATGTTTGTATCAAATGGTTTACAATTGTTGGTTTGAGAAACCTTGCTTTCCTTCCAATGCTTTTTCAAACCCTAACCTACTTGTATGCCCCTAAAATCAACCAAACAGAGAATTGTGTGAGTCTTTTGGTCCCTCTTCAACGATATATTGTGCAATCTAAGTTAGGAAGAAGCGACCTTTCCATCTTGATGTATCACCTCCATTTTCCCTTTCATGTTCTCCTTCTTACCTTTTCCCTTGTCAGCTGTTAGAATAGGTTAGTGGTAGGTTTTCATGTGTTGGGTTGGACCAACACTTTGCATTGGGATTGAAAAAGAAAGTTGGCCTTCTATGGAGATTTGACCTTATACGTGAAAAGGTCCCACACCTTGAGGTCATTTCCATTGTGTCATTGGAATATTGATCTTTATGCTCAGTAGGGTGCAATTTCATGTGACAACAATTTTTGGCACGCCCGGTGGGACTATTTATTTCCATTGAAGAATCTAGTGTTTTCTTCAATTCATTTTTCCTTTTGAGGCATATCCTCAAACACCATGGCGATTCCATTCAAAATCAACTGGTTCAAGCAGCCTAGTTTCATTTCATGTCATTGAGGAAGTGGTGCTCTTCATTTTTTTTGCATTTGGAGGCATTCTTCAAGCACCTAGCAACTCTGCAACTCTTTGGGTGACTCTTTGGTATGTACCTAAAATATTTGGTTGGGTGGTCCTTTGCTCTTATTTTGTAAATTTCAAAGAGTTTCCTATGCATTAAAATATCATATTTTAATGGAAATCACATGTACACTCCACCATATCATGATAATGCTAGCTTTGCACCTCCCAATCAGCCATATCAAGCTAGTTATACCTCCCATTTCATTCCACAAAACCCTGTTGTTGTGGGTTTTCAACCTTTTCAAAATGCATACCACCCACCCCACCCTACTCACTCTTCTTGGACACCTACATATTCTTATCAATGACCCCAAGAGACTCATCACTTTGAAAATCAACCTTGTTTCTCTCCTGCTCAACCCTGAAATTTTGATAATTTAAGTGCAAGTGAAATAACAAGCATTTTGCTTGATGAGCTTATGAGACAACAAGAGTTTGATCTACAGCAGAAGGAGTGGGCTAATCAATCCTATCAAGGGTAGCTAGAAGGTTATTTCCCATGTTATGATGAGTTTTTCCATCAAGCTCATTATTCACAATAACAAAAGCTCAGCTCAGACATGGTATTGGGAGTCTTAAACCTCGGGGCCCCATTAGCCCTCCTTTTGTTCTAGAACAACCTATTGTGCAATAGGTTTGCAAGTGAAAAAAAATTAGTTTCAAGAATCCTAATCAGCCCCTTGAAACTCCCATACAACCTCTTGTGCCATCAAGTGGATCTTCCATGTTGGAGATCCTAATTTTTGCGAGCCTCTATTCCTCACAAAAACCTATCCTTGAGGAGGTTGCTATTGTGGAGCCTTCTTGTGCTCTATAAAATGAGTGTCTTGGTTTTTTGCAAGAAAAGATTGAAGATGAAGCATTGTTGCAGCAACAAGACATTAAAAAGGTAGAAAAATTTGATACAATAGAGGAATGAATCCTCTCATTTGATGTCCTTCCTTGTTTTGTTGAAGATGCGGATAAATTAACTATACCTACATCAGTTGAAGCCTTTGAACAACTTGGTTTGGGCTTGATGGTTGATGATAACTCCATGGTTTTGGAGCAGCAACAATAGACGTGTTTAGCCCTTGTTATAATGGATGAAGATCCACGATCTGTTGAGGTTTACAGTTCTGAGGTGGAGGATCTCTTTTGGGATGATTTAGAAGCTTTTTGTTTAAGCTTGGATTCCAATCTTTCATCCCCAAAAGAGCAGCATTGTGGCAACAGTATAAGAATGAAGAAGCAGCAGAGGATGTGGCAGCCATTACATGCCATGAGTCTGATTTTGTTGCAGCTTGTTGCCAAGAAAGAATTAAAATAGAGAGGCAATTTGAAGAATTTAGTTCTTCACTTGAAGTGCCTAAAAAATCTAAGTTTTTTGTTGATGAAGTGTGCATCAATGCAAATGATTTTGTAGTTATTGAGTAGCCACACATTTGTTTGGAGAGTGATGCTCTTGTTGCTCAATTTGTTTGTATGCCCAAGCTTCAAAGTTTCTCTTTCGAGGTGCATGAGGAAGGTCTTTCTTGTGAAAATAAAAATTTAGATTTGGCATTTCAGACATCACCATGTGAGCTAGAAACATTCTCCTTTTGTTTTAGCTCATGCAATGAGGAGGTCAACGATGTTGATATTGGCCTATCCTTTTGTGAAGTGAGTTCTCTTCTGTCTACAAAAGGTTTGTTCTTGGATGGTGACTTGCCTTCACGGTTCACCCGGGATGTTGTTGTTCATCTAGGGCACCAATGCTAGATGAATCTAATACTTGTATCATATGGTTCCCTTGCAATGGAAAAATTTACAGTGAAGCGATCCTTCACCTTGCAAGTGTTTTGTGCAGTTACATGCATGTTGGTAGTAGTTTTCAGTGGTTGCAGTTGGGTGAGGTCTACAACTATGGTTTGAGGGAGATCAACTCCTTCAAAAGGTTCATCTTTGACAGAGGTGAGCTTCCATTCTTTTCTTTCTATTCTTTTAGTGTACATATTGTAAATATCTTACTTTCCATGAAGTGTGTTTGCACACCCTGCATTCTCCTTAAAGGATTGTATGCTCTTAGCTTTCATGCTTTCCTCTAAGTGCAGCTACACATGTTTTGTTTTTCTCTAAGGAGGCCCAGTTTTTGAAGTTTTCACCCTCATGACTTCATGCCCAATGGACCGATAAGGCCTCTAGATCCCATGATTAGTAGGCAATCGTCCCGTAGAAGTCACCATTAATGTTGACATTTTTTTGCCCCACTTTGATGTCCCATCATTTATAACAGATCTGAGAAATTCCCCATGGGCCATCTTGCATGTTTTCTCCTTGAAGTTTCCTAAATTTTGCTAAGTCCCAGAATTTTGGGTTTTTGGGTTGTCTCTTGCTTGCTTACCTTGCATGCCTTCTCCATCGCTCCTTCTTCCTTCCCTTTTTCTTCTAAGTATTTTAGTTTTCACCCTTTGACCTTACCCTTTACCCCTTACCAATCCCTCTCCTCTTCCATTTTTTCCTTTCTCATTTCGGCCTTCAGCCTTTGGTCACCCCTCTTCCCTCTTTCCTCTTCCCTTGTGCTTTTCTTCTATCGGCCTTCGCCCTTAGCCCTTACCTCTTCCCTCTTACCGCTTTCTCTTTGCAAGGCATAAGTCTTCCTCCCGACCTCTGATCTCTGATGGTTTGAGGTCCGACCTCCAAAGTCTTCGAAATTTTTGCCTTCTCATTCCATTTTTCTTCTCATTGATGCCTTGATCCCAAAATTTGACTAAGTGTCGAGGTTTCGGGTTTCGGCCTTCGGGCTTCCCCTTTACCTCTTAATTTTCTTTGGTAAGAGGTATCCCTTTCCCTTTACCTTTGATTTTTAGAGGTAAGCCTTCTCTCTTACCCCCGACTTTTCTTTCTTCTACACACTTTTCTCCTCCTTCTTCCAAGCATGACGTAAGCAGTAGGCCTGACGCCCGATCATTGATGCCCGACAAAGACATTTTTTCAGGGCTTTAGACCTTTTTTTTATGCTCCTTTCGGGCTCGACACCCCGACCATCCTATGTTTTGACGTGTTTTCTAGGCGATGCTTTTGAGGCTTGATTTGAATTTTGAGTGCCCAAATCTAATTCTTGGGCTTCAGGGATGACATTTATGGCATCCCTTACCTTCTGCAAGTGGATTTCATGGGCGCCCATGCCCATTTATTGCTCTTTATTGACTTCTTGATGGATCAATGCCCTAATTGCATCTTTCACGAATGACTCAAATGTTGCACATCACAATTTTTTTGCTAACCCCAGTTAGGGTTAGGGTTCGACTTGTGCTTCTAAGTTATGCCTAAACTATAAAGGAAAAAAATGTATTCATTTTACTTCCTTCTTCCTCTGGCTCCTCTAGGTTTTTTCTTTGGCAGACTTGCATTTTTGCATCCTTGTTATTGTAAAGATTGGCTTTTTGCCTCTATATCAATGAGATTGATCAAGCTTTCCTCTTCTTAGCTCTTTTGTGTTTGAGTAAGTTATTACCTTCATATTTGAGTGTTTATTGTATTTTCATGCATGTATGTTTGTGTTAAATGGTTTACATTTGTTGGTTTGAGAAACCTTGCTTTCCTTCCAATGCTTTTTCAAACCCTAACCTTCTTGTATGCCCCTAAAATCAACTAAATAGATAATTGTGTGAGTCATTTGATCCCTCTTCAATGATGTATTGTGTAGTCTAAGTCAGGAAGAAGTGACGTTTCCACCATCTTGACGTATCACCTCCATTTTTCCTTTCATTCTCTCATTCTTACCCTTTTCCCCCATCAGTTGTTAGAGTAGGTTTGTGGTAGGTTTTTATGTGTTGGATTGGACCAACACTTTGCATTGGGATTGAAAAAGGAAGGTGACCTTCTCTAGAGATTCAACCTCATACGCGCAAAGGTACCATACCTTGAGGTCATTTCCATTGTGTCATTGGAATGTTGAGCTTCATGCTCAATAGTGTGCAATTTCATGTGACAATAGGTCCATCTTTCGATATCTTGCACCTGTAACTATTCTCATGCTTCTTGAATAGTCATTATGTTTGTGCTATGTTTACATACTTTCATCCTCTTCAAGTGACTATCTTGAAGACTTCAAATTGTCTTTTGTCTTTAGAATATATTGATTTCTTTACCATGGCACTTATAATACTCTCAACCATTTAAGCATGTGCGAGCCTCATAGTCTCCAGTTCTTCCTTTATAATTGTCACCAAGTCTATCTTCTATCCTTTCTCATAGTAACGGTCTTTTGCTTATTTATCCATTACCCCCTTTGTGCTTCTAAAGATTGCAACCTTTCCTCATAAGGACTATCACTGTCTCTTCATGAGACTATTCATTACATAAGCTTCCCCTCTCTATAGTATGTCTTATAGCCTCTATAATATTTCTTGCACATATTCTATCCTCCACTGTCAAATACTTTGTGAGGTTGCTCTTGTCAAATACATGGCACCATCACTCACGTAACCAACTTTCTTTAGACTTTCATAGACATTTCTTTCATAACATTATGTTGGCTCATTGATATGTTGTGTTCACCTTTGAATTATGTGATGTACTTCCTCAATATCTCAATGCACTATCAATTACCCTCATCTTGAGTCATGAAATTTGAAATACCTCACTGTCTTGACAAGGATTCTTTCATCATTCACAAACCTTTCTTCACTTGAGTTTGATGAAATATGACTATCATACGTGTCTTGTGAGAAGTATCTAGTTTCCTTCTCATAATCATTAGATAAAAAAACCTTCATTTTTCAGTGTACTGCAACTTCATCTATCACTGTAACATACTCATTCTTGTTGACCATAGGACAATCCTTTTAGTATTTAACTTCTTGACACTTGGTGACAAAACTCTTTCTCTATTCTCATGGCTTTTAGCTTGCATATTTGCACCTTACAATATATGCTCACTATCCTTTTATGGACTGTGCTACATGTCTTGAGTTGTCTCTTGTATTGATTACCATGCTCATGCCTTCCTCAATGCATAGGTTTGTCCTCTATTCTTTACTAATGATTTTTCTACATAATCACAAGCCAACTTAAAAACATTGGCATCATTTCACAAGAGGAAAAGGTCTTTGGAATGAGCCCCATGGCTAAAGTATCCATAGCAATCTATGCAGATATTGCAGTTCCCACAGGGGGAGTATTGGCCTTCATAATATGTTTTCTTTTTCTATTCATCATATGAAAGATTCTTCCATGGTTTGTTTCTCAAATTTATTGATTGAAACTATAAGAATCATCATTTGAGCTATTTCTTGCATTGTCACTTTGATCATTTTTTCCTTGGATGTTCTATCTTTTCCATGCATGATTTATGATAGCTTCATAAGGATTTTTTCATCCTTGTCTATATAGAGAAAAATGTCCTCTTGACTATACAGTAGGGTGTTGTCTTCTTGACCTCCCTTCATTAGATTGAGCTCTCAGGTAAATAAATCCATTAGGAACAAGCCCAAGTAAGACAAATACAACAAGATAAAAAAATGAATCATAAATTTTGATCTCCATTTCATTCATCCACTTTGCCTCATGAACAACTCGTACAAAAACCATTTGATCACTAAAGTACTCTCCATAAGCCTTAGCGGATTTATGCCACTTGTAGATTCTTGCTTTTGCATCACACAGGTGACAAACACATAGTTTTGGAATGTGTAAGCATATCTTTGAGGTTCAACATAAAAAGTGCAACCAATATATATAAATGCTCAGGACCAATGTCTTGCAACTTAGAAATAGGTTCAAGGACAATCTCCACAACATACATAATTCAAGTGTCTCATTTATCCTTTGAATAAATTTTGACTTTCCAACACTAATGTACCCTTTTAACACAAAATGTAAGTCTCTTTTTCTTCTGCACTCCTTTGTCATTCATGGGTTGGTCTTCTTCTTTTAATTCCTCATCAACACTCTCCTTTATATATAACAGTATACTCTTTACATCATTCTTGTGGATGATCCCAATCAAGATATGTAGAAGTTCAACCATATTTTCACTTGCATCTCCATGGAACCTATCTTTATAAACTTGCTTGAGTTCAAAGAATTTTCCAATTCCCTTTATCATGTTGTTTATTGTTACAAGTTTCGAGAGGATGTAAAGAGTATTCCTCAAAACTCAGGGTATCATGGAATTAGATAGGACTGTGCCTAACCCATTGATCTTATTACTGGTTTATTTAGATGGTTCTGAATATTGGGACCCTTTAGAGTTACCTATATTGTCTAGTGCAAACACAACAAACTCATATTCAGATTCAGTGCCTCCAATACAAGCTTCATTCTCTCTTTTGTTGTCACCCTTAGGATCTTCATTTCACTAGCTATATATTGCATCTACATTATTGAAGCACACTACTCCAATACCTTACAAATACTTTGCTTTGAAGAATGGAGCCATTGGTAACAACTTATCAAAGACCTCCATGCAAGACATCAAAATGATTGTCCTTGGTTTGGTTTGGAGACCAATGACCCTTCCAAAGCAGTATGATAATTATTAATAGATACTTGATAACTTCACTGGCCATGTGCTTTGCAGTTTGGATTTGATCCCATAGTAGTGTAATAAAATTTGCACTAAGACATCCAATGAGATCTATATCAAAATAACTTGGACAAAAATATTAACCTTTTGTGAGCCATTAATAACTGCAATATTGTACATGTATAAATGCTCAAGGATTTCTCATAGACTATCATTGTGTTCATCTCTAATTTGCATAACATTATTTAGCCTCTAAACCCTTATGACCTTGCTCCAAACCATATTGGCAATATGTCCATCTAGAAATAGTTTCAAAATGCAATGTAAAATGTAAAAATTTATGTCAAAGTTATGCCAACAGTTCTTAAACCAAAAACAACCACAATTGACTCTTTCTCCATATTATCATAATGACTATAGCTATGTTTCAACTGAGTTCCCCTTTAAAAGCAATTGATATGCCTCATAAAGGATAAAATGCATACCTAACTAGCACTTGCACTGAAAAGGAGGTGCAAGGATTGCGTCGATAGTAAAATATATGAAGTAATATATGGGAGAGTACAAATCAAAGAAGTAGGCATTTAGAATTTGATATTTTGACCATTGATACATAGGTTAGTTTTGTAGCATTATGAGTTGAAGGTGTTGTGCATATTATCAAGCTTGCATAGATTTTACAATTTAAATCTTCAACAAACCTATCATTAATTATCATAACTAATTCCTACACATATTTTCTATAATTGTATGTCGATTTTTGATAATGATGCCAGCACATGAAGTGTCAAATTACACTTGAAAAAATACAAATGATCTAATAGACTAATCCACAACTATAAAATGAGTGGTTTATGTGCTTATGCAACATGTGTGATCCAACCAAGGATGTTGTGCCCAGGTAGAGGCTCTTAGATATACAATAACAAACATACTAAAAATTGTAATGGGGCCTATTTGTTTGATGAAGTACAAACAAATTTCATAAAAGGCCTTAAGCAAATCATAACATATTGTGCTAATTAAGTTAAGCTTGGAGTTTGCAACGAAAGGTAACCAACAAAATTTATAAGTTTATATAGAAACATTGAAATTGGGCAATCTTTTTTGGCATCCTCCCTACCTATTGTCAAAATGGGAGCTTAAGAATGGGCTACTTTAATATTTTCCTTTCAGACTCTGCCCATTTTATCAACATTGATAACAACATGAAACAATTCATGCAAAAACTTGAGGTAAGTTACCATTGTTTGAGCGAGATTAAATTTTGCCAGTTTTCATGACAGACAATTGTTGTTGCTATAAATGTGATGGCTGCCACTGTTATGTGGCGGTTATTATTTCCTTATTCTCATCGCCACGTAGTATTTTGTCAAGAAACACACAAAAATCTTGTGTTCTTCTTTTTGATCATTATGAATAGATTGAAGCAACAATTGTAGGGAAACTGGTTTGGTGTGCTTAGGAAGTTGAAGCCTTGACTGCTCTGGCAGATGGTGAGACCATGCTAAAATCTTCCATTTATATTAATGTTGCTATGTATTTTGAGTGCATTCTCAAGAACTCGTGTGAGGATATATTTTTTCCCAACTCCAATCAAGCCCAATATTTTTAGATCTAATTTTTGTTTACTATGAAAATATTAAAGCAACAGTTGTAGGAAGTTTGGTTTTTGGTTTGCCTCAATCTAGGAAAGTTCTACTTTGGTAGGGTTTTGTAATGTTTCTAAATTCTCTATGGCGATTTTACTTCTTCTGCGACATTCTTCTCATCCCCGTCCTACAATACCATGAACTACTTTGCAAATACTGCACCACATTTTGTCTCTTCATTGCCTTTGGAAGAGGAACTTGTAGAAAAAGAATGACTTTTGAAATCTATCCGAAAAGGAATTATATTATGGTGTAGTGCAGCGTAAAGGTAAAAACCAGAAGTGACAAGCTATTATCATAACTCTTACTATTACCATAAGAAAGCAAATAATAATCATGCACAACTATTACCAGACGCATATGACTGAAGTGCAAGGGTTAAGCCCATAGAAAATTAGGGTAGATAAGATTTTTACAACCATTTAAATGAAAATATCGGTTGTAGTTAAGGTTTGTTTTCAACTCACTCAGACCATGGCAAGTGACTTACCTCAAGATTTTGCATGACACGGGAAAAGTTTACGAAGCCCTGCAAACAACTTAAAAAAAAGATTAAATGAGATGAACTAAAAACAATCTACCAACAACTGCACTTCAATCTATTAACAATAAACCAATTTGGAAATTTCAAAGTTCTTTTCAAAAAATTTACGTGAGCTTGCTCCAGAAAAGATATTATGTGTGAGTCGGCTGAGATTTGATGGTGACACTTTTGCAAGCCTTTAAAAAAATATTAAACATGAAGTCAAATTTTTTTTTTTAGGAGTTAGGCAAGGAATGATTTGACTGATCAAAAATTTCTCAGGCATGAGAAATACTGAATCCCAGTGGATTTTAGGCGTTGAAGACATTCTAGGCAGTGATGATGAAGTTGACAGTAGTGCATTAAAAGCAAATATAATATTTGAAAAGAGATCCAACCAAGTCTGCATTTACTGAAGACAATGCACATTCCATTACCTTTCAAAACAGGAAACAACCTCAAAAGATTGTTTGATGGGAGCAGTTTCAGGCGTGAGACAGGTTTTCGTTCAAAGTTCACTCATACTATATATAGCCTATCGGCTAATAACAGTTGGATAGTATAGAACTTAGAAATACTATATATAGCCTATCGGCTAATTACAGTTGGATAGTATAGAACTTGGAAACATGTGGATAAAGTGTGAAAATCTCCTAAAATTTCTCTAACATATCTCCATCTTCCACTGCAATGCACCCTAAATGCCTCATGAATCCTCTACAATGTGCCCTAAACAAACTCCATTCAACGTGGGTGCAACTTGACCTTTTCTTTTCTTTTTTAAAAGCAACAATCTCACCTTTTTTCCTTTTCCTTTCCTTACATTTTGGTGCCCAAGAAATAGGAAGATTTAAGTTAAGCTCCTTTTTAACAATGCTAAGACTATTTTGACTAAAATAGGCTAACAATAAAATCAACATACAACCTAAATTGAGGCATATACAAGTGATATTCATCAACACTCTTGTCTCATTGTTATACACAATATTTTCTAAATCAATGCAATCGAATATTCTGAGATTCTATGTTATATATTTGATGTAGTAAATGTTTTATTTGATGGTTTCTATTCAAGAAGTAGAGTAATTGATTTTAGTTAAATGTTGAAATATTGTGAAATGATTAGGGATTTGTAAGAATAATTGCACGTTGTTGAACAATAGTGGGTTGTACTGATATAAAGTAATAGTATATATAAACCCTTGGGTTTGTGTTTAAATTTTTGTTATGAGAATATTTTATAGTTCTTGACTATGTAGTTGGATAAGGCACCGGTTTAGTGATGCACTCTATTCAAAACCAAAGAAGAAACTAAATCATAATATTTTAAGCTTCTTGTGATTAGTTATTAGTTTGTGTTCTTACACCAAGAATTGAGTGAGTTATGGGAATGTTTGGATGAGATAAATGTATGTGTGTTATATTCCTAACATTACATGTAAGAAGTTAATCTGCCATTTGTTCTTAATTGTATATCTCCAAGTGGTGTGTGTAAAGGGAAACCCACCTTGGTTTTGTAGAGTCTAAAGTGCATAAGGATGTTTCAAATCCTCATTTGTTGGCACTAACCTGATTTTATTACTAATAAGAAGTAAATTACCTTTAGAGATAATAAATAATTTAGTTAGAAGAAAAATAAACCAACACAAAATTTTCAAAGATTGAGTTTCTCAAAAAAATTATTGTCCCATTATAAATTTTGATCTTCTAAATCTCATAATTTTAACAGAAAGGCTTGCATTTGAGTCTCATTTTTTAAAGTGGGGAGTTTTTTGTGAGACACGTGCATAGTGCTACCTAATTTTCTTATTCAATAATTAGATGGTACTTTTAGCTTTCAGACCAATATTAGACATTATTAAACTTTGAAATACTAACTCTAACCTTTGTAATCACATTGTTCTATAAAGTGCAAGAAATTATAAATCAATTTGGGTATCTGGAATAAGAAATTTGAGGGGAGGTACTATTGTACTTTTACTCTTTATAAATTTTTATTTTCTTGGGGTCTCCTGATTATTCTTACATTTGATTGATTTGAGGTCTATTATTGTTCATTATGGATTTTGGTTGTTTATTTCATTTTTCATGTATCAAGCATTTCACACATATGGATATAAGGTCTAGTTGGAAGGAATATTTGATGTACGATAGGAGAATAATAGTTAATCTAATTAACGTGACATGTAATCTTGATTGGGTTGATATTCACTATTCTAATATGGGTTACCCTATGGTTGCCTAGATCAACAACTATGAAGAATATAGAGATCCTAATGATCCTCCAATCTTAGATGATGCCTTGTTGGACCATATTACACTTGTGGATGTTCCTAATACTATTACAAATAATTTTGATTCTTTTGACTTTGTTGTTCCAATTACAATCATAATTTTGTAGTTAAATATTCTTCTACATCTCCCACACCTACTACTTTGATAGAGATCATGGCTTCTTTGTATGCCTCATCATATTATCTTTAGTATGTTCATATTTTTCTTCTTAATAATTAGGATGTTTACTTATCCAACATATATTACATATTTGTAGAATCTCCTATTTAGGATCTTGACAACCATTGAGTATATTTTTATTTTTGTTTTTTATGTCAACTCTTATGGAGTTCATCTCCATATTTGGGTGCATTAAGGGGTCCTATTCCCTTGTGTGAATATTATAGCTAGTCTATGTAATTAGTGAATTTGGTAAGGATTTAAGGCCCAAATCTAGATCACCTAAATCTAGAGATTGATCTATGACTTCAATACATAATTATGTATTAAAATTATAAGGCTTCAATGACTCATTATATTGTTGAGTGACTTGGGTGCATTTTTTAAATTTTAAATGAGAGAATCTATTTCCTAACCCTCTCTTATATCTAATAATACTAAAATGATATAATTAGAAAGAAAGTGCATAACTCAACTACCCAAAAAAAAAGAATATAAATAAACTTGATGATTAGAGAGCACACAATCTCTTGAAACACTTTCACTGTGGCAAAAAAAACTATTGCCTTCTTTGGATAGAATAATTGATCAAAGAACCAAGAACTATTTAATATTGTGTTGAGAGAAATATATCCTTCCCTTGTGGGAAATGAGGGCCTCCATAGTTAATTGTAATCCCTTCCTAATTGTGTTAAAAACGTCCATTTGATGTGTTTCAACTTTAGTCTTCCTTCCTCTATGCTTATTTGGTAAGTACATTTTCCCTCAGTCTTCTTGGATTTAGTTTTTTAAATGGTGAGGATATCTTTAGAAGCTAAAACATTTTCTTCTTCATTTTGAGAACAATATTCTTCATTAAAAAATGATTTCTAGAATTAAGTTACACCATAACAATGACATCCATTGGGCAAGCATCTTCATTAGTCACATGTTCAAATGAACAACCACATGATAATTTCTTGAAGGGAGGTATGTGTTGAAGAAGAAAATATTTTCACAAAATCTACATTTAGGTATCCTACTTTTGGGATCCATTTCTTCATTTAAAAAAGTGTAGGAACCAAAAGTAAGCTTCAAGGGCTTCCCACACTTAGCCAATTTGTGCCCCAATCTATTGCACCTGAAATATTTAAAAGGAAGGCCTTCAAGTTAATAGACAATAACTTAGAACCTTGTGAAGAACACATATTGATGGTGTGAATGACATGCTTGGATAAGTCCATCAACACACAAACCCTAATAAATCTAGATTAAGAGGTAAGGGAATCCTCATCAACTATATTAAATTCACCCACTAATTCAACTAAACTCTTAATAAGGTCAAAATCCTACATAACCAACTAAGGGTTATATATATGAATCCACAAGGGAGCCATTATTATAGCTGTTGTAGTAAGGTATAAAAGAGAAGACCAATGGAAAACCAAAAAAACCATATTTTCCAAAGAACCAAGACCATTGGCCCAAATTGCTTATTAACTTTCCAAAGTTTGAAGTGACTAAGAAGAAATTATTCTTAAGCAAAGAAAGAGAGGGCACTACCATGTTGCTCTAGATTGAATCCATCCACTACGTTGTTTCATCAAAGGATATATTTTTACCTAAACATCAACACACCAAGGATCTATGATCAATTATGACACCTCCTTAACAAAATACAAAGGAACATTTCCCAAAGGAAAGAATTTGGGGATGCCTTATTCTTTTGTTGCTAGAGTTGACCTAATAAGTGGGTCTATAGGGTTGACAATTTCAACATGCCTCTTTTCTAAAGCTCTTAAATTGTATTACACATCATTTTTAGATTTGGGAAGGAAATAGACACCTATTGCCATGCAAGGTCCATAATAGGTTGAAGATTAGGGTTAGTTAGACATTTTTTAGGATTTATAATAGTTGTCATAAACATGATGGGGGGTTACATGAATTCTTGAATTTGATGTAAACCCTAACAATTATTAGAGAATGATCATTGAGAGAATTTTACATTGCTATATTGGCCCCATGATAAGAGAAATTTACCAAGTTTTGTGAAGAAATCCCTTGAATTATACCCTCTTTCTCATCATTCTTCCAACCTTTGTCACACTTCTATTCCTACACCCAATCATCATCACTTCAATATATATTATAAAGGTTTGGTTTATTACCTAAATACATTGTCTATATGTAATAAAAAACTTAATTATATGTTGATCATGCATTTTACTCACTCAAGTGACTTGTGTTGCTATTAATTGGTAAAGTTTTCATTTCTAAGCATTTTAAAGTTGTTATTTTGTTGATAGACTTGCTTTATTTGATTTTTTATTGTACAAATGGATCTACATGCTAGAGTTGTGGTTTTGGACATTCTCTAATTGGAACCTCTATCATTGACTAGATGTTAGTTCATAATGGGTTTTGATGAACAACCACTAAATGATTATGGATATAAAACATGAGAGGAGCACAAACTAGGCTACCTACTAAACCCATCAACACAAGCATCTTTTAAATAATGATACAAGGATAGATAAACATCAACAACCATATCATATCATTATATAATCAAGTATATATGCAATAATTGAAAAAAAATTCTAGCATTATATACATGTGCAATAAAGATAAATCTATTAGAAAGCATGTATGTGTAAACACCACGAAGCATATCCAAGTTGAGCATAAAAAAATGTTCATTAGAAAGCACATACACCTAACATGGGGAGGGAGGAGACATCAAGAAATAAACCATAATAGATACAAAATCATTACCAACAAAATAATCAGATATATCATTGCAAGAATTTAATTTGGTAGAAATGAGGTTGTAGTGGTGGATGAAATAATATGGATATAAACATGAACCATTTTTTAATCCATCATGAATGAAAACAAAGAGGGATCCATATAAAGTTCAAATTTGAATAAAATAGACAAATTTAAAGAATTAGATTTGAAAATAAATGGAAAATACCTAAGTGGGATTAAAGATTCAAGACTCACAAAAATGAAAGGATGAAAAAACACCCCACAATATATAAGTCTAATTAAGAATAAATCAAATAACACTACTCAAACTTAGAGAAATATGAGTTGAAACTTATAATTCATAAAACAAATGAGAAGGTTTAGAAGTGCTTAGCTTTGTTTGATTAAATAAAAGGTTGTCAATCATAGATATTTACTATAGTTGATGTGGATTATGTCTTCTAATATTAAATAATTGTTGTAAGCATTGTTATAGACCTACCTCTAAATGCAATTATGCGCTTGGATGGGACCACACTCAATTTAGTTCTTTAATGTCACATCAACAACTTACACACATATAAATATATTTATGTTGGCAACATGAGCATGATGATGTATGGTGTTTTCATCAATGGAAACCCATTGTAGAAGTGATGGTTCATCAGTATGCATATAGTCTAAAGTAGACCAAAGTATCGATTTTGTGGTCCGCATTGCTTTGCACTGCAATATCTTGTCATATGATTTTGAGGTGATAATGATATGTGGTGAAGGAGTCTATATCCAAAATTTTAGGGTTATATGTCTTTTTCAATCAAAGATATTAGTGACAGAGTATCAGGCTATGTTGTGACATAGTTACAGTTGCAAAGTTCATGTTGGAATGCTTCGCATTCCATCGTAGATGATCATTATGCTTTGCGGATTTCAGGAAGTGTGAAGATTTTAGATGAGTGTACACGCTGAGTTTTAGATGGTTTGGTGGTCCGCGTTTCAAGTTTTTAATTAACAATTTGTTCATTCAGTTGTTGCTTCACCAGTTTTGTTGACATGTGGTGCCAACCTAAGGGTTTTGGGGTCGTGTGGTATTAATTTGAGTATGGAGTGGATTCATAGGAGTGATTATAGGCCATTCCAACCTATTTTGGTGAAGAACACATTTTTGTTTCTTCCACAAGGTACATATATGATGAAGTTTTGAATTGACAGGTTATGGTGTCACACGTTTGATCTAATTAGGCTAACATAATTGACGATGACCTAATTGATGATATAATTGTTTGTAGAATATATACATATGTATAGAAGGTCAATTCAGTGTGTGTAGTATGAGATATGAGATGATATAGATGTGTGAGTGAGAGAGCAATTGTGACTAGTGTGAAGTGTGATAGTGGTGAAGGATAAAGTGTGTAAAGTTAGTTTTCTGAGCCTAACTAGAACTGTTTCTTTAGTATATTGCAGATGCATTGTTAGTAGTTCAAAATCTAGTAGTGAGCCACTCTTTTCTATATCTTTTGTAATTTTGGAATAAGTGATCTTCCTTGGGTAGTGAGCCCTCCTATTTTTTGGATAGTGAGTCCTCTAGGTAGTGAGCCCTCTTATTTTTTGGATAGTGAGTCCTTTGGGTAGTGAGCCTCTTGTAATGTACTGTAATCGATTAAGATATATTATGAGCTAATCCTAACTATGGTTTTTCCCTTTCAAGGGTTTTCCATGTAAATATGGTGTTCTTGTGTTGATTTTTGTGATGGATGCTTCAATTGTTCTTTTTCATTTGTGCAAGTTTAATGAGATGCTTTGAATTCACTTTTAAGTTAATGAATTTTAGGGAATATTGATTCACCCCCTAGTATTTTAGGTTTTCAACAATTGGTATTAGATCTTGGTTCCTTCAATTGGCTTAATCACTAAGGTATATCTTGGAGGTTGAACACATGGCAACTAGGAGGTATCCTATCCCTCTGAAAGAAATTATGATGGAAGGGTTTACTAAAGAAGACTGTGAAGTTGATATGGAAGGAGAACTCAAATTTTCTCTTAATGATCTAGATAAGAAGAATGTGAGAATAGAGATCTAAAAGAAACTCTCAAGAAAGTAGATGAGTGCATCAAGAAGCCAAGGAATCAATTCAAGAAAGTTAAAGAGCAACTCAAGGAAACAAATGAGAAGCTTAAGAAATCAAATGAGACAATCACTAATCTGAAAGTGCAGGTTGAAGAAGGAAAAATATTTGAAGACTTCTTGAATGCCAAGTTGAAAGGAAAGTTGGATTTCTAGTAATTCCACTTCATATGCATTTCCTGAATCAAACTTCTTCAAAATCTTACAAGGTCCAAACTTCCTCATCATCAGCTTGTTGTATGTGCCAACTGGAAATATTTCCTTCCTCAAATATACCATCACTTCATCTCCAACTTCAAATTCCTTATGTCTCCTCTTTTCATCTGCTTTCTCCTTATACTTCTGGTTCATATCTTCCAACTATTATTTCACTTGAGTATGCACTTTCTTCATGTGTTCTACAAATTCTTCTACCTCTACACTCATTTTATCTTCCATACTGATGTCTCTCAACTCTGATATACCTCTAGGATGAACTCCTGTGACAATCTCAAAAGGTGTCTTTTTTGTACTCATGTTTACTGAATTATTGTAAGCAAACTCTGCTTGTGCAAGGACTAAATCCCAACTTCCAGTCTTCTTTCCAACCAAACATCTCAACAAATTCCCTAAACTCTTGTTCACTACCTTTGTTTGTCCATCAGTCTATGGGTGAAAAGTAGAACTGAACTTCAAATCTATCTTCAACTTCTTCCAAAGTGTTCTCCAAAAGTAACCAACAAACTTTACATCTCTGTCTGAAACAATACTTCTAGGTAACCCATACAATCTGACCACTTATTTGAAAAACAAGTCTGCTACATGCACTACATCTGTTGTCTTCTTATAAGGTATGAAATGTGCTATCTTAGAAAATCTATCCACCACCAAAAATACATAATCATTACCTCTTTGTGTCTTCAACAAACCAAGTATGAAATCCATACTAATATCCTCCCAAGGTCTCTTTGGAACTATCAAAGGCTTATACAATCCAATATTCTGACTACTTCCTTTTGTAACTTGACAAACTTTGCAACTCTGCACAAATATCCTAACATCCTTATGAATCTGTGGCCAAAAGTAATTCTCACTCACAATGCCACTGTCTTATCAAAGCCAAAGTGTCCTGACATTCCTCCACTATGCTTTTCCTTCACCAAGTTATCCCTCATTGAACTCTGGGGTATACACAACTGATTACCTCTGAACAACATATCCTCCTGAATGAAATAATCCAACCATTGACTTCTATCCTCCAAAATAGGTTCTTTACAAGCTCTCCAAGGTTCTACAAAATCCAAGTCTTCCTCATACAAGTTCTTCAATTCATCAAAGCCTAATACCCCCACTCTCATCTCTGTTAGTAAATTCCTTCTCCTACTCAAAGAATCAACAACTCTATTTGACTTTCCACACCTATGCTTCAAAAAAAAAGTGTAACTCTACAAGAAATCTACCAATCTCATGTATCTCTGATTCAACTTACCTTGACTGTTCAAATATTGCAATGCTTGATGATCCATATATAACACAAACTCCTTAGGCAACAAATAATGTCTCCACTTCTTCAAGGCTTGAACTATGGCATAAAACTCCTGATCATACATTGAATATCTTCTCCTGGCATCATTCAACTTCTCACTGAAATAAGCTACAAGTCTCTCTTCTTGACTCAATACTGCTCCAATTGCATTTCCACTTGCATCACAGTCTACTTGAAATACCTTATTGAAATTTGGTAAAGCCAACATAGGTTGATTAGTCACCTTCCGCTTCAACTGTGATATCAAAATTTTTAACCTATTCTAAGCAATTAAATGCAATGGAAAACATAATAAAACACCTCAAGATTAGTCTAAGGAATTTGAAAATGCAAAGAGTAAAATGTTAAATGATGACAATGGATATACCTTCCTTCTTGCAGCCGAAACTCCTTGGTTGGCCCTTGATTTGGATTGATTTGTATGCTCCTTGATGGCTCTTGATATGGCTAAATGCAAGTCTTGACTATGTGCTTGAATGTAGATGCAAATGGATGAAATTGAAGGTTAGATGAGTATAGAAAATGGCAGCATTTAGTTGCAAAATGGCTAAGTCCCCCAAATTCCTTAGAGGAAGGGGTATTTATAGAGAAACTTGAATTCTCTAGAGAATTCAATGGTTGGGATTTATCCAACAAGGCCAAGATGAAGGGCTAAGGTGAGTTGAGGACTCACAAGCCCTCACATCTTGACATGTGGATTGTGAGATGGCTAAGGGTGAGATGATGTGTAGGTGATGTGGAAGAGAGGTACATGATGTGGAGGAAAGAAAAGTACCTTCCAAGTACTTTGATGTGACCTTTCAATGATCACATGGGGAGAGGGAAAGCTTTGGGAGAATAAAAGTGAATTAAAAATTCACAATGATTGGAAGAATCTAGTGGATAAGACAAGGTTCCCAAAAGGTGGGAATTTGTCACATTTGACTTGATGTGACAAGTCAAAGATTCTAGAAGATGCATGGGAAAAGGGGATTCTAGGAATAATAAAGGTGAATTAAAAATTCACATGGGGAAGAGAGGAGCCTAGGGTGAATAAAAAGGAATTAAAAATTCCTTGGGGGATGGGGAGAGTTGACCAAGGTACTAATTAGGTTTAAGTAATTAGTAATTAGAGGATAATTAGGGGTTAATGAGGATTAGAAGCCAACTTGCAAAAGTTGGAGGATGTGACACATCCTAATCAAGGATTAGGCATGTGCACATCCTTAATGAAGAAATTAAGAGATGGATTAGGATTAGATGAAAATGACATGTGGGGAATTAAATAAATGTAGTATTTATTTAACTCATTTGATGAAAAGGGGATTAAAGAGGGTAAGGTATTTAATTATTAATTAAATACCTTAGGGATTTGGCAGAATTAAGGATATTAATTAAATAATAGTAATATTACTTAATTAACTTGGATAAGAGGATGTTTAGATGAAAAGTAATAAATTTGGAAAAATTAATTGTCCAAATTTGGATGTCTACATCAACAATTCCAAACTTTGATTTGCTCCAGACATCCATCTAAAATCCTTCCTATCTCCTCTCATTGTTTCTCTCATAGGACTACAAATATAACTGAAATTCCTAATGAACTTTCGGTAGAAACTAGCCAATCCATGGAATGATCTTACCTCTCCAATGCTATATGGTGTAGGCCACTCAAAAATTTCTCTTACCTTCTTAGGATCCATCTTCAATCCATCCACATATATCACAAATCCTAGATATACCAACTCCTCCTTCGTGAAACTACACTTCTTAATGTTTATCAGCAACTACTCTTCTCTCAACCTTTGCAAAACTTGTCTTATATGCAACAAATGTTCTTTTCTACTTTTACTAAAGATCAAGATGTCATCCAAATACATAATCACAAACTTACCCAAGAATTTCTTCAATACCTTATTCATCAACCTCATGAAAGTACTCAGTGCATTTGTCAATCCAAAAGGCATCACCAACCACTCATACAATCCTTCATTTGTCTTGAATGTTGTTTTCCACTCATCCCCTTCTCTGATTCTGATATGATGATATCCACTCTTTAAATCTATCTTTGTAAAGTACTTAGCTCCACTCAAACAATCCATAATGTCATCCATCTAGGGCAAAGGAAATCTATACTTCACCATGATCTTGTTTATGGCTTTAGAATTTGTACACATTCTCCATTCTCCATCCTTCTTAGGTGCTAACATAGTAGGTACTGCACATGGACTTAAGCTTTCTCTGATCAAACCCTTCCTCAACAACTCTTGCACTTGTCTAGTCAACTCCTCATTCTCTATCAGTGTCATCTGGTGTGTTGCTTTATTAGGAAAATTAGCTCCAGGAATCAAATCCATACAATGACTAATACTCCTCACAGGTGGCAATCCATTAGGTACATTAACTGAAATGATCTCATACTCTGTCAACAACTCCTTTATCTCTTTCGGGTGTTTTTCTACATGATTCAAGTCTTCATCCTTCTTAGGCACCAAGGCATAACACACATTCTCATGTCTCAACCCATCAAGGAATCTCCTTCCATCAACCAAACAAACCCTAGCACTCGTACAAACTTCAACTGTAGGAACATCTTCCAATGGCAACAAAATCTGCTTCATCCAACTTGCAACAATGGTGTATATATTCTTCTTTCCATCATGAATAGCCTATCTATCCTACTGCCAAGTCCTTCCCAACAAGACATGGCATATATCCATAGGCATGATATCACACAAAACTTCATCATGGTAATTTTATATCTTCAATTTCACCAAACATTGTTCACTTACTAGTATCTTATGCTCATCTTGAATCCAAGCAATCTGATAGGGCTTCAGGTGTTTCAACCTTTCCAACTTCAGTTTAGTCACCATCTCTTTAGAAACTAGGTTCTCAAAACTTCCACTATCAACAATCACTTTGCAACATTTACCATTCACCTTACATCTTGTCCGAAACAAATTCTTTCTCTACAATGGTTCTTTCTCCAACTCACTTTGACACAATACTCTTCTATTCACCAACACTTCTCCATCTTCTGATTTATTAGATGATCCAATATGCTTTTCCTCAACAAATTTTTTCCTTTGATTTTTCTTTGTCTTCCAGTTTGTCTCTCCCTGATTACATTCAAATGCTTTATGTCCTTCACCACATTTATAACAAGTTCCCTTGAATACTCTTTTCTCCTATCCTTTATCATCTCTTCTATAACCTTCATTTCGGTAACCACCATATCCTCCTCTTCTGTAAGAGTTTACATCACCTCTCTGGTATAAACTATCATTCTTACTAACCTCCTTATCCTTATTCTCATCTGGAAAAGTTCCTCTTCATCCTCCAGTAAAAGTTCTTCCTCTTTAAAATCTTCCACCTCTTCCTCTCTATCTTTGCTCATGTCTTTTATTCAACTTCTCCTCTGCTTTTAGGGGACACTGATATGCCTCTTCCACACTCAACAACTTGATCAAACTAATTTCATCTTATATAGATGACCTCAAACCATTCACATATCTGGCTACTTGCTCAATCTCATCCTTTGAATGTCCAGATTTGATATTCAACTTATAGAATTCCTCAGTATACTTTGTTACACTAGATTCTTTTTGCTTCAGATTTTGCAACTTCTTGAACAAACTAATCTGATAATCTACAGGCATAAACTTTGTCTTCAACTTGTTCACCATCCAATCCCATGACTTTATCTTTTCTTTTCCTCTTCTTTGCCTATCTGTCTGCAAATGTTCCCACCAAAGGGATGCATGTCCTCTCAACTTTGTACAAGCAAACTTCACCTTCTTATCTTCAATGGTGTGTCGTAGAAAAATGGTCCCTTGGCATTTTCATGGCCTTTTAGGTCTTTTTTCATGGTGTTGGAACTATGTTGCTCTAATTTTATGTTGTAACATGGCTTGAACATGCTTATTTAGGTACTAAAATTAAAAGAACAATGTCTTGTGAAGGTGTTGTAATACATTTGTACATTCTTCTAGACTCTATTTAATACATTTCATCTAAAAATCACCTTTTTACACATCAACAAGTCCTATTTTGAAGTGTTGTAAAGCCTTGTAAGAAACTTTCACATTCTTCTAGGCATATTTTAACTATTTACACCTTTCTCATGCTTTATTTTGTCCCTTTATGCCCTCTATGCTTTTATTAAGTGTATTTCTACATATTATCCTAACAAACAACATTAAATACAACATTTTTCCCGACACATGTTTTTAGGTCCTAGGTGGGACCCATTCACCATGGGTGGCGAATCAGTCCCCCTTGGCCCCAAATTCAAAATATTTCAAATTTTCTTTTGGGATTTTATTCAAAAACACTTGATGTCGGCCTGTGATGAGGTATGAACAGATACTAAGGCACAAGAATTGTATAAATAAGTGTTTTTCATCTCATTTTACATCTCCTCATTCATTCAAGCATCTTATCTCACATTTTAAGCATTCAAACAATTTTACATCAACAATTCAAACACTATTCAAGCGCTTTGAAGCTGCCATTGACATTACTTCAAATTTGCAACATCAAGAGTTAGGTGAGTTGATAGCATTTGCATGTTATTAGTTTATATTTCTCTTTCATTTAATTATCTTTTCAAGGGTTTAATTACCAAAAGTGGGGTTTGACCAAGGCAAACCCTTATTCACTAACCCTAATCAATTTTCCCCTATTGCATGTTTGTTTGCAGCCCTTTGTATGTAGATTTGACAGGTTATTAGGTGTTGAAGATTGATCTCCAAGTCAACTAGGTGCTTCAAGTCAACATTGGTCAATTTCAAGCTTGGAGAGAGTTATTTGTTTGTTTTATGCAGATTTGACTTTGGCAACTCGATAAACAGACATTCTAAGATCTGGTGTTGCAGAGTTATCTCCTAGTTTTTTAGAAATTTGGGAGAGGACTGATTCGCCACCTTGGGCGAATGAGTCCCATTGTGAAAAATCAATGATTTCCATCAGCATTCTAGACATTCCAGATTCATCACGATTCATCTAGGTGCACTCTGTTTTATCTCATCCCTTTTTGTTCTCCATATTTTATTCATTTCCTTCATTTACATAGTTGTTTGCATTATAACACAATGTGTTTTCAAACATAACTTAAATTGCACTTTTGCATTCAATTTCATTCATCTAGATCAATCAATTGTATTTAGTTAAGTTCATTTACATTAAACAACATTGCACACATCCTAATTTGAGTGAATCATTAGCATTTTTGGCCCTATCTCTCTCCTTTTAGGTGAAAAACCCTAGAAGTGCAAGAGTAGCATTAGGGTCCCAAAAATCTATGTTTCAAGTGGTACCTTCAAATTCAAAATACTTTTCCATCTCTATTATCCAATTTAACAATACATCTAAATCCAACTGATCATTATAATCTGGTGGATTGAAATGTGGTCTTGTATTCACTTTAGTTAGGGCTCTTATGAACCTCTCTTCTCCTTGATCAAGGCTAGGTTGCTCTTCTCTTCCTCTTTCTTCCTGAACTTCTACTTCTTCATCACTCACATCATCAACTGGTCGACCTCTCCTCTAGGTCATTTCAACTGCATCTAATCTGGCAGCAATTTCTCTTAACATCTCCATCATAGCTGGGTCTACATTTCCACACGCTCTATTTCCTCTACCATTCCTTCTTCTTGCCATCTTTACACAAGTCCTCTGCAGCTACAAATCGGATCCTCAATCTGCCACCCCACAACAAATCTTCAACAAGACTCTGTGAATTTTGACGACCTCACACGGATCGAATCTCACTTTGATACCAATCGAGCGCAACAACGGTAGGAGGGTCCTCGAAGAGAACAATCTTGACCATGCAACAAGAGTAACATAACGAAAGCGACATAGAATATGGAGGAAAATGTAGATGCAAATATTCTCATTAACAAAAATTTCAATTACATTCAGCCGACAACATCCGGGCTTACAAATTCAACTCACAGGCCTAATAAAACATGCTAAAAAATACAACATTCTAACATGCTCCTATATGCGAGCTAGATATTACAAATCCTATCTCAATATACCCAATCAACTACTACTCTTCTAATGATTGATTACAAGCTTTATATCCTATTAGCAATTATGGAAACATCCATGTCGGCTAAATATCATTACATTCTCCAAGGAAAGAAAATGTAGCGTGCACATGAATAGGTTGTCCTCAAATTTGAATTACTCTTCAACAGGTGCATAAGATGAAGTGTGGACCTATAATGAAGGTTAGGGACACTCCATGAAACAACTAAAATCACACCGTTAAGATCCGCAAGTCACGAGAATGATCCACAACGATCGAACCAGCCAAAAAGTTTGAATTATTCTGGTGTCGGTTCAAGAAACTGCCATGAAATCCAGAAGTGATAACTTGTTAGAAAAAGATCCAATCACACTCAAATCTTGGAACAAAGAAAATGAACATGTCGACGATGTACAAAAAGATCCACAAGGTCTGGTGAGCAAAGATGACGAATCCACCAACATGAACTGAGCAAGAACAGAACAAGAATAGAAAACTAAAAGAAAATGTTTTTGGTTGATGCAAGATTGTCAAGAACCAAGGATGCTCTTGCATCAATTGTAGACACCCAAAAATTTCCTCTTATGATACCTTGTCACAACATCACATCATTTGGACATCTTGTAGTATGCTTTGCCCTAGGTACCCATGTCATCACCTAATTAGTTAAATAAATTTTATTTATTTGACTAATTTCGTTTATTCCCTATTTATCCATAATCATGTCTTCTATAATTAAATAAATTTTTATTTATTTAATTATTTATGACCATTTATCCTTTCTAATTAAATAATTATTTTAATTGTTTAATTAGTCATTTATCTATTCTTCTATAATTAAATAAATTTGTAATTATTTAATTATCTTTTTCACCTTCGTCTATAATTAAATAATGATTTTACATTATTTAACTATCTTTCCACATCATCCCTATCCTTTATTAGATAATGCTTTATAATTATTTAATAAGTTTATCATTTCATTATCCTTCTCATCTTTTTAGGATTTATTCAAAAAATCAATATTTTTCTATCTTATCTTATATTGGTGTATTTCCTCTTTTGTCAAAAATCAAATCCTTATCGAATCTCATCTCCAAGATTAAATCTTATCTCCATACACATCAAAACTCTATAAATACGGCCTCTCACAAGCCATTTTGGGGAGAGGAGCTTTTGAGTACCCTTACTCTGTCGAATTATCTCTACAATCTTTCATCATCTTTCATCGATCATTCTCCATCTTCAAACCTTCACTATATCGTCATGTTGTTGAAGTGAGCAACCAACATACCTCCATCATCAAATCCTTCAAAATCTTGCATTCTTATGCGAGGTTGAGAAGAACAATGGAGTGAATCCTTGTTAATATGCATGTGTTTAGATTAGATATTTGTTTTGCAGGTCAAAGGTTTTCTAAAGAGGGCTTGGAGATCAAGTTTTTATAAGAGCCTTAAATCAGAAAAAATAGCCTCACCATTGCGATCAAGGGTATTGAGAGACGAATTTTGACATATAATTTGATATATTTTGCTTGTAGAATTTTTTTTTGAAAGAAATTTGAAATCCCTATTATTGCAAGTGTATACACAGTGAATATTTATCAAAAGGGTTTCATTGAATGCATAAAAATTGTATATTACTTATTTTTATTAATAATATCTTGATTTTTCTTTGTATATCGTATCATTTTTTTTATATACTATAGGGTTTCAATGACAAAAATATGTGAATATATATTCACATGACACACGACCTGTGGAGTATATCCATAACACCCACAGCCTGCTTTATTAAAAAGATAAAATGGTCACATGCTTTCAAAAGCTGAAACATTTTATTAGAATGCTTTAGTCTTTTATTTCTTTATGATTACTTTTTGAAAAAAATTAAAAACAATTTTAATTTTAACTTTTTTATCTTTATTTTTTTTTTTTAATTTTTTTTTTTTAGGGATTTAGCCCCTGGTCATATGGAGGACGAGGGGTCCCATTAATAAGCACCCAACATCTTTTTGTAAGCTTCTGGTCATGTGGGGGTTAAATTTTGACGTTTAGGAGCTTAAACATTAGCCCCCTTCTTTCTTTGCATATCATTAAAATAACAATTTTACTAAAACAGGCATAACTTTTGCGTAACAAGTCAGATTTTTGAAATTCAAAAAGTGTTTGAAAGCTGAATCAATGAGCTACACAGTGGTGAAGACCATTTTAGGTGACTATATAATTTTTAGTACTCTTTTATCAGTCAAGGTCAAACTTGCATTTAGACTTCAAATGAGAATATCTTGAGCAAAATTGATCCAATTTCAACGATTTTTTTTTTTTGAAGTGCATGAAATCTTCTGAATTTTATATTTATGCAATCCATTCAGCTGTATCAATTCATGATAATCAGATTTTTATCATAATTCATCTTTTTCACATAGCTTTCTTCTATGCAAGTTTATTTGTTTCTTTCTCGATTTGGTGACTTGTAGGTGAAAACAACAATTTGGAAAGCAAAAATAATCAGGTGCACTCATTCCATCTTTCATATATTAATCCTTGTTTGTCACACATTTGGATTTGGGCTCTTAAAATGAATCTTCTCTTCAATCACATATAAAAAATTGGGTCTAAAATCAACCATTGTCTTCCATCACATCTTGATTTGGGGTCTAAAAAGAATGAGTGCTTCCATTTTTTGCTTCTGCATATTTCATTTCTAAGGGAAATTAACAACTACGAGTGTGAATCAAGTGCGCGTGTGATTAAAAACACCTCACTTGGTTTGATTTTGTCAAACCCTTCATAGGAGGCCTACTAGGGGATTTCATCACCACTGGGGATGACCTCAATCGAAGTGTGAATCGAAAGACACACTCTTTTGGGAGTTAAAATCTTGTCACTCTTGGCTAGGCCCCAAAGAAATTTATACCTTTGGGAAGTGAAGGTGAAGGGTGGGTTACCCCTTTCTCCCAGCTATGTGGCAAGATTTTGCTTTCAAATCATCACTAGTCAACCTCGTGCATCCTAGCTTGAGACCTAATTGGCCATACCCACTTGACTAACACTAGGCTTGTTGTTGTGTATTCAAGTGTTTGCTTAATCATAACATTTAATCTTGAAAGACAAATTTATCATTGTGTTTGGTGTGTGTGTTCTTGCATTTACATGTGAGATCTTATGTTTGATATTGCCCAAGTCAAACTTCCAATAAACACTTGCCACATCATCCAAATCATCCAATCTTGTCATTCCACATCATATCTTAACCATCATCATCATCTCTTTAATCCAATCAACATCATTTTACACCATGCCAACATTAGAAGACCTAGTACCCCAATTCCAAGACCTCCTCCAATCACTTTATCAAGCACCACAACCCTTAGATGAAAAAAATATATACGGGCTCCAAGGCCTCATCCAACAATTTCAACTTCAAACAAACCAATCACCTCAAATGAAACAACTCATAGCACAAGCCTAATATCGCATAGCCACTTGTCAAACCCAACAAGCACATCACCCTCTATTCATTCAACACCAATCAATTCCACCTCATTCCTATGTGGCATCTCCCTCCATTCCATATCAATCTAATCCATCCACCTATCAAAACAATTCCACATCACTTTATCCCACCTCTTTCCATGTCAATTATATATCAACCTATCAATTCATCCTACAACAAGCACATGTGATCCAAAGTCCACCTTCAAAACAAGATCAAAATCCTTTAAGTCTTAATGTCACCTTCAACAAGGGAAATACCAATCTAGCTCATGCACCCTATAACTTTATCATACCACCATCCACTCAAATACCTATCCCTAAGCCACCATGTCGTAGTCCTAATCCATTGGCCTCTCCACCTTCTAAGCCATCAAACTCTTTATTACCCCCACCATCATCTAATCCTCCATCAAATCTATGCCCTAAATTCAAACATTTCAAAAGTAAACCTATGGCATTACCCAAATCCACCCATCCACCTACAAAGGATGTGACCCATGGGATACTAGCAAGGAATCAAACATTACCATGTCATCCAACTCATATGTTTGAACCTACCAAAGAGTCTTCAAACATCATGTCCATTCTTACAATCCCATCATGCAGTCTCCCCCTTCAGCCTATTCAAGAGTCTCTCCCATTGAGCCCAAGTCAACCTCCATCATATCTCCATGTTGTTGACCATCTAGAACATGTCAAGCATATTCAAGAGTCATCCCCTTCCACTTCCATTCAAGCAACCTAGGAGTTATATCAAGAGTCTACTCTGAAGCATGTGGAAACATCAAACCCTAGTCCTAATCAAGATCAAATCACTTTCATCCAACCTATCCATAATCTATATCTTTTCTATGATCAAGATTATATCCATAATGATGAAGAGCCTATTCATGAGCAACTTGATCCTATACCCATCCATGAGTAAGATATCCCAAATGCACCTTCACCTAGTCCTATCCATGATCCATCAACATCTACTCCCCTTGATGAGACATATGCCTCCCAAGCACACATAGAATATCAAACAAATACCTTGGATATAAGTGAACATAATGTTAATCAAGATCCTAGTGATCCTCCATCACCCACTATTGACCCCACTACAAGTCCTCCATCATATCCTATGGGTCTATCCACCTTCATCCATGAGTTTTCTTCTTTAGGACAACAACAACCTTTATCCACTTCACCTTCTTCATCTAATAATGAACTCAAGTCTAGTGTTCAAAACACACCTAGTCCCATTATCCATCGCATACTCCAAAACATGAACTACCAAGGTAAAGGTTTAGGCCTTCATGAACAAGGCATTTTGGGGCCCATCTGTGTCAAAGTCCCTCCACACTCATTTGGACTTGGATACTCACCCCAAAGACACCAATCTCAAGATGTTGGTACTTCCTCCATGCATCCTACATCCAACTTCTTCCATCATAAGCCCTAACATACACCCAAGACATATGTTTCCATTCCACCTCCATCATCCTACAAATGTAAAAAGCATGTGATCGTACACCTACCACCATCAACTTTGCCGCCATTGCTTCCAACTCCTAATATCTCTCCATCTAATCTACCTCCATTACTCCCCACACCTAATATCACTATTATACAATCCCCTTATTCATCCATCCATAAATCTTCTAAAAATCCTAATCATGACCAATCAATGCACACATTGTCTAAACATGAATCTTCCACTCATTCCATCATGTAACCATGGGATTCAAAAGAAAAAATTTCAATGCCTCTACCTATAAAGTAAAAAATCCTAAGGGTCCTCATGCCTTGGGGCACAAAAGTAAAGAATCAAAGAAAAATTCATCTCAAAACCTATATAAGTCCATACCTCCAAAAGAAAAGTCTAAAAACAAAATGGTTTGGGTACCTAAGCAAAAAGAAATCAAGTCAAAAGAGGCATCTACATCTCAAAAATCCCAACCATCCACTTCCACCCCACATTCTCATTCCATTCAAAAGTCTCAAATTCCTAAATCCCACAAGCAAAAAAAACTCATAAAAATAATAAGTCTATGTGGGTACCTAAAACACTCCATCATCCATCTCCCAAGAAAACATCTCCATTGCTTCCTACACCCCTTCACATCAAAAGCTTCAATGTTTATCATAGTGTGTGCAACCGTCGGTCATGATTCCATTCCCACATACCTTCATGTCCCCATCCTTCAACTACTATCCTACATATCTTCCCAATCACCTTCCTATGGTCCATGCTTTTGCATAAACCTTCCATCCAACCTTTTGTACAAGTCCTATATAATCCACATCATAATCCACTATTCCCCATCCTTTCTTGCATAAGCCTTTCATAATCCACCATCTACCTAATCCATCTCACACTCATGCAATTCCTTACCAACATCTATGAGCACTTGACATGGTCCATGCGATGACATTCATCTAGTGGGACTATCACCTTTCATGGAACTAGACACTTGAGTCTCTCCTATCCATATCCCCCTTCTCCTATCCAAAAATAAAAATAAAAATAAATAAATAAATAAATAAGAAAGAAAAAAGAAGTAAAGAGAAATCCCTTCATCCAACGGTGAAAATCTGGTAAACAGGTGCCCTGGATAACTACCATGATGAAAACCTAGCAAAAAGGCATCATGTGTAGTTGATCTTCTATGTCAATTACACTTGGGGGCACTTTGTCTCATCTGCACTACCTATCTTATCATGTCACTTCTTATCATATCATTTTCATCCTACCTACCATATTTAGCCATCATACATACTTATCATATTGAGTCCACTTTTCCACCCTTCTCCTTTTGATCTTGATGAAGACATAGTGGGAAAATGTTGAAACATGTTTTTTGGGTATCTTTTGACATACCTCATCCTTCCAAACCAAACAAGCCTATCATTATCCTATTTTCATAAGCTTTGTCATGAAAAATCCTAAGTATTGTACCTAGAATGGGGCATGTTATTCCTATGCGACATAGTCTTTGGAAATCACATCCTTGCTATCTTATGATGCATACATCCATTCCATTCACTATGACCTATCCTTTCCATCCATCCATCTATCATGAGCCTTTTATTCCTTATCTTATCACCCACCCTTTCATCTATCAATCCCATCTATCTCCTTGCACCTTGACTTTGTTTTCCCTTGTCATTGGTATCTAGCACAAAGGCTACCCAAATTTTCATCCATTGACATCTTAAATATATATATATATATATATATATATATATATATATATATCATAAAAATTCCTAAAAAAATCCAAAAAAATCAAAACATTTCAATTTTTTTTTTTAAATTGAATATTCTGAAAATATAAAAAAATCAAAATATCCCCAAAAATACAAAAAAATCAAATAGCCAACAAAAATCCAAGCAATAAAATCAATCCATCCAATTACTTCTTCCAATTTCATCTACTTAATCCATCACCTCAATCCAATTATCCAACCATTCCACCAAACCAATAATCTTCATCAAATCCATTCATCCATACATCAAATCATCTTCAATCATTCCAAGCAATAATTCAAATTCAAGTCAATCCTTAATCCATACCAATCAAGTCAATCAATCTTGTCAAATTATCCAATCACATCCTTTGGTCTTGATCCTAATCTTGTCGTAAACCAAATCAACCAATCAATCAGTCAATCAATCATCCTTGTGTTGATCTAGGGATATATTGTTCCCCGCAATGACAACACTATCATCATCATCAATCAATCAATCAATCAACGGTTTACAACTTGATAAGGGAAATACCTTGTTTGTTTTTGAATCATTTGTGCATGCTTGCTTGCTTGTGTAAGTTATCATTTTATCTTGCATTTGTATCAAATTCGTATCATTCCAACTAATATTCATATCTTGTGTATGTTGGAGTAGCTTTTTGCACTATCCTTTGCATCTAAGGTCATATCATACCTTTTGTGCATTAGGACTTTAATGCTCTAAGTATACTTCCTCATACATCTAGACAAGGTTGTATTACATTGGAGCATGAGACACATCATCACCTTGGTCCTTATACCTTGGTGCATAACATCTAGTGCTATATCAAACATCATGGCTGCTCACCTTCATTGCAGCATAACACATCCTTTCATCTCATTCATCCACTTCCTATCTTGCATCATTCATCTTAACCCTCCTTTATCATTTCATTTCATTTCAAGAGAATACCCATGTTTGTTCAACCCGCCTATCCTCTCAAGGGGGCATCATCATCCTATCATCATCATACCCTTACATCATCATCATCATCATCATCATCATCATCATCATCATCATCATCATCATCATCATCATCATCCCCATCACCATCACCATCCTATGTTTCTATCATTATCCATTTTCCTCTATCCATACCTTAGCTTCTTTGAAATGATGTTACTCGACAAATATTATGTCAATATCAACCAAAATCACCAATACTACTCAACTAGTCTTGAATAAAGAGGACAAAAAATTCATGAACCATCCAAGGAGAACGATTAAAATTATTTTTATGATATTAAAAAATAAAATCAAGTCTTAGATCTAATCTACAACATCAGAAAATTATTTTACTTTTTTCTCCAAAAATTTCAACAAACCCACAAACTATGCTGAAACTAGACTACTCGATTTGCTCCAAACTTCACTAAAAGCACACCAAACCAAATGAAACTTTATGGAAAACCAAAGGAATAAATTTTCTCATATATTTTAGCATAGAATAGGTATGAGAATCACATTTGCATCATCAAACCAAACTTTAGCTTCACACACCAATTCTCTTCACACATATCACCAAACTATACCAAAATAATGCTACCCGATCTTCTCACAACTTCACCCAACTGAAAATATATGCTCATTAAATGAAAATAATAGTAAATAGGACCAATTATAGACTCTATGTAATAGTAGCGTACTTATATAACACTATCTCAAATTATACACAACATAAAATAGCAAAACTATGCCTAAAAAACACACAAAACTACATCCAAAGCACACTTGAAACCACACCTGCAAAACTCCTGAGACCAAACTAGAAATACCTAGCTTCTCCAATCTCATTTAAACCTTTGAAATAGATGAAACACAAATATTTCAATGACATTCAATAAGATGCAACAAGGAAAACTCCAAAAAGCTCCATAAAAGCAAACTAGACAAACTCTGAAAACTGTTGAAACAACTGAATTCTTTGAGCTCCAATACAACCTTTGAATGAGATTTCTCCTAGTGACCCCTGGAACCACTTCCCTTGAGCCTCAAATATTCATGGTTTATCAACCCTAAAGATTGGTCTTCATAGGTTTACCGACCTTTGAAGAAATAAGTTGAAGCTTTGTCAAATATGCAAACAAGAATAATGAGACTTGGAGCCAAAACCAATAATATATGAAACCAATTTCGAAACTCAAATTAGGTTCCAAAATACCACTACCAAGAAAAATAAACTTTCATTTTTCCAAGTGTCTCCTAACTTCCATAATTCCCCATGAGTTGCCAACTTTACCAAAGCTGCCAATTACCACTAAAAGCCAACAAATAGTCCATGTGAAGCTTCCAAATCTACACTTGCCAAAATGAGGGAAGATATTTAAATTAAATATCTTTTGGTGTTTAAATAATATTCTAATCTCAAACAAATCACCAAATTTATTATTATTTCCCAAATTGTCAATTGATCCTAATTTGCTATTTTGGGATTGTCGACTTACTATTTTTAGTAAGCTATTATTTAAAAAAAGAAAAAGAAAAAGGGACATGAAAAGTCCTCCCTTCCCAAAATTTCTTGTCCTTAAGCAATTGCAATCATGATGCTTCAAGTTATTTATTCCCAAAATATCTTGTTATCATTTCAAACTGCAAGATAATTGATAATCCTGTATTTGTTTGATGTTGCTTCTTCCTCCAAAACAACCTAAATATTTCTTGAAAAGTATACTTATTCTATGTAATATTGAAAAGATGAATTTCAGTTTGAAAAATATTACTCCATATTACCTGGGGTTTAATAGTATTCCTTGCATCTTTTCCATGCAATAACCTCCTCTTTTCAACTCCTTTCCAAAACTAAGTATATACACTATCACCAAGAAAGCTAACCCAAAAGCTCTTGGAGTATTTCTCAAAGATATAAATCTGATTTTTGTATCTTATATGATGGTTACAATAGTAAATACATCCTTCATAACAGTAAATACAAATCTTGGAAACATTTACCTCATTTACCTTGGAGTTGAGGAGATCCTCCCTATAGGAAACAACACAAACTACTCTTAACTTGGCCACATTTTGAAGGATGCTTGATGCATATTTAGGATCAAATTTGGAACAGTAATGAAACATATAAGGGACATAAAATGATATCATTAAAAAATATCTCATGCTCCACCAAATTTTGAAATTTGATTTTGCAAAACAAAGGCCCTTCTGATGGAAGACTATGCACTTTTTGAATCCTTCCACAAGCACAGTTTGATCTCCACATAAAATTTTCAACATGAAGGTAGAAAATAATTTCATGACATATTTTACCATGTTAGGAAACTTCCTTATATTCTTGATAGTTTCCTCCTTGAAACTCATCCAAGACAATCTCTCTCTATAAGTCAAATAGTGTCTTGGACTTCTAGTTGGAAGTACATTGTCATTGGGCAACGTAACTAAGTCTTTTGTTACATTTGATGATGCTATGGTTCTGTTTTTTTCTGCTATTAGGCATATTATAACAGCCTTTACATCCATTTCATCAAACAATACATCTTTTGTAAATAGATCTTTCATTCACCTCTACATTGCTGAAATACAAATCATAGAAATGAATAACATTGGGCCCATACATTACCTCAACCCATTAGAAGACATTTTTCAGTCTCATGGATTGGTATATTGAATCCAAAGTGAGGTATTGGAGTAACCATACAACAACAACATTCTTTTCATGGCACTTTAAGTACCATAAAGAATAACAACTTATTCTACTCAAGGATGATGCATTTGTTAGAACCATTCATTGGCATATGCTTGAATTTCTTCACAAATCCATGTAAAATTTTAGTGGCATATGCATCATCAACAAAATATTTCATGATGGAAATAATTTGATTTCTATGTAAGATAAGAAAATTCCGAGAATAAATCATTTTGAATAAGTCATCTACCGACATCTCTTGTATTACCCTTTTATGTAGCTCATCATACCCATCAAACAAAAATAAGAAGTTCCTTCATCCATTGTAATCCATCAAATGACTATCATGAACTGATTGGTGTTTGAATATTCTCAAAGGAAGATTGATTTTCAAATTCATATCATACCTTGCAAGGCTATCCTCTGAAACTTTGAATTTCATGTTGTCAAGTTCCTCAAATTTCCAACTTTACATTGAAAACCAAATATTTCTCTTTCTTGAATATCCACACTCTATAGAAAAATCACATGAAAGATATGGAGTGTTAAGTACATGACATGGGATGATTACCTTAGCAATTCCCTTCCATTCTTCTTGTGTTTCCATCTCCTATATGCCTTGGATGCTTATGACTTGAGAAAAGTAGGTGAAGTCTATTCTTTGTAGCTCATGAAGTTGATATCCACTTGTAACTATTTCCAAATGCTTCATAATATCTACCCAAGTCTCGAAACATAGAATTATTTCAACAAAGATCAATTCAAAATGTAATACATGTTTCATCTTCAATTGGAAATTCAAGCTATGAGGCAAAAACTTGAACTTTGTGTGTACTCCTTGCAAATTAATATCAATAAGTAGCTTAATACTAACTCAAAATATGAAGTAATATTAATGTGTTCATAATCAATCACATGCTGAATTCTCCTCCCCACATATGATCCTAGAAGAACATATTCGAAAAAACCCCTTTGTAGATTTAGAAGAAGAGGAATGATAGACTGTAGCTCCCCTGAGAATAACAAAGCTTGCATATTCTTCACCACCAAACAACTTGCTCCCCAATTATCTTCCCCTAAAACACCATACACTTCTACAAATGGATGTGATAAATCAGAAATGTAAAACTCGAAGCATGAATTTATTACCTCCATATTTTTATCGAATGCCTTAAGTTTTGCATTCCTTTGCAATTCAAGATTTTGGGTGTTATGAGTTAAGTATGAAAAGTATATCATCCACTATTCATTCAACCACATCATCATAGCAGCTCCTAGACTCATGAAATAAAAGTCTTTACATATATTTCTTTACTCCAAAGGATAAAAACTACCCTTTCTTTCATGATGTCAATGGTTCATAGTATCTTTTTCTTCGTGAATCCTCCAATTTGTGGGTAGCTTAAGTTCCAAAACACCATAAGACAATACGTCAAAAAATCTTGAATACCAAAATGATACCAACCTTTCTTACCATAACCAAGCTTCAAGCATCTCAAGTTGGTCACCTTCTTCTAGCTATCATCAATAATTTTGTCTTAAAAAATGGTACCTGGATCCTATGAATGTTTTAAAAGATTTGGACATTGACCCTTAACCATGTGGTTAGTATGCATTAAATTCCCCATGTGATTCCAAATGCTAATCTATAGATCAATCAATGAACCATGCGCATGATTCAGAACATGTTTCTTTATCTTGAACTCTCCATTTTGAAAAAGCGAATCCATTTCTCTATGTTCTACACTAACATTTTTCTACCATAGACAATAATTATAAATCAAAATAGTTTTAACAAACAAAGGTTCCCTTTCTTCACCTTGCATGACAGATTTATTCCAATTTTGCATAATGGTATCCTTCTTTTCATCATCTACAATGTTAATGGGTGTTTCTTTATCATCATTATAATCCATTGGAACAACTTCCTTAATTTTCGAGGCTTCAAATTCAATGTATAATGATGATTTTTCATTGAATTCAGTAAAGAGAACTTTTTCTTGATGTGAAAGCTCTAATGAAAAATCTTTTTTCAATTAAAATGTCTTTACCTTCAACCTCAAATTTTGACTCTTCTTCCTTATCTTGAATTTGCAACGATGTATCCATTGCCCTTTCTAGTTCCATCATCTCAATCTTACATGCTTCTCCTTTTACCTTTGATTTTTCTTTTTCCTTGATCTTCTCTTGTTCTTCCTCCTCTCTAGCCCATATGAAGAACTCATAAAATGATTCTTTAGTCCTGAAATCTTCAGAAAAACTATGGAACTCCTCAAGGAATTTGATAATTTCTTCAACTTGGGGCATAGTTCTACCCATCCATTCTAAATATTCTTGAAATTTTGTAAATTCCTTAATACTTTGGTATTCGACATACCAATCAATTTATTTCTTGCATTGTCATTTTGTATCATTCTTTTAAACATTGATTTGAAGAAACCCATGATTCACATCAACAATTCAATACCCTACATGCTAGCAAGATCTTGGTTATGATACCACTGTAATGTCCTCAGCCAAAAATAAATGAATAAATTCGGATCTGAAATTAGATTTGCAAATATTATGCCAATATCACCCAAAATCACCAATATTGCTCAACTAGTCTTGCACAAAGAGGACAACAAATTCATGAACCATCCAAGGAGCACCATTAAAATTATTTTTCTGGCATTCAACAAAAAAAAATCAGGTCTTAGATCTGATCTACAACATCAACAAATTATTTTACTCTTTTCTTCAAAAATCTCAACAAACCCACAAACTATGCTAAAACTAGACTACTCGATTTGCTCCAAACTACACTAAAAGAACACCAAACCAAATGAAAATTTATGGAAAACCAAATGAATGATTTTTTTGATATATTTTAGCATACAACAGGTATGAGAATCACATTTTCATCATCAAACCAAACTTTAGCTTCACACACCAATTCTTTTCACACATATCACCAAACTATGCCAAAATAATGCTACCCGATCTTCTCACGAATTCACTCAACTAAAAATATATACTCATCAAATGAAGATAATAGTAAATAGGAATTATTATAGACTCTACAATAGCAACATACTTCTGTAACACTATCTCAAATTCTACACAACATAAAATAGCAAAACTATGCCTAAAAAACACACAAAACTACATTTGAAGCACATCTAAAACCACACCTGCAAAACTCCTAAGACCAAACTAGAAATTCCCAACTTCTCCAATCTGATTTAAACCTCTGAAATAGATGAAACACAACTCTTGCAATTAAATTCAATAATATGCAACAAGGAAAAATCCAAAAAGCTCCATAATAGCAAACTAGACAAACTCTGAAAAACTGTTGAAACAACTGAATTCTTTGAACTCCAATACAACCTATAAATGAGATTGCTCCTAGAGACCCTTGGAAGCACTTCCCTTGAGCCTAAAATATCCATGGTTTATCAACCCTGAAGATTGGCCTTCATAGGTTTACCAACCTCTAAAAAAACAAGCTGAAGCTTTGTCAAATATGCAAACAAGAATAATGAAACTTGGAGCCAATACCAATAATATATGAAACCAATTTCGAAACTCAAATTAGGCGCCAAAATACCACTACCAATGAAAATAAAATTTCCTCTTTCCAAGTGTCTCCTAACTTCCACAACTCCCCATGAGTTGCCAACTTTACCAAAATTGCCAATTACCACTAAAAGCCAACAAACAATTCATGTGAACCTTCCAATTTCCACTTGCCAAGATGAAGGAAGATATTTAAATTAAATATCTTTTGGTGTTTAAATAATATTCTAAACTCAATCAAATCACCAAATTTATTATTATTTCTCAAACAACTAATCCTAATTTGTTATTTTGGGATTGTCGACTTACTATTTTTAAAAAATTTAGAAAAAGGAACATGACAATCTCAATGTACATATGCAGAGTTAGTAGATGGCGCTGTAGTATAGTTTTTATTTTTTTGGTGATGGATAACATAGATAAGGGGAGTTTCTTTCATGTAAATATATCATTAAGGGGGTGTGAAGAAGAGAAGTATCATTTTGGTGCCCTTTGCCCTTGATGTCAAAGGGGGAGTGTTATGGAGAAGTATGTTGCCATCAATGACAAAGGGGGATATTATTTGCAACATAAGCATGATGATGTATGTTGTTGTCATTGATGAAAACCAATTATAAAAGTGATGGTTCATTAGTATGCATATAGTCTGGAGTAGACCAAGTGTGTTTTAAGAAATTGGATAAGTGTTTGATTGAGATAGTGATGTAATAGAGCATCGATTTTGTGGTCCACATTGCTTCGTACTGCAATATCTTGTCATGCGGTTTTGAGGTGACAATGGTACATGTTGAAGGAGTCTATATCCAAAGTTTGAAGGTTGTATGTCTTCTATAGTCAAAATTAGTGACAGAGTATCGAGCTATGCGGTGAAATAGTTATAGTTGCAAAGTTCATGTTAGAATGCTCCACATTCCACCATAGATGATCATTATGTTTTGCAGATTTTAGGAAGTGTTTGAAGATGTTAGATGAGTGTGCACTCTGAGTTTTAGATGGTTTGGTGGTCCACGTTCCAAGTTGTGAATGAACAATTTATTCATTTAGTTGTTGCTTCACCAGTTTTGTTGTGTGGTGCCGACCTAAGGATTTTGGGGTTGTGCGTTATTAAGTTGAGTATAGAGTGGATTCATAAGAGTGATGATAGGTCATGCCGACCTATTTTGGTGAAGAACATGTTTTGGTTTCTTTCGTAAGGTATATATGATGGAGTTTTGAGCCGACAGGTTATGGTGTCACATGTTTTATCTAATTAGGGCAACCTAATTGATGATATGATTATTTATGAAATATATACATATATATATATAAGGTTAATTCAGTATGTGTGGTATGAGATATGAGATGATATAGATGTGCAAGTGAGAGAGTAATACATGACAAGTGTGAAGTATGATAGTGGTGAAGGATGAAGTGTGTAAAGTCAATTTTCTGAGCCTAGCTGGAACTATTTCTTCAACATATTGTAGATGCATTGTTAGCAGTTCAAAATCTAGCAATGAGCCACACTTTTCTATATCTTTTATAATTCTAGAAGTGATCTTCCTTAGGCAGTGAGCCCTCCTACTTTCTAGACAGTGAGCCCTTTAGATAACGTGCCTCGTATAATGTATTGTAATCAATTATGATATACTGTGAGCTAATCCTCAATGTGATTTTTCCCTTTCAAGGGTTTTCCATGTAAATCTGGTGTTCTTTTGTTGATTGTTGTGATGCATGCTTCAATTGTTCTTTTCCACTTCTACAAGTTTAATGAGATGCTTTGAATGTACTTTTTAGTTAATGAATTTCAGGGAATACTAATTCACCCCCTCTCTCAATATTTCGAGTGTTCAACAATTTGTTTATGGGACTCAATGGTGCTAAGAAGCACCTTGAGGAGTTTGCTATTGGTCAATGAAAATTATTTTGACTTGATTTCAATCAAATCATTATTGTTGATTGTACAATTTTGAAGGTCACTATTGTTGATTGTACAAGTTTGAAGATAGAGAAAACTAAATATGCATAACACCCAAACGCTACCAAGTGTAGTATCTATGATGCAAGATGTTGACACAATTGCTAATGCTTTGTAATTTGATTCAAATAATTCTCCTTAATGAAATTCAATAATGTTTGGACAATGACTAATCTTAGGTTTTGTCCTTATATATAAGGATATCTTAAGTTCTTAAATCAAATTAAAAGATTGACTTCAGGAAAACAGGAAAATAATTTGAATTAGAAGAACAAAATTATGGATACAATTTTGCCCAAGAAACAAATCCATACTTGTAGTCTAATTCAAAATGTAAGAATAAACTAAATTATAAACCATCAAAGGTTGAGGTAAACTAAAAATAATTTTATTGACAATTGATAGACAGTCAGTGGACTTTTGGTTTGTTGGTGAAGTTGAACGCTTTGGAATGAGCCCACCAGGGATCAAGACTTGTTGAGCACAAGGACTTAACATCATAAAGGATGGGGTCAAGATTGTACCCTTGACTGCTATGATGGAATGAATACCCATCAATCCTTAACTCTCCGTGAAAGACGTTTCTTGACAACGCCCCTCTCTATATATAGATAAACTAACTTACACACAAATTAGATGAACTTAGATTAGGAGGACAATGTATTTACGAGAAGCCTGAAACTGAATTAGTAGTTGTAAAAAAGGGGGCGAGCTATAGCAGAGGTTTCCCTGGCCAAGTACCAGACGATTATAATGAATCAGGATGTAGGAAGTGTAGCAGCAAATGCAACTGAGCCCGTCCTAGCTTGAGTAGACGTCGACCCCAATGCACCACCCCATTCTGTAGCCATTAAATGGATGGATGCCATGCGTTCAGCTGTTTCTGTTCCCCCTGAAACATGGAATGAATACCCATCAATCCTTAACTCTCCGTGAAAGACGTTTCTTGACAACCCCCCTCTCTATATATAGATAAACTAACTTACACACAAATTAGATGAACTTAGATTAGGAGGACAATGTATTTACGAGAAGCCTGAAACTGAATTAGTAGTTGTAAAAAAGGGGGCGAGCTATAGCAGAGGTTTCCCCGCCCAAGTACCAGACGATTATAATGAATCGGGATGTAGGAAGTGTAGCAGCAAATGCAACTGATCCCGTCCTAGCTCGAGTAGACGTCGACCCCAATGCACCACCCCATTCTGTAGCCATTAAATGGATGGATGCCATGCGTTCAGCTGTTTCTGTTCCGCCTGAAACTCATGACAAGGGCTTCAAAGAGGAGCTGATTCTCCGTCATTTGACAATCGATCGTGTTGACGCCGGCCTTGTCGTTTCCACCCTCGCCGTCAGACCTCCCATCACGGTAGCTAACTCCACTAACTCAGAATTTTGGGTTAAATGACATACATGCCAAGGCGACTGTTTTACTGATAAATGTTTTGTCGGCTACATCAGAACAGATATAATACATTGCATGGAGGGGCTGTGGCATCAATTGCGAGCGTTGTGGGACAGGCAGCTGTAATGACGATTGCCGGAGATAAGAAGTTCGTGGTGACTGAAATGAACATGTCTTACCTCTCTGCTGGACGCATTGGAGTGAGTGCTTTTAACATATTCATCTACCCTCTTTACTTTTCTTTATTATTGAAATAATTGATAGGGTCTAATAATCAGAGTATGAGTCAATAAGGGTTTTGTCATGGATGTAAGTAAGGGTTTGACGTGGCACTAACGATTAAATTAAAACCAGAATTGAAATGCGGTTCCGAGGATGAGGAGCTTTCTTAGCTTCATATTCGTTGTGATTGCACCACCTTGTTTCCTGTTTCCTGCGATCAATCTTCGTGCTTTCAGTGCAAGTGATTTTGATCAGGCCGATTCCTTTCCTATTCTATCCCTTTTTAATATATATGGTTGGTGATACTCAGGGCTGAATTGCTAAGCCGCCTTCTTTAAGATGTCCGATTTCAAAACCTTGGTAAAGTTCTGAAAATCAACAGATTAGGGTATTTACTTTGGGATTACAATCATTGCAGGAGAAATTACTCCAGCTCTTCTAACGATGAAAAGCCCAATAGTCTCACCACTCACATCCAGCAAAATGGTTTAATCTACCATAAATTTTGACCATAACCTCCCATTTTGCATATTGTATTATTTACCACAGAGGTACTCCTCAGAAGCACTGATTGTTCTTCGGCTTCCCACTGAATAGTAAAATGGAGGGGTAGAGGCAGGTGAGAGAATATATGCTAGGTGTTGGGTTTGACAGGCAAATAAAGTTGGATAATAAACATTGTTAGCGATTAATTTTCTGTTGGCAAACAGTTATGCTCGGTTAGATGATTCAGATGATTCAGTTTTATCAGTGTTCCACGGAGTTTCTTGATGGGGACGAGTTTCAGGGGTGGGGGACCAAGGGTCTAAGTTCAGGGATGGTTGGGGGGGGGTGGAGGGAGGCGCGAAGGCGGAGGGGCGGGCGCTGATATAAATATAGTACTTGAAAAACTAGTTATAACAAGATGTTTAAGAATTACATTTCAAATTAAACTTTGGCAAATTAGTAAAATAGCAATATTGCAAATACTAACATTTTAAATACTTGAATACTATTACTAAAAGACTAAAAGTAAATGAAACTCGACAAATGAAATTGTCAAATTTGAGATTTCTATTATATTGAAAATATGATATCATAATATCATATCATAAAGATGATTACAATGAGTAGCATGATACATTGATATCGAAATAAGTACAAAATGCAAAAATGTAGTGAAGGGAGGCCTCTAATGATACATTTTATATGCTGCCCAGCGTAGGAGATGCCTAGGCATCCTCAAGACGCTTGAGGGATGACTAGGCGTCCTTGAGACGTCTCTCCCGTCCTCACAAAGTTTTCGAAGTCTTGGTGGAGGTGGTGGTACGGCAGGGGGGCATTTCCCACCCGTCCCCACGTCCCCAAGATGTCCTCATCTCCAAAATGCGTGGATTTAGGGGGGGATGCGTCCCCATGGAACATCGGTTTTATACGGCATCATATAAATAGACTTTTATGTGAATGAGAAAGGGAGCAAAGTTTTATTGTGCAAAATATTTTTGAGTTTTTGTTTGTAATCTTCAATGCCTTCATTTGGTATCAGAGCAATAAACTTTTGCATTGAAATTTGGAGGAAAGACATTTGTGAAAGCAATGATTGCAATGAAGAAGACATGAGGCGTGATAAAGTATGTTGCTAGGCGTGAAGATTGGGAGATGGTTGGAGAAGTAATTAAAATCTACATGTTCAGATTTCATTTAAGGAAGAATAATGAAGTGAGCACAAGTTTGACAAAGCCTGTTCGTATCTACGCCGATGGAATTGGTTTTGTTGATAGAGTAGTGAACGTGTCTGAAAATTGTGATCCTCAAAAGGAGATTCGCCCAAGCAACCAGTGAAATGTTTTTAGAGTAGTTTGATATTTTGGTCATTTCAAGAAGTTTTTAAGGCACTAAATGCATGGGTGTTGAGAGCATATGTAGATCTGTGCCTATGAGGGTTGGGCATGGATGAAAAGTTGCACCTGAAATAAAAGGAAGCCGATAAGAAAATGTTGCAGTTTGATGAAGAAGTATCGACTGGGTTATGTGGCATATGGTAGAGATAAAGAAGGAGAAAAAGATCACTACGAAAGTCCACTGCATTGCTGCATTTTGGGCAAAGAAAATAGAAGGTAAGAAATAGTTAAATATCACAAAGTGGTGCGGTATGTGATAAAGTTTTTATTGCTGCATTAAAGTTTTTGTTGTATAAAGGTGTTTGTTGTAGGTATGAGCAAGTTTGGTGGTGTTGTCATTGATGTCAACACAGTTCAGTATGTTGCAGATTGTACATGTATAGTTGAGATGCTTGTGAGATGTTGTGAGTACATGGAGCTATCTTTATGGAGTTGTAGATGTGCTGGTTTGATGAGTTTCCAAGTGTTTTTGAGAAAATTAATAAAGAAGAGAGGCAGAGTGATGAATGTGTTCAGAATGTGGTCTAGTATGTGCTCCGCGTTTCTCCTGTGTTGATCCTATGCTTGTGCGGATCTGAAGGTTTGTTAATGGTGATCTAGTGGTGATATCTCCTAAGTTTTAGCTTATGGTGTGATGGTATGTGAAAGTTACGTTCACTGGTATGTAAACTGTTCTGGTAAAGTTGGTCTTCTGTGGACTGGGAGAAATATTGTTGCTTTGTAGTTTTTCTCTATTTCGTTTTAGATCTTGCGGATCTGGAATATGTCTTGTGAAGGTCTTTTCTGTGCTTGGGCAAAGAGGTTCGAAGTTTGGTGATTCGGAAGTCATGTTTCAGTGTGAGTTTGTACAGTCCGGATGGACTGGTGAAAGATGTTCAGTGATTGAAGTTTGTTGTTTTGCCGCGGATGTATTTGGAAGATTCTGAGATGTATTCTTGTGCCTAATGAAGCGTGTTGTGGAGTCCGTGTGTCATCTTTTGATTGGGAAGCGTGTACATCAATGATCATTTGTGTTTTCATTAGGTTTGGCCAACCTGGTGTTTACACTTCATTTTGAAGAATAAGATTAAGTTGAGGAAGCGTGTGATTGATTCGAGACATTATTTTTTCAGTCTTGGTTAAATGTTTTATTGGTCCACTCTTATTCCTTTCCACCTTGGGAATTTTGAGTTGTCGACCTATTTTGAATTTATGAAATGAGGTTTTTGTGGCTGACCTTGGAGAAAGTTTCTAAGGTTGAGGATGGTATAAAAGCAAGTCGATTTGTGAAGAGTTGTATGACAGTGTTATGCAAAGTGACGAAAGTAAGCCACAAATCATAAGAGCAGAAGTGTGTGTGCAAGTGAGTTGAGATAGCAATTCTTCGTTGTGTTGAAGGCAGTGAGATAAGGGTTTTTGCAATCTTGCGAATGTGCATTAATTGCAGTGGTGGATCTTTTGTTCTCTTTTGTATCTGTAGGCAATGAGCCTCCCTGTTGGACAGTGAGTCCCTTTGTAGCAGTGAGCCTTTGTACTTGGACAGTGAGTCATCTTCTCGGCAGTGAGCCTTGTTTTATAATCTCTTATATTGTGAGTTAACCCTCACCATGGTTTTTCCCTCATTGGGTTTTCCACGTAAAAATTTGGTGTTCATTGTGTGCTTTGCTCTCTGTTATTTGTGTTTCATGCTCTTACTTAATAACATAATATTGTGGTTGTGGAAATAATAAGTGTTGAGTTTTAAGTTTGAATTGTGTGACAATTGATTCACCCCCCCTCTCAGTTGTCCTACGCTTCTTTAATAGTGTTGAATTTGTTTGTATAGAGGCATTAAATCTGGAGGAGCACTATTTGGAGAAAGATTCTCATTGCAACACAAAAAGGATTCATGGCGGCTTGAGTAGCATATAATAGCAAACCTAAATGGAGTACACATAACGAGTATCGATTCTGTTGTTGAATCACACTCAATGTTATTGTTGTCTCCTGAAGAAATGCCTGTCGCTCGCTATTACACAACAAAGCTAGTTCTTTTCGGTGTCTTGAAAAAAAACCAATGTGAGCAGGAGTATATGTTGATTGTTAATATCATATAAGTACCTTCATATTTTCATTGTTGTGATATTACAAGAAAGTTGAGAGCAATAGAAGGGGTATACTACAAGGCGTTAGGTTTGTGCAAGGCTTAAGGCACCATCATAGAAGTTTACTGCAATAAATGAAGGCATTCAAAAATTTCTTTTAGAAGGAGATCAATTTCAAAGCAAATTTTCAGATAAGTATAATGGTTTCAATTTTGGAGCAGTAGTATTGGAAAATTATAAATTAATTGTATCATAGAGTGTAAGCTAGGAAATTATTTCATATCCTCTTTCAATGATTGCTGAGCATACTATCATTTAGTCTTTGGGGTAAACATTTTTTCAATAGATGCATAGTTGATAAGGAGAAATAATTTTTTTTCCAAACTTTTGTAATTGGAAGATGAAGAAGTAAATTTTTAGGGGCTATAAGGTTCATAATTATTTTAATTTTGGAAACAAATTGTTTGGAGAAATAAGGGTGTATTATATGCAAAATGGGCAAAACTGTTAAATGAATTAAGAAGGAAAATTCTATTTTAGAAGAGGAACTATTGAAAGTTAAACACTCTAATTTTGTTTTAGAAGAATAATTATTGGAAATTAAACAATCTAATTCAAAAGAAAAAATATGAACATTTGTGTGAACTTATTAATCTTAGAGATGAATTGGAGGATATCACAACCAAAAATGATGAACTAGAGAATAAATTGAAATTGTTTGATGTTGATGTTTTGGGGTAGCTTCGGGAGGCATTACCCAAAAAAGATTCACATATAAGCTAGTTGGCCAAATCATAATCAGTTATTGAATTTGCTGGGTCGGCTCAAGTGAAGAACGGCGCCTGGATTTGTGTCTATAAGAGAGAGACTCTCCTCATTAATTAATTCATTCATTTGCCATTTTGTGATCAAGAAGAAGGTTCGCTACTCAAGGAGGTTCACTATTGCTCAGAAGTTCGCACTACTTCAGTGCTGGGTTATATTATTGTACTCTGCCTATTTTGGCTGATTCTCAAGTGCTATTTCTGCATTGTTGTTAGTAAAGTTTTGCTGGGTTTTTCTCCCTTGAGTAGAAGGATTTTCCTAGGATAAAATTTTGTGTTCACTGTTCTGTGTTTATTTTTTCTGCTTACTGTTCATATCTGAACCAAAATTAACATGGTATCAAAGCTAAGGTTCAAGAAAAACTGATCAGATTTGACTAAGCATTGTGTGGAAGACAATTCTTTGTTTAAGGTAGTTACTTAGAAAAGAAGATGGTGACCGATGTCAAGGTAGAAGATAGGCTTGATGGGGCTTCAAACTTCAACTCTTGGAAGTTTAGGGTACTCATTACCTTAGAAGAGAATGATCTTCTAGAATTCGTAGAAGCTGACATGCCTGAGCCGTCATAAAACTCAGAGAAAATCTAGTGGAAGAAAAATGGTATGAAGGCTAGGAAGATCATGATAGATTCCGTAAAGGACCACCTAGTATCGATCATCTCCAAGATGAAGATAGCTAAAGAAATGTTTGATGTACTAAAAGGTTTGTATGAGATCAACAATACCAACAGAGCCCTCGCTCTGAGTCAACAACTCCATCATGTAAAAATGGCTAGAGGGGAGTCAGTCATTTCATTATTTATGAAGTTCTTTGATTTGAGAGATCAATTGAGCACTATTGGGGACACAATTGCAGATAGAGATCTTGTTATATTGGCTCTAAATGGTCTTCCCCAGTCTTGGGAACCTTTCATTCAGAGCATCAGTGGGAGATCCAAGTTGCCCAAGTTTGATCGCCTACGGGTTGACTGTATTTAAGAAGAAACTAGATTGGCAACAAGAGGAAATGGGTGAAACTCCCATAATGAAGAAAGTCAAGTTCTTGCTGCACATGCTACTAGAGAAAGAGGCAAAGGAAGAGAAGGAAAAAGAGGCACCTTCAAGAGAAATAGAGACAAAAAAGCAGATTCTGTTCCAGAATTGAAAAAGAAGGATCTCTCTCATATTCAGTGCTATAGGTGTGACAAGTATGGACACTATGCCTGAGACTGTAAATTAAAGTTAAAGCAACATGTTTCTACTGCAAACATTGGCGAAGAGACATCTTAGAAGGAGTTAAGACATTCAAAAGACTATTTAGAAGGATTCTTATTCATCTCCGCTCTTTCAAGTAATGTACCAACTGACAGTGATACTTGGTTGATAGATAGTGGTGCTTCACGTCACATTACAGGCTACAGAGAGCATCTTTCAGACTTAGTAGAGAAAGAGTCTAATTTACAGGTTATAATTGGAGATGATGCTAGTTATGCTGTAAAGTCCTAGTTATGCTGTAAAGGGAGCTGGGGACACTTCCTTCCAGCTAGATTCGGGTATCCCTCTTCAATTGAGTGATGTATTGTTTGTACCAGGGATCAAAAGGAACCTTGTCTCCATTTCAGCCCTAGAGGACAAAGGGTACAAGGTTGCCTTCTCTAAAGGAAAGGTTCTTGCATGGCCCAAGAACTCCAACATAAATTCAGCTCGCGTGATTGGTATTCGTTAGGAGAGCCTATACAGATTGTCAATACGTCCAGTTCAAGCATTATTACACGACTTTATTAGTTTGAGTGAGCTATGGCATAGGAGACTTGCTCACTTACATTACAAAGCCCTTCCCACTATGGAGAAGATGGTTACTAGTCTTCCGAAGCTCAGTTTAGAGCATGATGGCACCTGCAGAGGATGCACACTTGGTAAGATACCAAGTGTCCCTTCCATAGCAGCGATAGTAGATCCAAGGGGATCTTAGATCTTATTCATTCAGATTTGTGTGGACCGATGTTTGTGGTGTCACTGAGTGGATTCTAGTACTATGTGACTTCCATCGATGATTATTCCTGGAAGACTTGGATTTACTTCTTGAAATCCAAGGAGTCTGAGGAAGTCCTTGATAGATTTCGAGAATTCAAGGCACAAGTTGAGAACATGTCCGGGAAGAGGATTAAGGTTCTGAGATTAGATAATAGAGGGGAATACACTTCCAGAGGATTTTGTAATTTCTGCATTGAGGCAGGGATCAAGAGGGAGTTCTGTGTTTTGTACAACCCTCAGCAAAATGGAGTTGCTGAAAGAAAGAACATATCTATAGTAGAGGCATCTAAGGCTATGATCCATGATCAGAGTTTACAGAGTTTCCTATGGGCAGAGGCTTCTAGAATTGCAGTAAATGTTCAAAACAGAAGTCCTCATCGGATATTGGGGAACATGACTCCAAAGGAGGCCTTCACAGGTGTGAAGCCTGAGGTTAGTCACTTGAGGATATTTGGTTGTCTTGTGTACATTCATGTGCCCAAGGACAAAAGAACAAAACTGGAACCGTCGGGCAGGAAGGGTATATTTGTGGGCTATAGTGAGTCTTCAAAGGCTTATAGAATATATATCTCAGGACAGAACAGATTGAGATCAGCTGGGATATCTCCTTCGAAGAGGAGGTAGCCTTTAGGAGATCTAAATGATATTACATGGAGATAGACAGTGAGGAGCAAGAGACTCCAAAGGATATGGATTCATCCCTTGATTATACTCCTGACATTCAGAGGGAGTCTAATGAACTAGCTAAGATTGTTGATCCAGTTGATCCTATAGAACCAATTGATGGGCCTATATATATTGCCGTAGGTTGGAAGAGGCCCCTGTGGGCTTGACAAACCATGCAGGGGGTAGAAAAATATGCAGCTCCTCGAGGCACTTTCAGGGAGAGCAAGAGACCTCAAAAGTTCCCAGGTTATGTGGCATTGATGAGTCACATCATTGATTTTGAGCCTTCCAGTTATGAGGAAGCATCTAACCAACAGGTATGGAGAGATGCTATGACGGAAGAGTATCAGTCCATCATTAAAAATGATGTATGGGATGTTGTTCCGAGACATGAAGGGAAGGCAGTAGTAACTTCCAAATGGCTCTACAAAATCAAGCATGTAGTTGATGGCAGCATTGAGAAACACAAGGCGAGATTTATAGCAAGAGGATTCTCTTAGGAGGAGGGAATAGATTATGAGGAGACATTTGCTCCTGTTGCTCAATACACTTCCTTCAGGACGATTATTGCTATTGCCTCTGCCAAGGGTTGGAAGTTACATCAAATGGATGTAAAGACTGCGTTTCTAAATGGTGTGATCGAGGAAGAAGTGTATATCGAGCAGCCAGACAACTTTGTGATTCATGGGAAGGAGTCTCGTGTGTGTAGATTGAAGAAGGCTTTGTACTATCTTAAACAAGCACCTCGTGCATGGTATGAAAGGATTGATAGATACTTGATGAGTTTGGGTTTCACCAAGCATGATGCAGATTCCAACCTTTATTTCAAGATTGTTGATGGTAGGGCCTTGATCTTGGTCTTTTATGTTGATGATCTATTTCTCATTGGAGCAGAGAAGCTCATTGTCCAATGTAAGGAGTTAGCCTCCGAGTTTGAGATGAAGGACCTTGGCCTTATGCATTACTTTCTGGGATTGGAAGTATGGCAGAGACCTGATGAGATCTTCCTAGGTCAAGGGAAATACACTGTAGATATACTAAGAAGATTTGGGATGTTGGATTGTAAGTCCATGGCTACACCAATGGAGACAAATTTGAAGAAGTTGAATGACTTAGCTTCCGATTCAGATTTGGTAGATCCCACCATGTATAGACAATTGATCGAGTCATTGATGTACCTGGTCAATACCAGGCCAGACATCTGTTTTGCAGTGAGTGTTCTCAGCCAGTTCATGTGTGAGCCAAAATAGATACATCTGGTTGTAGCAAAGCATGTATTGAGATACTTGCGTGGTACTATGGGATATGGCTTGAGGGATGCTTCCAGTGGAGATTTGAGATTACAGGGCTATTCTGATTTTGACTGGGCTAGGAGTGTGGCTGATAGGAAGAGCACCTTCAGGTGTTGCTTCAGCTTGGGGTCTGCCGTGATTGCACTGAGCACAACACAGGCTGAGTATATTGTAGCATGTGTAGCAGCCTGTGAAGCAGTATGGCTTCAAAAGCTTCTTGTAGGATGGTTGGGTTAGATGTTAGAGCCAACATTGATTCACTGTGATAACCAAAGCTGTGTAAAGCTCTCATTGAATCTTGTATTTCATGATAGGTCGAAGCATGTGGAGATCAAGTATCATTACATCAGAGACATGGTGCTAAGGAAAGCAATCCAACTCCAATATATTTGTACTGATGATCAGACGACTGATATCCTCACCAAGCCTCTTTCTAGGGTAAAGTTTGTATACTTCTGAGACAAGCTTGGAGTGGTGGAGAATGTTGCCCTTGTTGAGAGGGAGTCACAACATCATTAAGATATTCTCCCTATGTTAGGGGAATGGACAAAGCGATGGATTGATCTGTCATTGCGTATATTTCTCTGAGACAGAGAAATATGTGGTGAAAGCCCTTGTAGCGTATATTTCTTTGAGACAGAGAAATATGAGGTGAAAGCCCTTGTAGCGTATATTTCTCTGAGACGGAGAAATATGAGGTGAAAGCCCTTGTACAAAACACATCTCTGAGACTGAGTTGTGTTTCCCACAATTGGGTCTAGCCATTGTGGACGTCATGTTGAGAGAGTCCATGACAAGACATGATACCCTTGAGTGGGACTCAAGGAAGACTTTCCTATGAATACCTCCCTACCTAAGAGGTTTTGTTGATGTTTTGGGGTAGCTTCAGGAGGCATTACCCAGAAAAGATTCACATATAAGCTAGTCGGCCAAATCATAAATAGTTATTGACTTTGCTGGGTCGGCTCAAGTGAAGAATGACGCCTGGATTTGTATATATAGGAGAGAGACTCTCCTCATTAATTCATTCATTCATTCACCATTTTGTGATCAAGAAGAAGGTTTGCTACTCAAGAAGGAGGTTCACTATTGCTCAGAAGTTTGCACTACTTCAATGTTGGGTTATATGATTGTACTCTGCCTATTTTGGCTGATTCTCAAGTGCTATTTCTGCACTGTTGTACCTGATCTATTATTAGTAAAGTTTTGCTGGGTTTTTCTCCCTTGAGTAGAAGGGTTTTCCTAGGATAAAATTCTGTGTTTATTTTTTCTGCTTACTGGTCACATCTGATCCAAAATTAACATTTGAAGAAATTCAAAATAAGAATGTTGAATTGGAAAAACAGTTGAAAGATTTAGCAGAGTAAAATAAATTAGAAACTGATGAGATATCTAAGTTGAAGGCATGAAATGAATGTTTGAAGTCAGAACCACTAGTTTGTGATGTTTCATGTAGCACGAAAGAGTTGTGTTTTTCTTTCGATAAATCAGTGGGTTTGTGTAATATCAGTCAAGTTGTTTCTGATGAAAAGTGTGAAGATGAACATGATCATATGCTTGAATGTGAAAATCCTGTTAGTTCTATTGAGAAAAATATTGGTTTCAAAATTATGCAAAGAATGGGTTATATAAGTAAAGGATTAGGTAAAACATGCACAAGGAATTACAGAACCAATTGAATCATTTAGGAGGCCAAAGTATGAAGGTTTGGGTTATGTCTCAAGAAAAGGACATGGTGATATAGATTCTCACAAATTTGTTTGAAAAATGCAATGTGTGCAGTGCGTTCATTGTCACAGGAGCATACATACAATGGAGAGGAGTTGGGATATAAATCCTTGTCGTATTTGTGGTTTAACAAATCATTTTGAGAAGTTGTGTTGGCATAGACAGACAAATGCAGAATGCATACGCATGAATTGTGGATGGAGTATTGGATCAGGTTGGAAAAAAATTGCAGGTAAGTTGCAAAGGTTGTACACAAATCAATATTCATATATGAAAGATGCAAGTAATCAAGCCCAGTTTGGTGGTTTATGAAGAGTGCCGAATATTGTCTTGTAAGACATCAGCAAGTTGCCGGTTTGTGGTTGGATTGCGTGACAAGTCCCAGGATTGAGATTGCAGAGTGAATGCATTGTTGATTGGAGATAGTAGCGTGCTGCAACACGTCTTTTGGAGTTTTATTCTTCAAATCAAAATGTTCATTATGGGGGAGAGAATATTGTAATGACCATTTTTTTCTCCAATGTTCTTATGGGGGAGAATGTTGGATAGTAAACATTGTTAGCAATTAGTTTTTTGTTGGAAAACAGTTATGTTCGGTTAGAGAGTTCAAATGATTCAGTTTTATATGACATTGTATAAATAGACTTTTATGTGAATGAGAAAGGGAGCAAAGTTTTATTGTGTAAAATATTTCTGTGTTTTTGTTTGTAATCTTCAACACCTTCAAATAAGCCAAAATTCAGTTAATGTCATTGCAACAATTTGTGGTGGGAATTTCTTAAAAATCTCTTAAAGTTCTACACAATTTGGTAGCTGGCAATAAGTGGTGCAAGCTCGAAGATCAAATGGGTTTCTGATTTCAGATAAGATTTGATTATTATTGCAGGATGCCATCAACATGAAGAGAGCACCAAAATCGTCCTGTCATTAGCTTGAATGGAAGTATGCCTTGTTAGAGAAGCAAAAATGTCCTTTCAGTATTGTTTGACTTGCCAGCGGCAAAACAATACCTTAACATCGGGTTTACTAGCAACATTCATGTTGTTTACATGCATGACTTGCTGTGGTGTGTGGCTTGCTTGGATTTGACTGTTGTCTATGGTACCGGTTCTGAAGATGCCTAATATTATAAAGTTTGCTGCAAAAGAATTGGAGAATTTGGTAAAAGAACTAAAAGTCCCTTACACATTCACGATGAATATGTGAATAAAAAGTAGCTGACCAGTATTTTGAATGCATTATGGAAGGAATATGATAGAAAAATGCGTTGAGAAGAACTAATGCTTATCAATGAGGTCTGATAGTATCGTATCATGCGTTAGAAAACTACGTTTAGTATACGCATGAGTATTCCTAGTTGAGCAAAATATGTTCAGCATATTCACGAGTATGCCTAGTTGAGCAGGCAAAAATTTTAAAATCACCATTACCAGCTTGGCTCACTATGACACAAGTTAGATTCACATAGCTTCAATAACATGCCTACAGGAGATTGGATCATAAGGAATTGATTAGCAATGCCTTGGGGGCTCGGAGAACTCTTTTCTTAGGTTTTAAAGCAAGTCTTATGGATATTATAGACTTGTTGATCACAAGCATGAAGATTTGCATGGACACATTTTCTATTCTTTTCCTTGTGCGCTGATTTAAGGAAATCATTTTGATTTAATATTCAAAGGGGAACACCAAGTATCTTGTGTCTCTGGAAATTGATCAATTGGTTTAAAAACAACTGCCTAAGTGTCAAGCTTGTCGGCCTTTTGGACTGTCGGGGTTTCCTTTCCATGCGGACCATTAATTAAGCATCCTTGATCCTTGAAGTCCGAAATGTAATGTTGCCTAACCTTTTAGACCATTGTGGTTGCCCTTGCCTTTAAACCATTTCTTGGCTTTCCTAACCTACAAAGCCTGGAAGTCTTCTAAAAAGACTAAGTCCTCTACATCTGTCGAGCTTTTGGACTTCCTCATCCATCAATCCTTTGGTATCTGTTTCCTCAACTCAGTGATTCCCTGACACTTCGATCCTTGGCATGCTGTATGAGTTTTTCCCGAGTCTCTAAGCTCAAAAGTCTTCAAAAGTACAAGTATTGTGTTCATCGGACTTTCAGACTTCTTCATCCATCCATCCCTATTGGACTTGTCATCTCGATCATGCTTCCTTGACAGTTCGATATTTTGCCGATTGCTCTATGTATCCTATCAGAGTCAAACTTTTGGCCATCCCCTATTTTGGTTCCTCTTTCCATGCACTATCGATGGTTTGAAACTCCATTGAAGTCTTAAGTAATTATCAGTTTCAGAGTTTCGGGATTTCTCTTACCTTCCTACCATCCCTTCCTTCACAGATTCCTCGAAAGTCCTTTATCTTTCAGACTTTCAAATTTCTTCATCCCTTCATCCCTTTCATACCTATCCATCCTTGCATGCCTTTCCCTCTAAGTCTAATTTTCGGGATTTAAAAGTATCTCATACCGTCATGCTTATCAGATCTTCAAGGCATTTTTTCCTTTCTTCCCCCTTTGTCATGCAAAGTCGCGAAACTTCGACATTCAAACAAAAGGTCTTACCTACCTTCTTGCATGACCCAGGATGCCATTAATGGTCAAAATGAATATGATTCGTTAGATGAAGACTCTCAGACGCCTCTTGGTACCTTTGGGCCCCTCTAAGACATGAATGGTGTACCAAAACATATGGTTGCTGATGTAAGGGGCATGGCTTCAAGAGTGTAGCCATGTGAAGGTGATGCAAGAAGACATGGCCACCCTTGCAATGGCAAAAGATCGCTGTTTCCCAGGGTCCTCATGCAAGTTTGCATGTTTCCTTTGTTGTGTGACTTGCAGAATGATATATACAGATTCATTTTGATTTTCAAAAAAATTCTTACATTTTCTCAAAAGATATAAACAAAATTGACTTATCTGTGATATTTTCCTATTCTCAGAAGTCTAAGTTGTATGATGTATAAGCCTTGCAATCAATAAAGACTGATATTTTGCCTTCTCCACGATTGTTATATTGTGTATTTTGTGAGTTTGAGCCGCATATTGTGGGTTTAGTCTCTGTCAGTCTGTTTCAGGTTAATGGTAGACATAGCACCCCTCTGGTTGCTATATTCATTTTACAGCTTTACCTCTTAACAGTGTTAATGGAAGTTGTGCAATGAATTATTAGTTCTAAAAAGATTACCTTGCATTGTTAGTATGAGGAGAGAACTCAGCTAAAATTGGTGCATGACCACCCTTTCATTTCCTGCAATCCTTTCTACCCCTTTTTCTTGGAAAATTAGTAGATTAGGATTAGTTTGTAGGTTTATTTAGTGTTGAGTTGGATCAACATTTGCAAAGATCCCACACCTTGAGATTATTCCCATCGTTTTGTTGAACAACAGGTTCTACAAAGGGTGCAAATCCAAGTGACAACACCTACCTAATTTCTTGAATGTCATGGTTATAACAGTACTTCTCTAAGTTTCTGGGATAGGGAGTTTGGCAAATTTTTTCCTAAATTTTAGGGACATCAAGCAGACTGCTATATAATAATATATGTTAATGAAAATATATACGATATAAAAAAGAAATATAGGTAATAAAATTTGAGAATTAAGAACACATTACAACAAAATTCAAATGATAAATGATAAATTGATAATTGATAATCAATACGTAAAATTATCATTCATGAATCACCGTAGAAGCTGAAAATCAGAATCTATTTCAAATTGAAATATTCAAATAAGTAATAAGCTGAAAGTTCAAAGTACCAATTAGAGTCTTATTAGAAAAGTGGCAAGCATCAAAATGACAAAATTAAAATGTGAAAAATGACGTCGATAGCTGTTTTTGTTGGAGCAAAAAGCTCAAAAATCAGTCATCATCATTGGCAATTCCATATCTAGAAAAAATTTCATCACTAGAATTGTTGGAAGGAATTGGAACTATTTGCTCTAATCCCATTTGCACATTGTGGTCACATCAAGTTGTCTTGGCTCCATGGGCTTTACATCCCACCTTTTGCGTTGGGCTCTACCTATACTTAGGTGTCTTGTAATCAATCAAACACAAAGCAGTTGGCACTATGCACTGCAATGAGTTTTTTTCGTTCTTGTAGAGGTGAGTTTGTACCTCTTAGAGAGTTGATAAAGCTATATGTGGACTAGTTCCTCTTAGTAGTAGAGGAACTAGAAACCTGTTAGAAAAGACGAATGGCAAGTGTGTGCAATAGTCTTGGAGGTCCATAGACTGTTCACCAAACTAATTGATTTGGCCTCTGCCAAAGTGTGTTTGTCAATCTTTGCCGAAGTCTTGTAGCCATCTAGTTCTATGAACTTAATCCACGCAACTTTGATCAATGAATCTTCCTTTGAACTATGCATTTTTATGAAGGTCTTCATGAGGCCTTTCCTCACCTCATGATCATTAATAGATAGAGTTCTACCAACTCATTCCACATACCATTTTGGATTCAAAGCATATGCAACCATGTGTAGAGGGGTGTCCAACTTGTCCCACTTTTTTTGGATGATGGGGTGAATGTGCACATTGTACAACTATCAGGTGAGGTCTTGTAATGAGCCTTTCCCAGACTTATGATAATATTTCAGTTTTTCTTGCTGTTCCCAATGCTTGTCCACTGATTTATAGTTGAGTAATGGTGCAAAATGAGAGTTTCCAAGAGTAGATAAAAGTAATGCATAAACACAAGTCCAGAAGAATGTATGTATTTGTACTTAATCTAGATATTGCCATGCATGTTGTCAACCGAGTGTATTTCCCAGACTCCTAGAAAGGAACGCAATCTATATATAATTTTCCCAATATTTCCAATTTAACTGAATTCATGAACAAGGGACTCCAGATTTCTATGCAGAACATTCAATTTGAATATGGACAGTCCATTACTATAACTAGCCACACCAGATTCACTAAATATAATAATTCTTTATATTCGAACAGAAGCTTGCATTTATAATCCGGGTGTAATTCAGATTGAACAAGACAACTCGGAACAATCTTTGCAAGCATTCAAGATTATACATTCACCAGGCATATTTACTGTGCAACCATAATGCTACAGGATTCGACCAAAGTAATGGAGTAAAACATACCCGTGAGAATTTCATGTGGATGCATTAACAGATACATCGAAGAATACAAACTCTGCTGCTCTATGATCAGTCGCACAGCCGATACGATGCTTGGTAAACACACACGATGTAAATAAACTCCCCGTGATTCCAGACAATGATGACATACAACAGCGCCAGCATGTATGATTCCTGCCAGGGCCCGATGATGAACGGTCATGGAAACTCCAGTAACGGTGCCGGCAAGCAATTGAGTCTTTTCCCTGCAATTAGCCAAAGTCCGGCAATACACCTGGAATGATATACATCTCATCTCCTTATTTGCATCAATGAAACGCCAATATGATTAAAAGACATTGCCAGTGAAATGTTTAGTATTGAACGCGTGCATTTATTAAATGGTCCAAACATCAGATAATGTCCGCTAAGACACAAACGGCCGCATCCATGAGAACTCGAACAACAAATAAAGATTTATATTTTCCGGAACCAATTGACACGCGATTTGCCAATACCAAACCCGATATTAGGAAATATTCCAGTGCAAATATTAAAGCAATATGTATATGGCCCCTGGTAATCCACGACTTTAACAAGTCTTTAGTAACTCACGCAACTTTCACAAACAGTCCGCGCGAAGTTCACAGGACTATCGCACCAATATCAAAGTGGCTTCGCCGTCACCAGAATAACTTCACCATTTGCGTAACAATTTGTTTAATCAATTTTCCATGACAAATAATTATAAAACCATCTTGGGTTTTCATCCAAGCATGGCTCTTCTGAGATCCTGAGAGTTGTCGTTCTCAGACCTCCCGATATCAAAATGCAACCAAAATTCAATTTCTCCTTGATCCCTTCTGTCCGCTCTCAAAGCCCATATAACTTTGCCAGATTCCGTTATTGCAACCACTTTATTTTCTTGACTTTATAAAGCTAAAGTTCTCAACATAATATTTTATAAAGCCAAATATTATTAATTAATTAAATAATTAAAATGTCTTTTAGGATAAATATAGACAATTTTAATATTTAATTAATTAATCAAATTCTTAATTTGGGCATATGAAAATTGGGGACATCACAGGTCTCTTTAACAAATGGTGGCCTTCATTTGGCCAGGCATGCTATCAATGCATTGGTAGATCTCCCCAAGACTAGGACCATTAGAATCGCCAAATCTAATGACAATGAGAATAGGTTGTACAAAAGATGTGATATATCTCACATTCAACCAAAAATTAACACTAATCATAGTCTCCTTTACCCTCTTCCCTTGCGCAATCCTCGACTCCTTCCATTTGTTCCAATCTAGTGTCATAACCATTAGTTGTAATGACTCTTGCAACTCAAGCATCCTCTCTAGTAGAATGAAATAGGAAACAAATCAAGTCTCAATTGGTTTGAGGAATTTTTTCTTTGCAAGGGTCCATAACTATTTTTTTCCAATGATATTTGGTGGTTGCAAATGAACATTTGCACCTCTCTTGTATCCACCACCACTTGTTTCACCCAGCCTATCTTTCCAATGTATTTGAGTGCATTGTTCATAGCATGCACACCACAAGGGTTCTAGTGCATGTGCCTGTATGTAGATTGAATCAACATACCTATTGCCCTACACACATTTGCTGCATCATTAGTCACTTGCACTACATTTTGAGGACTAACCTCCTCATTAGTCTCTTGCAAGATCTGAAACTGAATTTTAGCATTTTTGGATTTTCTTGAGCAATCAATTGCTTGTGAGAAGTAAGGTTTATCAATGCATGAAACCTAAGTCACAAGGTTCAAGTTTTGTGTTCATGTTCAATAACAATAAAATTTGGATGAAGTTTGACAAGGGAAAAAAATTCAAAAAAAAAATTGTGATTAAATTCGCCTTATATAAATTTGATTTTAAAAAAATATAAATAATATTTTCACAAAATTATCTAAATAGTTAAACATTGCTAAATAGAGTTGAAATAAAATTATATTATAAAATAAAATAGAATGCAAGCTTTTGATTTAAAGTTTAAACTGTGTATGTTTTTTCAATCAACATTTTGGATCACACTCAGTGATTGCTCTTCCTGATAATGGATCATTGAGTGTGATTTGAAATGTTGATTGAAAAAGCATACACAATTTAAACCAAAAGCTTGCTTTCTACTTCATGGGCTGTGGAAAACTCGTACCAACTATTGAAAATTTGAAATATAATAGTTAAATTTATTATTTATTAAAACAAAATAATATTATATTAAATTTAAAAATTAATATAAATTTTTTACATTTAAAAACTAAAATTATGAAAAATAAAATTATATTATGTTAAATTTGAATACACTATGATAAATTTAAAAACATTACAGTATAAATATGTTCAAAATTTCAATTTCAATTTATTAATATATAAATAATAAATATGTTAAATTTTATATATTAAATAATAAATATATTATAATTTAAAATCCAATTGAAATATTTTAAAATATTAATTTTTAATATATTGAATAGAAAAGCAAAATAAAAAATAAAAAAATTAATTGACTTGGTTTAAAAAAGAAAATAAAAATATATTAAATCTTATTTTGAAAAAATAAAAAAATTAAATAAAAGAAAAACCTTAAAATTAAAATGCAAAGATGAAAGAACCCTTAGCCACAAGATCCACCCTAACAGAGTGAACAATAATAGTGGGCAAGCTCACAGTAGCTCAGTAATCAACAATAAGTAGGTAAAACACATAATTCCCACACTGCACCAACTGCAGTTCGATGATGTGTGGCCTTCACCGTGGTGGGAGTTTAAGTCCTAGTTTTGTCAGTATCAGCATTCGATTAGAGATACACCAGAAGCAAAGCCATCATTCATAGCGAAGGTTTATTGTTATGGCCCAAGAGGCATGGAGGGAGGAGTGGGGATATATTATTAAAACACTGTAAGAATGGAGGGCAAGCAGAAAATCCCAACCAAAGCATGCCAAAAACAATAGGAAAAAGAAATGTAAGCCCTTATCTGTACAAATATTAGGGTGATTGCGAGCAAACTTTTTAAAGATTTTTTTGAAGTTTGCTCAATTTCGAATTTTATAGATGAAATTCAGCGAACCCTATGACTTAGCATGAAACTATAATGTTGATGAGTGAATGATGTTAATATCCATCCACCCATCCATGATTATGTTGTAGCCATGTGTCAGCCATTTGGCCTTACTCTTCTCCATCAACAAGTTAACTTTAGAATAATTTTTTTCCAAGAGAGTGGTTCTTAACTAGTCTTGCTAGGGCCCACATAACCAGGACAAGCTTTGCTTTGCTTGTCAAGCATTTCCTTGTACAAAGGAGATTAAGCAACATGGAAGGGAATGCGTTATTAAAATAGACATTGGCAATGTCCTTATCTGCAACCTCCCTTGTACATTGAACATGCCTGTGATTGGGCTTGGTGAGGATGAACCTGCAGCTTTCTGTTTTCCCCTTGACTCCACTGCACTCACCTCGAATGATGGAAATGAAGGTGGTCTACTTGAACCTCGTGGTGTACTAGAAATTGTTGGTGTAGTGATTTCCCTTGAAATAATTTTATCATCTCAGCCCTCATTTCAAGTGTGAATTTCTCACAAGGCCCAAACTCCTTTACTTGGGGAATGCAAAAAGTGTGCATTAACCCACGTAATGCTGCTATTACAACCCACTGAGCAAATTTTGCATTTTCATTTCTGACTTCCACCTGAATTATATACTCTATTTGTGTCAACTATTGTGGCAACTGCTGTAAAGGGATTTTCTTGTTAAATGGCCCTTTGGCATATTGTGCCAACAACTCTGAAGAGCAAATAGATTTCATTACACTCACACTGTTTGTGGCTGTGCCTGGGGTTTGCGTTTGACTGCCTGCAATTGACTCCTCATCAATTTCATTCTCCAAATCAAAATCAGAATTATTACTAAATATATCCATCTTTACTCTGGAAATCCAAAATGGATGCAACATAGTATAACAATATGCTATATAAAATTAAAATAACAAATAAAAGAAAGTAAACATAGGTACAACACTATTAAATTTCCAAAAAATAAATGTCTCAGCAGTCAGCTATGAAAAAAGTAAGACAAGTAACAAAAACATATTGTGGTTTCCGTTTCCTTAAGCTGTCGATGGAGAACTTTGGGAGATGTCAAAGGGAAGCTGCAGCACTAATGTGATCATAAGAGTTCGACTTATATCATCCAAAGAAGTGAAATATATAAAGGTCCAATGATAACTGATAAGTCTCAACTTATAAAGGACTTGTCCTAATTTAAGGGTAAGTTCTTAGTTACTAAGTTGGGAACTAAAGTTAAACCCTTGAATATTTCATTTCTTCTATTAACTATTTTGTTTTTGGGCATGGAAATAAGGTTTGATAATGTTCTTGCCTGGATGATGCTGAAGAAATTAGATATGATCTTGCTTTGAGTTGCAAGAGTAATTAATTGATTGGGATGGACAACAGGTCTAAAAGCTGGTAACCTCAAAGACACAGAGAGAGGTGAGAGCACTGAATTCGGGTCTGATGAATTTAGCTTTCTAAGCTTCAATTTATGTGCAGAGAGTCAAAGATTGGTGAAATAGATAGATAATCAGGATAGGAAGAGAAAAAAGATGTATGTGGACCTGTGCAGTACTGAGGATGTCAAACAGAATTCAAAGACAACAACAAAATTGAAAATTAAAAATGAAAAACTATATAAATTTAAAAATAAAAACTTGAAGTCTGGAAAGGATTTCTGTTGCGTACCTGTAAGTGTAACCTTTGGGTTTTTCTCTTCTAAAGTTCTTTGCAAGCAAAACTGCCAAACATTTCTGCTGTAGACTGTCCTAAGTTGCTAATCCTGCAGTAGACTGTGCTGCCTCTGAAGTCAAACGCATGAAATGAAATCAGAAAGTTCAAAAAGACAAGGCATAGAAAATATAAATAAACACCTAATGTGCTGAGAGGTCTTGGAGGGCCCAGAAGATGCGTTAGGGTTTTTTATTATTTCAAAAAAAGTTATTGTTTCATTTTATCTTTGACTGCAAAGCGTTTTTTCTCTGTGGGAGATCTTAGGGTGTCCCCAGACAGCTGGGCGCTCCCAAAAAGGGGGACATTCTCCAACTCTGGGACAGTGGGTGGATGTTCTGCCCCCCTTCCTGCATCCCTGAGGTGTCCTTGTTTCCTGAAACGACTGAAAAACAGGTGGGATGTGTCCCCAGGCTACACTGGTTTATTATGATGCCTTGACACAGGACTGGATGATAGTGATTATCAACCCTACAGCTGATTGTTTGTAGGATATACCATGGCGAGAATGGACAAAGTCAAATCATATTTGAGATGAGTATTTGGGAATTAGAAAATGTTCATTCATCTTGGAGAGAATTTTTTGAAATCATTTGAGATAAATGCTTAACCAATTTGGATGATTCAGATCTAATATAACTGTAATTCAATGTATTTTTAAATAATTTAATCTAACATCTGTATATGCAATTTTAATCATGATTATCAAGCAAAATCTCAACCTTCCCAAAAAGGAATGAAAGAAATGGAAATTCTATTAAATGTTTGGAAGAAGTTATCTCTTGCTGTATGAAAGTGGTCCATTGCTCCTCTTCTTGGATTTAAAACCGTGTTTAATCTATGATCCTGTCTTTCTCCTGGTCACTAATCAAGAGAAAATCAATGGGAAACCAATGTAAGGTGCACTTTATCTAACTATTTCATAGTTCTTTAATAAAAGATTTGGTGCTCTTATTTATAGTAGTTATTATTCTTTGTTCAGACAGAAGCAACAACCATTCAAAATTTCCATCCAATTTATTATGCCTCTTAGGCATAACAATATGCTAAGTTCAAGAGCTCATAAAATATGAATGATAGTTTATGTTGTAGAATACAAAGTGGCCAAGAGACTTAAATAAAAACATAAGCACACATAGAAACTAAACTATTACCATATATCTGAAGCTTATTTCAGCACAACTTAGTTAAGTTACTTTTGGTTTTTAATGGCACGTTTCAAATTCCCCATTGAAGTCCAGGGATTTCTTATGTGCTTGTGAACATATTTGACACTACCAAACTTCCGGTAATGCTTGCGGATCACATTCAGCTGTCCTTCTAGTTCTAGTTGTACTTGCATTCCATCAGATCACCTTAACTACCATACCATTAAACTAACAGAGAATTGATACAACCGTCCAATCTCTCAATGGACTGATGGTGTTTTCTAGACCTATATGTATTGTTAACTTGAAGATATAGTACTAATAAATACAAGGGCACGGAGCAGGAAGGAGGAATCTGGATTTTTGGTTTTGTGACATCTTTGATATATCCTTCACAAAGAACTTTTGTCATAGTGGGATTTTCAATTATTGTATAACATCTTTCTTTCTTAATTAAAAAAACAAAAAAGAAAATAAAATCAATCTTGACATTTTGTATGGCACTTTGGCTGTTCGCAACTTGGCTTGTGCTTATTGGACTTGGATCTTACTGTGATACTTCAGAATTAAGGAACTAGGCACAAAAATACATTATAATTTTTGGAAGAAAAAACAGCTTTGCACAATGGATACACAAATACTTCCTATGAATAGATGCCACTGAAACCGTAATTTTCTTTCACAACCATTTAGTTCGTAGTACTGTTGCAAAGTGGAATCAGATTTGCCTTGGGTCTCGGTATTTTTTATGTTGTGCAATGGGCATACCAGTTTATGCTCTTACATTGTGTGAATACAAAAAATTTTTGAGCTCTAAAATTTATTATTTAAAATAATATTTATTTTTGATAAAAAATCTAGATATTAACATGGTTTTGGCATTCTTTTGAAGATCTTGTTTCTGATTCGTGACGTCTATTGCAAATCTTCTGCCACAATTATTCTCAAGTATGCTATAGATTTGAAGGTATATGCATCTCTCAAGGTGATATACTATGATGTTAAAGAATACGATGTTGGTCGAATGGTGGCCATGTATGTGAAAACAGTTAAAAAAATGAGATAATGATTATATCTGACTTAGGTGAATCCTTTGTGCTTCTTGAAAGCATTTTATGTTTGAATTACTTGATACATCTTGTGCCTCAACTTCACATAGTGATTGTAAGTTTGTATTTTATTGGTGGTTGTTGAACTTGTACTTTGTTTGTGAACCTACAACATTTGGTCCATAAATCATAGTATCAACATTCAACTTTCATGGACCTAGCTGCAGTGATTCTTGGTTTCCCTTCCTAGGAATTCTTTCCTGTCAGGGCATTTATGGTCCCTTGACACAGGACTGAATGTTTGTGATCAACCCTACTGCTCATTGTTAATAAAATTACCATGGCAAGAATGGAAAATGTCAAATCATGTGAGATGAATTAGTCAGAACGTGTTCATTCATCCCATAGAAAGCTTTTTGAAATCATTTGAGATAAATTGCTTGACCAAATCTGAGTGATTCGGGTACAGTATAACTCTAAATTGATGTTTTTATTCTTTCTAATTTAATTTAACATCTGTATATGAACTTTAGTCACAATCGTTATGCAAATTCTCAACCAGCCCAGAAAGGAACAAAGGAAATGAAAACCATATTGACTGTTTGGAAGAAAGCATCCATTGCCTTATGAAATTGGTCCATTGCTCCTTTTCTTAGATGGAAACTAAGTTTAACGTAAAATCCTTTCTCTAGATTGGTAATCTATAATAAATTAATAGTAAATCAATGTGAGGTGCCATATATATAATCCTTTCCTAGTCCTTTAACAATTTTTTTGTTCCTGTTTATCGTGATTATCATTTTATTTTTTGTCTCGACAACCAACAACTATTTGACGTTTGCATCCAAGTTATGATGCCTCTTAGGCATTAAGGTAATCTAAACTTCAAGAATTCACAATATTTAAAGGATGGTTCATTTTGTAGAACACAATGGCCAACAGATTGAAGTTAAAACACAAGCACACAAACATCAATTTATTACTATATGTATGAAGCCTAGTTCATGGTATGGTTAAATTAGGTTTTAGTTTTAATGGTATGGTTCAAATGCCCCTGAAGAGGAGGAAAATGTAAAAAGCATAAAACACAAAATAAAAGCTAATTAACACAAAACACTTCAAAATCTATACCCTTTTTCCCTTCTTGGATTGAGCTAAAGTGATGCACCCATGTCACTTGATTTGCTCTTTGATGTGTGGATGGCTCTTGATGAAATTAGCAACATAAGTTTAAGGTATATGAAGTGATGATAATAGAAGATGAAGGCTTTAATTTATAAATTTTTGGATAGTTGAGTGGAGGGTCAAGATCTTACTATGAGATGGACGATTAAGATTGAAGGAGAATGAGAAGCCTTGGTGTCACAAGGTGGAAGCATGTGAAAATGATACTTGGCATGGGGAAGAGGGCAAGGTGTGTGCACACGTGTAAGCACGCATTGGGAAGACTATGGAGATGACAAGTGAAAACATAAGTGGCAAAATGTTTGAAGAGTAGGTTTAAAAATATGACAAATGGAGAAAAGAGGAAAGTGTAGGGTGGCTTTATGGGAAGAGGATCTCACACATGTGTGAGCATCCAATAGGAAAGATTGGTCAAAGAGTCAGGTGGAAGGATGAGAGTGACATGTGCATGCAAGCATTTAAGAGGGGAAGAAGACACATGCCACATTATTACAAGTTTGGGGAGTTGGGAGAATTTTAAATTAAAGAAAATATTAATCAGTGATTAGACTTGGTTTTGTTAATTAATTAATCGAGTATTAATTAATTAATTAGGTTTAGAATAATTAAAAAATAGTGGCTATGGTTAGATTAAATAAATAAATTTAAACTTTAGAAGAAGAGTACACAATAAGTTAAATAAAATTTAATTAATTGGGGGGATGGAAAATAATTAATTAAATTATAAATAATTTAATTAATTATGAGGATTTATATGGTTAAGCGGTAATAATTAAATAAATATTTAATTTAAATAATTAAGAAAATTAAGAATTCAGGGTGTCTACAACGATTTCTCACGTGCTTATGAATATATTGTATATAATAAACTTTTGGTAATACATGAAGTTCTCGTTCATGTTATGTTTGCATTCTAACAATTTGATTGAACTTGGTGGCACCTTACAATGCTATCATATAAAATTTAGATAGATTTTGGTAACACCAAATCTTTCAAATCACTAGAGGCTAGTTGCATCGTCTAATGAAATACTTATATTCCATTGTTTAGGTTTTGAAGAATCAATTTTAAGCCATGATGCAAAGCAAAATTGAGCTTTTCTTCCTTTATAGGATTTATGAGATGGTCAATACAATAGTGCAATGCAATTATGCTATTATTGGACACAACAATAATGGATTTCATGTTGAGTATTCCTAAGGGTTAAAAGCATAATGTTAGCATACATGGTTCCTTAATGTTCCATGGCTAAAGTTTTGCTTTAATTTTTTTGATAAGGTCACTACACGATCATATGTCACACTCCAATGGATAAGAACCTCTACAACCAATTATTTCATTCTTTAGGTCAAGCGTTTCTTGATGTGAGAATTAGAGTAGCCATTGGGACACCATTGTAGTTGTAGTCACACCCCAATGAATAATTTAGGATTGTTGAGATTTGAGGTCACGAGAGTCAAGGTAGTTTGTTTGTTATAATATCATTGTGCAATGAATGGACCCTCCATCATGTCAATGGTTTAACACTTTGTGATCGAACATTATAAATTTGAATGCTTTTCCTTATTTTTTTGGCATTGTGACCTAAGAATTTGGGTTTAGCCAATATTTTATGATTGCTACTATTGTTGGTCATAAATCTTACTTTGTTGAATGACTAATTGATTACTTAATGCAAATATTGGCATTGTCTTTTTCCTTGATGTGGACATTTTATATCATTGTCAAGTGGCTCTTAGTCTATTGGCGAAATTGAATGGCTTATAAAGTTGAATGGTGAAGTTGATCAAGTTTTGTTGAGTGTACAAAGCTCCAATATCAAAAGAGGATGAGGTCAAGATTATGCTCTAGGTGAATTTGGCTATGTGGAGGCCTCTTAGACCTAACAACTTAATAAAAACTGATGCCATTGTTGCAAAAAAAAAAACATTGTTGAAATTTGAAAACTTCCTCCTCCCCCAAAGAATAAGTTAAATGAAACTACTTTAATAAATATGAATAATTTATTTTTTTGTCAATTCAAGAGCTAGATTATTTAGATCTCTTTAAAGATGATTAATGTCTAATTAATATACATTTTGTAATTTTCCTCTCATCTGTTTATTGTACAACATACTTGCATACAACATATCATGTGACTCAATCATCAAATCAACTTAGACTTATATTAGTGCCAAACTCTATTATCAAATTGGTGCTTTAGATTCATCCATGGTTATATTAATTTTCTTGTATTAAATTTGTGTGCTCTACATCTTTATATGGTTATATTAATTTTCTTGTATTAAATTTGTGTGCTCTAGATCTTTATATTTTGTCAGTATTATACATGAAAATAATCAAACATATGATATATATTTTATGTGTTATATTTGATAATCAAATTTAAATTTTGTAGGTTGAATTGGAGGTTGTAGCCAAGGTTTTGAGGTTTGGGAAGAGTGTTGCAACATCTTCTATTGAGATTAGAAACAAAGAAACAAAACAAGCAACATATCAAGGTCGATGTACATTCTATAGTCTGCCAACATCACGCATATAATATTTTATCTTGTTTTGATACACTATACAAAGAAAGGACCTTCTAAGGTCAATTTATATTTAATGTAAATAACTTGCAAGAAATATTATTTTAGAGTTCCATCATTATTTTGTATAATGGGTTTTTGTGCCGTTTGACCCAACTTATGAATAATATGGTAGTGCCACACATGATGGCACCATAACTTATATCATTTGATAGTCCCTAATTTTGACATGCTAGCTTATTAGAGAAAAAGGATTGAAGCTTTCCTTGTAGTGGGGTGCATACTAATCGCATATCTATATTTTAATCATGATTGCAATAAACATGCTGTTTGATATCTAATGTGTACCTTAAGTTTGGGGCAATTGTATAGATTATGTAAATATGCATTTTCATGGGCCCTTTGCACTATGTAACATATATGTTGGGTTGGTGCAACTTTTGCTAATTGCATAATAACATGCTTTCGTGATTGACAAAGAGCATGCAATCACACGGTACTTATGATAACCTCCCACCTTAAACATGAGGTTAATTTTTTTAAGTAAAATTATTTCACTTTATTATAATTTTTATTGTAGTTTAATTATCTTTAAATATGACATGGTTTTTTGTTTTTTTGATCAATGCTACCATTTCAAGCTGTAATTTATCTATAACATCTTTATTGAAGACCCCTCTCATGGTTGGGGTGTGAGGACGCCTGAGAAAATTTTCGAGGTATTATGATGAAGGGCCAAAACAAGTAGACAAAAGTTTATTGGTAGATAGTGTCAAAAATTAAGATCTTAGGTTACTAGTTATTACAAATAAAATAAATGAAATGAGAATTATGAAATGTAAGAGTTGGCTATGGAGATAGCCACCCACGATCTAAAGGCTAAATAGAAAGCACAGAATGAAAAGATCAATATGCCAAAAATAATTTGAATCTCTATCAATGAATGCAAATATATAATAATGATGAATTGAAAGTTACAAAGGAAATCCCTTGGTTATAGAGGTCAAGGTGAGATATATGATATCATAAAATTATGACAAGTATTTTAATTTTATGATATGAGACATAAAGTGATAAGTATCTTATGTATTGTTGTGAAAAAATCTAATAGTGGAACTAGTTAGGTAATACCCCTATTCACACCAACACTCCTTTAAGTGTAACTTAGGGAGAATGAGAAAACATGCAGGGTGTTGCCACAATAGTGTGTCCACTTTATGTGCCATCTTGATTTTTGCTTGAAATTACATAATTTTTAGAAAAAATGATGTGTTGTTGTTTTGTCACTGATCTCCTTTTATGTTGCCATTGGGGCGGCCTAGTTTTGCCGCTACTCCCTTTTATGTTGCCGTTGTGTTGCCACTTTTTTGCTGCTGCTCCTTTTTAAGTTGCTGTTGGGGCGGCCTAGTTTTGCCAAACTGTAGATAAAACTTTCCTATGCAGGGTGGGTGGGAGAAAACTGTAGTAGTAGGGTGGGAGAAAACTATAATAGTAGGGGTAGGCTGGGAGGAATTCCAAACTATAGTAACCCGCTGAAATTCACAATTTTATTCGTAGGCTAGATAATTAATGAGGGGTTCAATTTTTGCCACTGCCTAAATAATTAGGTGTTCAATTTATGGTTGGTGGGAGGAGAGAAAAAAAACTTAGGGAAATTTTTGATATTAATATGGGATGGGTGGGAAGAGATAGTTTTTGGTGGGGATAACAAAAGTAGCGGGGTAGCTAATCCGGCAACTTCCCACCAACCCCCCATTTTGGACCCTTTTTGTCACTTGTGGCCAGTTCATGCCCCAGAAATAGGATAGTTCAGGAGGATAGATATCACTAGTTTGGGAGGAGAGATATCACATATATGAAGGAAAATGCAAACTAACGAGAAGAATTCATGATAGCTTGATGGTTGGGAATTAGAGTTCTGCCATCTACTGATTATTAACCAATTCGATTATAGTTGCTAGTTCTTCTTGGGAGATCTTTTTAGCACTGCTTCTTGGAGTTAGAGAGATAAGAAGTAGAGTTAGCACTGCCTTGATAGGTTCCATTTAAATGTTTTTAATTAAAAAGGGTTACATCAATCTTTTGGATATAACCCCACAATCTTAAATCAAATCCTCAATGAAGTCTCCTCCGCACCTATCACAATGTTGACAAAAAACTATTTTTAATTCACCTTTTGGGTGATCAAATGAAATCATTTAGAAATTTGATTTTGTATGTAGCCCTTACTATAAGCTTTTCAAAAAGTATAATTTTGAATTATTTAATTTCATTATTATATTTATTAACTATTTCTAGTGAACATAAGTTTTTCATTGAACATCAAGGCTTTTGTTTTATACATAGACAAATAGAGAAAAAAATTCTAAAAAATATTTGTGCACTAAGTATTGATGTTCTTATATCAACAAAAATAAATAAATTATGTGTTACTGAAGTAACTTATGTTTGAATTATAATTAATCTCACTTCAAAAAAATAAAAATAAATTGTGCAACAAAAAATATGAAAAAAATTATCTATGCACTAGATATTGATCTTAGGAATCTATGTTTAAAAATTTATAATTTTATCCTTACTACAAATAAAGTTATATTTTATCGAAGTAACATAAGTTTAAAAAAATGTTGTTAACTAGAAAAAAAGATATTAAAGCTTACGTAAAAAAACAAATCATCTCTTAATTAAAAATTAAAAAAAACATGTACAATCTACATAAAATGTCTCAAAAATCATTAGTTCACATCATCTTCAAATTTTTAATGGTTTAGTTGCTATGAGTGATAAAAAAGATAAAATTTGATTAAAAATGTTGATTTAAATGTCCCACTTTGGCTAACAAAGTGGACACAATATTATGGGTTGACCCTGCAAAGATGCAAGGATGGGTCTCGACTAGTAGGCCATGTTAGATGCCCATTTGCAAATGCAATATCTCATAAACGAAAATAAATAAATTAGTAGGATAAAACCCCTCTTGAAAAGAGAGAAAATACAAGAAAAAATACTCAATGAAAAATGAGGACAAAACTCCATGTGAGGAAAATGTACCACCATAAAAGAGAAGAGAGACCATGGAACCCCCCCCTTAATGTAGAATATATGCCAATGGTAGATGCTTGACACTAGATGTAGAAGATTGTCCACAATCATTGAACAACATTCCTTCGCTTATGAAAATAAAATCAAAGGTGTATGAATGATGTCTTCCCATTCCTAAAAAGAATAAGAAGGAAGAAAACTCAAGATATATGAAGTTTTTGAAAATTTGAACCCCCCCTTAATGTAGAATATATGCCAATGGTAGATGCTCGACATTGGATGTAGAAGATGGTCCACGATCATCAAACAACATTCCTTTGCTTATGAAAAGAAACCAAAGGTGTATGAATGATGTCTTCCCATTCCTAAAAAGAATAAGAAGGAAGAAAACTCAAGATATATGAAGTCTTTGAAAATTTGCTCATGTGTTTCTATGTTGATGTTGCAAACTGCCATTGCTAAGTTAGATGTTTTAGGAAACATTGATGAATATGACAATCTAGAATCTAATAGAGATGAATGTAGAATAAATTCCAAAGACAAGGATATCTCCTTTGAAGTGTAATGTCGAAAATTGCATCCTATGCAATTTCACATTCCATAAACCTCCCCTTTAGATAAATTAATTTGATATTTCACTATTCCCTTAATTTTGTCCTTAACCCACTTGTTCTTGGCTGTTAAGATGAATTTTTGTCACAGATGATCACGTGCCACACAAACGTCTACGCAACGTGCAAACGTCCCAAAAAGATTCCTACCTACAATAGCCGTTTGGATGTTACACTTCCCACCCGCCTACAAGTGTAAGGACTCTGCAGCTTGTAGCTGCATCGGGAATGACCCCTACATGCATATACTTCATTTTCCTTCTCATTTGGCCATTCATTCAATCTACTTTTTCATTCACTTTCTTCTTAAGCTCTTTTCACTCTTTCTTACACTTCTACACCATCTTCTACCACCTTCATAGTACTTTGGCTCTCTACATCAAAGCTTTGGCATTCTTAGCATATCTTGTACAAGCTTGGAGGTTGTAACTCTCTTCCTTTCGACATTTCTCACTTGCTAAAGGAGAGTAATTGTAGCTTTCTTGTTGCATTATCTATTTTACTTCGATAGCATAGTATTCTAGCATGTCTATTTACTTCTTTATCTCATCTGTTATTTTCTCTATCTCTATCTATCTAGTTGTCCATGGAGGTGGGAACACTAATGTGGGGGTTTGATTGAGGCAAGCCCCTAAAACAACCCCAACCATTTTCTCATTTCTTTGTGTGCAGGTATCAAAAGCATAGCTTTATTGGAGGTTTCATTCTTGGACCTCTTGTGAGTGTCTCCTTTCTTTGTTTTATCATTGCTTTGTCTTTATTATTTCTTTGTTATCTTAGTACATTTTGAGTATCTAGTTATCAATATTCTTAGTTGTTTTCTGTGGTAAACTCGATTTTTATCCGTACAAGACTATAGTGTGTTGTAGGGATGTACATGTGCCATGTTGCCATCCTTGGTCAAGAACCTACCAGTTTATCTAGAAGACTTTTGTAACCTGCTCTTTCGGTCTCTGAAACTCTCATCCTTTTATTCTGCATAAAACGTAAATAAACCTCTTCATTTCTCATCTTGTCACTCAAGCTTTGATCCCTGAGGTAGTTGAGGACTATTTTCCCCTTTGGACCTCGTCATCTTTAGGGTGTTGAATATCCTCTACATTTTGGTGAACCTGGTGTGAATGTGTCCTTACTCTAGTTTTTTGTTGAAAATTCTTCTCTTGTTTGGATGTTTGTTGGATCGAGTGTTGACACTTTTATGAGTTTCACAACCTAATCTACAACTTTTGGGCATGTAGTAAAAAGCGTTCAAAACTTAGACATGAGTTCAAGGAGATAGTTCAGTCTAACTCGACAAGGTCTTGAATTCAATCAATTCACCATGGGTTTGTCACTTGGCTATACGCCTCCTTGTGTTTTTGTTTGTCCATCCACTGAGATTCAAACAAGTTCTCAACAAAGTACTCCTTCTAGGTCTTCTTCTCCCATAGACCATGAGTTTTCTCTTAGGGTCCCCTTTGAGTAGGTTTAATCTTTGGAGGAGAGACTTAAAGAGTTTGAGGATTTTTTAAACAAAGATAATTTGTATACTCAAGCTGCTCCTGTCGTATGTGGTCTAAGGAATCTTCTTATCTCATATCACAAAGGTCTTGAGTTGCTCTGAGGAATATCTAATATAGTAGAGGCTCATGTACCCTCGTACACGATAGTCTTGAGCCACCCTTAGGATATCCAATCGAAGATCATTGGTGTACAATTGAATCTTCCAATGCTAGAGGTTTCCCCGCACATGGTGGATACTAATCTTTCTATACCTTCTCTTACTTCTATTGATAACACAAACACTGTGCCTCTTGTTAATCCTATAATTAATGTAAATCATGTTCCTTTGGGTTATGAGATTCTTGAATCGACATCCCGAACCTTTGCTACCATGACCAATCAACCCCTGCCTCTGCCATCCAATCTCGTCTTAAACACCTTATTGCAAAATATGGGTCGACTTTAGTCACAATTAGCCAACCTAACCATTGCTAGTTCCCAATCCACTTTGCAACCCTATTATTGCTTCAATCCCCTATCCCTAAGCATCTTAAAAGTTCCCATCCCTCAAGGGATGAAAATTTTGAAATTTGATAAGTACAATGGCAGGGGTGACCCACATACTCATGTCTCATTGTTCACTGCCATGTGTAGTGAATTTCTTTATCAGGATGTGTTGTTAGCAAAACTATTCCCACAGTCTCTTAAGGACATCGTGTTGGAATGGTTTTTTCTCCCTTCCTGACAATTCCATCTTCACCTTCGAGCAATTGGTTAATCAATTCTTGCAACAGCTCCAAGCTAACATTGGGCTGAAAGTCACCTTTACTGATATTGTCCATTGTAAGTAGGGGGCTCACGAGAAGGTGACTCACTTTACATCTCTTTATCAATCTATTTTTTCCCAGATCTCTTATGCTTGCCTGATTTTGATGTCCAACACATGTTCATGGGGATTCTATAGCTGACATTGAGATAAAAAGTCCTCTTAATGAAGTATCCCTCTTTCGCCCATCTATGTGCGACACTTAGAGACTACCAGTAGACGATGACACAATATGAGGGTCCCTCCTCACCCTCCCATATTCATAGTTAGACAACCATGTCTATTCCTGGGGAGTCTAAAAATAAGGCAATAGCAAAAATAGTTTCTATTCCTACTGAAAAAGGATACCGTAGGATGTGACAAAGTTTTCACAAAATTATCTGAATCTTATGCCAATGTTCTTCAAAAGTTATTAAAAGATGGTTTAATCACTCTCTCAAAAATTAGACCGCTACCCGATGAAAAACCATATCCCAATTGGTACAACGTGCAAAAGTTTTTCCAATATCACCAAGTCCCTAGCTATGACATCAAATACTGTGTGCATCTTCGACACATAGTCCAAGACCACATAGATAGTGGTGCCATCCGAATCGATGATATGAAACAAACTCAAATAAATTTGTAGCCAAGGCTAACAACCATTTCCAGATCTACACTAATCCCTTTCCTTTTCATTATGTCAATCTAATCACATATGCTTCTACTTCTTCCAAACTTAGCCATTGTATGTGAACACATTCTCATTCATTCCTATCCTCCTACAAGTCGTGTGGCTAAGATTCCCGATATAGCTTTTACTCCACACAACCTCCACCTCAACATGGAGCCTTCTCCTCTCTACATCCCCACTTAGGTCAACGACAACATCGTGATTGGTGTTATGATTGACCTTGCCAATAGGATAAATGTTATCATAGAGGAAACACTTTTTATTAATAAATTACACAGGAGAAATATGAGGAATCAAAGACCATGATCCGTACTCATGATGACTTCTCTGTACCTCTGATTGGTTCTATTTCCTTGTCGGTCTTGGTTGGACCCAAATCCATCGATGTTCCTTTTGTTGTGATTCCTAAATTCGACCTATTCAGAGAAAGACTAGGCATTCCATGGCTAGTCTCCATGAATATTGTCACATCAGTAGTCCAAATCCCTTATGATGGTACAATCTATACCATCCATGACATAGGATACAAACCCCTTGTGTTGTGTGGGGGCTTTTCCCTAGACCATTTTTGGCCCACTCATGTTGGACCGTTACCGCCTTGTGGAGACATATTCTGTAGGGCCTATTTTAGGTACAAGATGAGAGTCGTGACCCCTAATGCTATTTTTCTCCCTTCATCTCATACAATTTCCATGACGACGTCTATGCGTGCACAACATGCCTTATCCTTTGCAACTTCCTCCTTGAAGGCTACAAACAAGCACACTCCCACACATAAACCTTCTTTGGCTATAATTTCATAAACTCTAGTGGTGTCCTCAGTTCCTTCTACTGTACCTAACATAGGAAAAAGAAAGGTGCCCATGTTGAAATCTAAACCTTAGACTTCCAACTTCTAGTTTTGCCCACAATTCCCCATCCCACCCTACATGGTAACAAAAAGCATGCATATGGAGTTAGCTCTTCTTCTATTATTCCCACATCTTGACCTCCGAGGCCTCCTCTTGTTCCTCCTCCTTCTCCCAAAGAAGAGAAAGGAAATTAGGAGCCCGAGGTCAAGATCACAATCTTTGTTTCTGTAGCACCTCCTATCCCTTCTTAGGAGCCTACTCTTCTGCCGATAACAACCATAAAGATTACTCCTCTGGTGGAATAGGACACCCCAAAGTCTTCTCAGGCCTCTATTCCTGGTAGTCATAATTGTCATAACCGAATTGCTCGCAAGCGTAAGCATCTCCGACAGGAATTGGCCTAGGAATACGATACATTGCAGAAGACCGAAGGTGAGCCTTCCACTTTTTTCTTTGTTTCAGCCTCTATCTCTACTAGCTCTATTCCTATTCCTGCTTCTACTCTTATTTCCTCAGTTTTGCTTCCAGCTTCCTCGATGGTTCCTGATGAACCTCACCCTAAGCAGGTCTAGGTGTTCATCGCTCCTTCAAAGCCTCCCTTGATCACTTCTTTATCCGATCTTCCTCCTTTTCCCGAGTCCATCGATATGCCTCACACAAAGGTTGTATCTATTGTGGCTCATTCTGGTTCTTCCGCTTTTGATGAGAGGATTCCACATCCTCCTCTTAAGTAAAAGTCAGAGCATGTCCTCACTCCAAACGACATTTGTAAAAATTCATTTTCTTCATCTTGTTCCAGTTTGGTTTGTTGCGTTCTCATGACAAAAGAATCTTCTGCTTCTTCAAAGTTTCTCACAGTCCCCTCTCTGAAGGTAGGCAATGATTCCCCGGTTCATCCACCTCCTTTTGATCAGTCATCACACTCCCGAGAAGTGCATGTTTGACTTGATTGAGGAAATCCTGACTCTCTCCTCCATCTTTGCTACGTCAATGTTGTTAGCCTAGCAGGAGCCCATAGATGAGGACATTTAGACAACCTCCTCCTTGGCTCTTACTACAGGCGAGTCACTTGAGACTGCTCTCGTTGTCCCTCCCCTAAAATCTCATCTTCCCTCCCCTTATAATAATCTAGATTGGGAGCAAGATGAATTGTTGGAAGTGTTGGACTAGAGCAGTCCCTCTTCTTATCTTTAGATTATATTTGTGTACTTGATTGTCCCCCCGTGCTTGTCTATTTATGTTTGTGTTCTCCCCTAGAGGACCCTTGATACCCTTGTAGGTACTTGGATATAGGAGAGAAACTCTGTCATAAAACTTCTATCTGTTCATCATTCTATTGGTCTTAAATTTTTTTTTTCATGTTGGGAACGATGTAAAGTGTTGGGGAATTTAGGCCTCTTCCATGTTGACCCAATTTTTTCTTTGTCTTCCTGTTCTCTTCTTCTTTTTCCAATATATTTGGGGGGTGATAGTTCATATATTTTACACTATATTTATATATAGATTCATGATCAGTTATGACCCCAAATATTTGGATCCCCTTGTGCTTTCAATCTCTTTATCTTTGTCTTCTCTTGATGTGTGGATTTTATGTGTTATCCATCGTGCGATAACAACCCATGGATACATCTCACTATGTATGTCATGCCACAACATCTATCTATCTTTCTTCTCCTTAGAAAGTGATGAAAAGGGAGACTCTCCCTTTCAAATATGATCACAAAACCTCACTAAACACAATACAAGAAGGCTACAAATACATAAAAAGAATAGAATATGGAAGAGAAATCTACAAGTTATATTATATTCAAATATGCAAAATATTACATCAAATTGAAGCTCATGGGCTCCCCTTCAATCCTACATGCAACACCTGCAACAAATGTGTCTTCAAAAATTTGGAAAATTTTTGGTAGCATTTGGGTATGTAAACTTCACTTTTCCAAGCTCCCCTTCTCAAAATGAAAAGGCATGAATTAATAGAGAAAGTGGAAGGAGAAAACAACTCATAGTTTCCAAAACCATCAACTGAAAACCACCTTGAGAAAATTATTCCCAACCTTGGGAGTTTGAAAATATGCCATGAGAAATGTGGTCCAATGCATGCCAACCCTCTCTTGGGTGCCTAGACTTTTGACCAATCATATTTGGTGGGTTATGACATCTTACACCTTTTACAGATTCCTTACAACTTTTTGGTTACAACTTTGCATGCAAAGACATGCAAGCAACATGCAAGATTCTTTTGCAGCCCATTTTAAGACATTTCATGACACATGTACATGCAAACAAGACCTCTTTGACCTCCTCCAAAGTGGGATGCCCAAAGGGAATATTCCTTCACAAGATACTTTTATCGAATTACTGAGGGTCTTTTCCCATCAGAATTTACATGAACATTTTCACACAAAGGGAATTTATATTGTTGCAAATGAAAATATTATTTTCTATCACCTAAGCCCTTATTGAAATCAAACAAAGCAAAATAAAAATATTTTTGGTGACACAGGATTGCCGGTACACCTTGGATGCTCCTGCATCAGACACCTAGGGTAGTAGAAAAGTGACCCTGTCACTTCTCAAGAGGTTAACCAAGACATTCAACTTCAAATTTTGACAACCAAAATGTGTCCTCAATAGGCCTCCTAAACCATTTGACCAAGTACTCAAAGTATTGCTTGTTCCTTGTACTCCTACTCACCCTACTGTCCAAAATTGCCTCTATTTTTTCCTCTTCTGAAGTAGGTGCTGATATATGAATTGTTTCACCTATTGTACCTTCATCACTTTCAGCTTCATGAAACTTTTTTAGATCATAAATATTAAATATAGGTGAAATATTAAGTCCACTAGGCAACTCTACTTCATATGCATTACCTGAATCATGCCTACTCACAATTCTGCAAGGTCCAAATTTCTTCGTTTTTAACTTGTTATAGGTACCAACTGGAAATATTTCCTTTCTCAAGTGTACCATTACCTCATCACCAACCTAAAACTCCTTATGTCTCCTCTTAAAATCAACTTTGGACTTGTACTGAAAGTTGATTTTGTTGATGTGATTTCGTACCTCATGTATGCTCTTCATGGGTTCAACAAAGTCCTCTGCTTTTGCACTCTTCTTATCAATCTTTTTTAGATATGAAACAACTCTTGGGCTGCTTCCATAAACAATTTGGAATGGTGATTTACCTATACTTCTATTCACTGAGTTGTTATATGCAAATTCTACTTGAGGTAGAATCAAATCCCACCCCTTTAGCTTATCTACAACTAGGCATCTCAAAAAATTACCCAAGCTTCTATGTACCACCTTTGTTTGACTATTTATTTGTGGATGGTAGGCTAAAAAATACTTCAAATCAATCTTCATCTTCTTCCATAGTGTCCTCCAAAAACATCCCACAAACTTTGTATCTCTATCTAAAACAATGCTCTTCAGAAGACCATGTAGCCTCACAACTTCTTTGAAAAACAATTATACAACATTCCCAACATAATTAGTCTTCTTGCATGGAAGAAAATGAGCCATCTTGAAAAATCTATCTACTACAAAAAATATTGAATCATGTCCCCTTTGGGTCCTTGGCAAACCCAAATCAAAATCCATACTAATCTCCTCCCATGGCTTCTTAGGTATTGGTAGTGGATGTTATAAATCCGTGTTTTGACTTGTTCCTTTTGCTACCTGAAAAATTCTACAACCTTGCACAAATTTTCTGATATATTGCTACAACTGAGGCCAATAACATTTCTCTCCAACAAGTGCTATGGTTTTATCAAAACTGAAATGCCCTGCAAGTTCTCCACTATGTTTTTCTTTAATCAAATTTACTCTCATTGAACTTCTAGGA
>VDFB02105785.1:236319046-236378804 GCA_007258455.2 Sequoia sempervirens
GGAGGTCTCTAGCAACCAAGGTGAAAATTCTAGGTCAGCTACTCTTGACCCAAATTTTTATACTCCTATGGGATCTATGATTTTGATACCAAAGGTGGATATGCACAAGTTTGATGGCAAGGATCCTCTAACATGGGTAGACCAAATGGAGATTTTTTTTTAAGTACATCAAGTCCCAAATGGAAAAAAGGTCACGATGGCTTCCCTGTATCTAGAACCAAATCAATTTATTTGGTATTGTTGGCTTTGTACTCATTGAAAGAAAAGGGGTCTCACGGTCTCATGGTCAGTTTTTATGGAGGAACTCCAAGAATATAGTAATAGTGTGACAAATAAATTCTTTAACCATCTAAATAAACTTCAACAAATAGGATCAATTAAGGATTATATTTAGAAATTCCAAAATCTATCCTTATGAGTGGATATAATTACAAAGGAGAATTTGAATGATTTATTCTTGGGTAGTCTTAAGGATCACTTTCAACATGAGGTATGCATTTTTAGTCCTATATCTACATCTGAGTCTTTTATCTTAGCACACAGGGTAGAGGAGAAGTATTTGATTCCTAGTAAGCAAGGGGATAATGAGATAGGAGAGAAAGGATACTCAACACCTTCTCTTCCTCAACCTACTAAGTTGACTCCACAACAAATTGAGATGAAGAGAGAAAAAGGGTTGTGTTTCAATTGTGACAACAAATATAGTCCAGGACATAAATGCAATGAAAATAAATTATTCTTTATTGAAGGTTTGAGTGAGGAAGAAGAGGAGGAACCAATATTAGAAGGTGATAAGGAGTCAAAAGATTAATCACAAGATTTGCAACTAATAATTTATTATCATTCACTCTCAGGTTTTAGCACCCCACAAACTCTCAAGGTAGTGGGTTTCTTAAAGAAGCAAAAAGTAATAGTGTTGATTGACTCAGGTAGCATGCATAATTTCATCAACAAAAAGTTGGCCACTCATCTAAATTGTTTTATATATCTAGCTCAAGTCTTGATTGCAGATGGTGGTATAGTTAGTTATTTCAGAAAGTTACATAACATTAAATTATCCATGGGAGATTATCACCGTGATATCCCAATGTTTGCTATCTCCATGTGTGCAGCAGATATTGTTTTGGGAGTACAATGGCTTACTACTTTGGGAATGATTGAGATGAACTTCCAAGAACTATTCATGATATTTGAATCAGAAGCAAAGAAAAGAGAGCTAAGAGGGTTGAAGGAAAAGTTCCCACAAATGGTAAGTTCTCATCAAATGTAGAAGATGCTTAAGACATGATTTTATGGTTTTGTGGCCCAATTATGTTCATTAGAAGTCAATTGAATGCTCCCTCTCATCTAGATTTACAAGCAATAGTTGATCATCACTCAGTGGTCTTTGGGGATAAGCCTAAAGGACCTCCTCATAAGAGGGATCACGAGCATACCATACAATTAGTTCCAAGGATCCAGCTACCAACAACAAAGATACATCCACCTTTTAATGTCTCTTATTTGAAGAAGGTAATTGGGCATAATATCCCTATGCAAGAAATATTACCAAAGCTCGATGAAGAAGGAAGAATCATATTGGAACCAAAATTCAATTGTAAAACATGCCTAAAGAAGCTAAGGACTATAACACTCATCCAATGGAAGAATCCAAACTTAATTAGCATTAAGGACAATGCTTCTTTGAAGAAAGGGGGCATGTTACGCCCTTAATATTAGTGTATATCAGGTTATGAATATTCAATGTGTGGCTATCTTAACTCCTAATTAAGTCATGTTATCATTATTATATTATTATTTAGTTTGTTAGGTTGGCCTGGGGCTTATAAAGGGTTATCTAAGTTGGCTTGGGTGATATCCTAGGAATAAATAGGTATATATAAGAGGCTGTGAGTCTTATTTGATCATCATGTTGAGTATTGTGTTCTTATTAAAGACTATTGGAGGTATCTCCCTCTACGTGGATTAGGAGGTTTCCCCCTCAAAGTGGCATATTATTATCAAGTATTTGTAGTATATTTTATATTATATTCTTCTTGTGCAAGTTGTTTCATTACATAGTGCACCACTTCTACAACAAGGATTAGGCTTAGCACCAAAACAAGAAAGCAAACACCACTTTTCTACCTAGTGCACCACACCTCAAGAAGGCTTAAGGTTTGCATCAAAATGAGCAAGCGAGCGCCATGTACACCGAGAACTCGTCCCTCGAGTCTGAGTGATTTTTTACCAGTTGCTAATACAGAATCTTGGCTTCTCCCTGTATCCAAGCCTATGAGGAAGCACAAGATGCCTGGCCAACAACTTAGGCCACACTCCCCCAACACCCTTGCCAGTAATCCTCCCAACCCGATATTCTCCATATGAATCCACACACAACAACCACTAATCCCTTTGAGAAAAGGAATAATATTGTTCCTTGAAAACCCCATTCACACCAAGATTTTATATTTTTTCTACCTTATAATTGGCTTCTTTGTATATGTGTTTCACCACATAATGCTCAATTTTTCCCAAAAAATCAATAGCTTTCTCCACCAACCCTCGCAAAGTTCCAATTTGAAATATTTCCCATCCTAAGAGCACTTATCATCAAAGACAAATCACCTTCCACCTCAATGTTTTTGAACCCAAGTTCTCGGTAGAACTAAAGCCCTTGAATCATCGCCTATAGTTCTATTGTGTTATTCATTCCAACACGGAGAGGAGTTGAAAGTTCCCCTACTATAGCCCATTTCCAATTATGAATTATACGTCTTGCCCCCAATCTTCCTAGGTTCCCACTTGATGCTCCATCGAAATTGAATTTGACCCATGACTGAGTGGGAGGCCTCTAAACTACCTTGGCATGAGGTTCTTGTTGTCTCGCAACCCCTTGACTACTAAATGCTCTATCAAAATTCAATTTGACCCATGACTGAGTGGGAGGCCTCCAAACTGCCTTGGCATGAGGTTCTTGTCATCTCTCATCCCCTTGACTACCAAATTTTGTGAACTTGAGACCAAACCACCCAAGTATCAAATTCACATCCTATTTTGTGAATTCCAATTTCTGAGGATTTATTCTTGAAACTCTACTATTCACAACCTTAGCAGTGACTGTCTCCACCTTGTTTTGAAAGGATGAAGTAGTCATTTCCTTTCCATGGAATATTCTCTTGTTTCACTCTTTCCATATCTCCCAAAATAGAATGGACGGGATAATTAGCCATATACTCAAGTACATTTCTTTCCTTCTTAACAAGGGCTAAGATTTGAAAATGTTAAAAATATCATTCAAAAGGGCATTTACCCAACCTGAGTGAAATCATAGAACTATGTCTCACTTTTGAGAATGAAATTTTTGAGGAAGAATTCAAGTTTTTAAAATGCACCTTTGATTGAAGTAAAACCTTTGATCAAAGTACCTTCAATGGAAGTTATATCACTGTATACCTTTGATAGAATGCATACCTTCGATCGAAGGTAAAGGCCTAAATCAACACACCTTTACATAGTGACCTTTGCTCGAAGGTCCTTGGGTACCTTCAATAGAAGGTGTCAAAAATGATAACTTTGGCTTCTACATGAAAATTTCCTTATAAAATTCAGTTTCAAATCCTGGTTTGGACCTTCAAATGAACTTAACTTGACAAGATTGCAAGATTGTAGACCTCAAAACAAGCTTTCCAACAAGTATAGTTTTGATATGTTTTCATTTTATCATGTATTTAATTTTCAAATTTTTATTGAACATAGATTTTTGTCTGAACATCGAGATCTTCATTTTGTAGAGGTGGAAAAATAGTAAACCATTGTAAAATAAATTCAAAAAATACCCTTTCCCTAGGTATTGATGTCCTTGTTTCACCAAAAAAATGGATTTTGATATATACACAAGTTATGTTGGACAACACACACATATGTCCAAATTATAGTTACAGTGACATCAAAAATTAATTTTTAAAAAATATGTAACAAAAAAATATGAAAAAATATCATTTCCCTAGATATTGATGTTGAAAATCTATATTTCAAGAATTAGAATTTTATCCTTTATAGAAAAAAATTTATGTTGGACGACACAAACATTACTTTCTAAAAATGTTGTTTTCTGTTTAAAACTAGTTATTAAAGGAGATGTTGAAGATTAATGATTTATTTCAACAAAATTTAAAAAATATATATTTAGAATCTACACACAAATTTCCCCAAATCACTAGTTTGCATCATCTTCAAATTCTTAATAGTTTAGCTATTATAGGTCTCAAAAGATGAAGATTCAGTTAAAAATATTGATGTAAATGTCCATCTTGGAAAAAAATTGAGACATAGCATTGTGATTTCAGCCACCCCGTTTCGTGCATAGCCACTTCCAACACTCCTGACCAAAGGGAGAACCAAGAAATAGGTTATTTCTTTCTTCCTTACTTGAATTGCACATTACACACCATAAGAGGCCATGACATCACATTTTGCTAAACCTGTTTGCAGTCAAAATCATTTCCTATATTACAATCTAGGAAAAGACCCCAACTTTCTAAAGGCATCTTCTATCCCAACATAACTTCCATGGGAGTGAGGTCCTCCCCATCCTACTTCCCCAACATCGAGAAACCATCCCTAGTGTTGTATTTCCCTAAACTAACAGTGATCCAAACTAGCTCGTCTTTACCCTATGGGATTATTATAATTTTGTCCTTAAGAATTGATTATAGTTGCATGGTTTCTGCAACTAGAAGATTGAGCTTGTTGAAGTCCTTCCATTGCCATTTGTTGATCCCATCAACATGGTTTATCTTGATGTAATCTCTCACATTCTTTCATCAAAGTCGTGTGAGTATATCTTTTGTATGTTACAAGTTTGCAAAACTATCTATTATAGGGTGTCCCCCACGAGTCCTCCCAAAACAGGGTTGAACTACCATCATGAATGTCTCAAGATAAGAACTTTTTTATTAGTGTTTTTCACTCCATCATGAGATTCCAAATTCTCAAACCTTTAGGAAGTGTATTAGTAGTGAATATGTTGCACTCATTGTCATTTCCTAGGTATTTGTATTGAAGAATCCAAACCCATTTTGACTTGCTCTCTGTATACATATTCCATATTAGTTTTCCCCCCAATGCTTTGTTTTGTCTCAAAATATCTCTTAATCCAGTTCCTCCAACCACCTTTCCTTTGTATATCCTATCCCATGCAATTAGCGCAAACTTTTTCTTATCTACATTTCCTTTCCATAAGAAGTTTCTTATACTTTGGTTTAAAGCTTGATATTTCCCCTTAGGCAATGCCAAACATGACAATAAATAAAGTGGAAGCACATAAATGACAACCTTTAGCATAACTAATTTTCTAGCCCATGATAGCCACTACCCCTTCCATGATGACATCCAACAGTTTACCTTGTTTACCAGGGGGTCTCATAACTTCCCATTTCCCACTCCCTTTGCTAGAGGCAAGCCAAGGTATGTACATAGTAATTAACATTTCTAGAATCTCATAACTCGAAGAATCTCTTGCTCTTTGTGCAAGGGAGTATGAAAAAATTTGCTTCACTTACCCCCGGACCAGAAGCCTTTGAGTAAAGATCTAGTATTTTCTTCAACTTACAAACTTTGAAACATTTTGTTGCCCCAAAAAGAATAGTATCACCTACGAACTACTAATGGGTTACAACATGCACATTGCTCATTATTTGAATTTCCTCTAACTTCCTAGCATTAGCTATGACACTAAATGCATTTCCTAGCACCTTCGTCATAATAATGAATAAAAAGGGTGAGAGAGGATCTCCTTGTCTAATCCCTCTCAATGCCTCGAAGAAACCCTCTGAGGTTCCATTCATTGTGATGAAAAATATGAGGCTAGAAATATAATTGAACACCCAATTTACCCATTTTTTCTCAAACCCAAAGGCCAACAACACCCTACACATAAATCTCCAATCCACTTGGTCATATGCTTTTTTGATATCCAATTTTAGTAGCATACTTTGGTTTTTAGTTTTTTGAATCGAGTGAATGGCTTCCTGTGCAATAACCCCTTCCAAAATTGAATTCCCGCGTATGAACCATGATTTCTTCTTTGAGATTATTTGTAGAAAAAAAAATGAGTCTGTTCACTACTACTTTCACCATAATTTTGTATAGTGTATTGCAAAGGGCTATGGGTTTGAACTCATATAATGATGATGGCTTCTCCTTTTTAAGAATCAGAGAAATGAAGGTGTTGTTGATTTTTGTTAGGACTACTCCCAAACTCCTTGAGTCCTCTATGGAAGCAACCACTTCACTACCCATAGTACTTTAGCACTTTCAAAAAAAGCGTGCCAAAAACCCATCCAATCTAGGTACTTTATCTGGATGAAGTTGGAATGTTGCTACCATGATTTCCTCTACTGTAAACTTGCTCATAATAATCTTTCTTTTTCCTTCATGGACCAGCCTTGGGATCACCTCCAAAAGCTTATTTTTTGATACAAGACTTGATCCTCCTATATTATTTAATAAATTTTCAAAATAAGTGATTGTTTCACTTGCAATGCCCCTAGAGACTCAACAATTGAGCCATTAGCTCTCTATAGACTTGTAATTTTTATTATCACTAAATTGTGCACCCTTGCTGAGTTGATAAAATCACTTATCCACCTTGTGAAACATGGAATGATCTCCTTGATTGTGGACTCAAATGATGGAGATCAACCTCCAAATAGGGTTGGTGCCCTTGGTAAAAAATTGTTATCACTAAAATGTGCACCCTTGTTGAGCTGATAAAACCACTCAACCACCTCGTGAAACATGGGATGATCTCCATGAGTGTTGGATCATATGATGGAGATCAACCTTTAGAGAGGTTTGGTTAACTTGGTTTTATCATCTAAACTAAACTACCTATTGTTGTTGTTGGGAAAAGAGAGGAAAGTGACATGAAATGAAACCTAAAATTTAATAAGGTGATGCACCAAATGAATTTTGACCCAAACTTATTTAAATGAACACATTATTATCAACTTAAAATTTAACATACACAACCCAAAACTTCATATGTCTCTTGCATAAGTATTTCATGACCAAGTTCGATATCTAGGACAACATTTAGAAGGGGTTGGAAATATTCTCACAACTTAAACTTTACCCTTAACTAGTTAAACACAAGTAATTACTTGCAAAAGTACATATTTTTTGCATAAAGGCAATGAAAATAGGACAAAAATCAAGGGGAAGAGGCATCACCACAAGATTACATCAACCATTTTGAAGAAATTTGGACAATGAAACAACTTTGAGAAGGTAAAAACAACTTATCTTATTGATAAAAAATTCTTATAAATAGCATAAAATTCTAAAAAGGGGTTACAATGCTTATTCTTTTCTAGAAAGAACCTTCATTGGTTACAATACAGGGCTCAAGATGAGCAAGAACTGATTTTTGAGTTACAATTCTGTACTTTTTTGCTTCTAGAGCTCAAAAACAAGAAATAATTGAGTAAAAAAGCTAGCCAATGGATCCTATATCTCATCCCAAGCATACAAGAGAATATAGGAACTAATTTTGGCTAAGTTATAAGGCTGGAAAATAGGGTAACCTACTTTGCACGCCCAAGAAGTTTCCTGCTTGACTTGGTCTCTCCAGCTCCTTGAAATGTGCTCCACTTGGTGATGAGGCTCCTAGATCCTTGATAGGTGTTTGAATTGCCCCCTAGATGTTCTCAAACTTCCCTTCAAAAGCTCAAACTATTCATTAATGTTCTGACTGCTACCAAACTATCTTGACTAGTTCATAAATGTCTAAGTTGTCCCTAGAAAATCTCTACTTGTTGTCCCTATCATCTTTTACAAGATATTTTAGGGTTATTGGTCGTGTAAGGAAAAAAAGCCTTCATTCTAGGGCTCAAAACTATCCATAACTGCATTCTTATGGGTTGAAAACTTCCCTTAACTCAAGTCATAACCATGTAGACTCTTTATTAGCTCTCAACTAGTGATAAGTTCCATCAAACTGGCTGTTTAACCCCCTTTGACTGTTTTAACTCATGAATACTTCAATGATCTACATGATAGCAATGAGATCTACTTGACATAGTTTGATCTCACATCCATATTATATGTAAGGAATTTTATTTGCCTTCCTTTATTATGTAGCATGTTTCAACAACACTGTGAAAGCTATTGTATCAATAGAAACTTTGTTGCCCCTTTCATTATAGGCATCAAACTATCACCTACTAGAGTTGTCCTACTATACTTTTCCATCATTGGGCTTGCATTGTATTTTCCATTTGAAGACAAAAAGGTTAATATGATTTGATAATAGGTCCTATTGAGATTTCATGCCCCCCTATGATGTCTCATCATTGGTAACCAATTTGAGAAATTCCCCATGGGCCATCTTGCATGTTTTCTCCTTGAAGTTTCCTAAATTTTGCTAAGTCCCAAAATTTTAGGTTTTCGGGATGTCTCTTTATACTCGCTTACCTTGCATGCCTTCTCCATCGCTCCTTCTTCCTCCCCTTTTTATTCTAAGTATTTTGGGTTTCATTCTTTGAACTTACCCTTTACCCCTTACCAATCCCTCTCGTCTTCCATTTTTTCCTTTCTCATTTCGACCTTCGATCATCCCTCTTCCCTCTTTCCTCTTCCCTTGCACTTTTCTTCTATCAGCCTTTGTCCTTCGCCCTTACCTCTTCCCTCTTACCACTTTCTCTTCACAATGCGTAAGGCTTCCTCCCAACCTCTAACCTCCAATAGTCCAAGGTTCAACCTCCAAATTCTTTGAAATTTTTGCCTTCTCCTTCCATTTTTCTCCTCACTAATTCCTTGATCCCAAAATTCAACTAAGTGTTAGGGTTTCAGGTTTCAACCTTCGGGCTTCCCCTTTACCTCTTACTTTTCTTCGGTAAGAGGTATCCCTTCCCCTTTACCTATGATTTTTAGAGGTAAGCCTTCTCTCTTACCCTCGACTTTTCTTTCTTCTCTTACCCTCGACTTTTCTTTCTTCTTTGCGCTCTGCTCCTCCTTCTTCCAAGCATGCAGTAAGCAGTAGACCCAACGCTCAATCACCTGATCGTCGATGCCTAAAAAAGACATATTTTCAGGGCTTTGGACCATTTTTTTAATGCTTGTAAAGGCTTTATTTTAGGCTCGATGCCTTGACCATCTTACATTTTGATGTGTTTTTTGGGCGATGCTTTTGAGGCTTGATTTGAATTTTGATTGCCCAGATTTGATTCTTGGGCTTCAAGGATGACATTTATGACATCCCTTACCTTCTGCAGGTGGATTTCATGGGTGCCCATTCCCATTTATTACTTTTTTTGACTTCTTGGTGGATCTATGTCCTAATCGCATCTTTCATGGATGGCTTAGATCTTGCACACCACAACTCTTTTTTGCTAACCCTGGTTAGGGTTAGGTTTTGACTTGTGCTTCTAAGTTATGCTTGATCTATAAAGGAAAAAAATGTATTAATTTTACTTCCTTCTTCTTTTGGCTCCTCTAGGGTTATTCTTTGGTAGACTTGCATTTTTGCATCCCTGTTATTGTAAAGATTGGCTTTTTCCTTTATATCAATGAAACCAATCAAGCTTTCCTCTTCTCAGCTCTTTTGTGTTTGAGTAAGTTATTACCTTCATATATGAGTGTTTATTGTATTTTCATGCATGTATGTTTGTATCAAATGGTTTACAATTGTTGGTTTGAGAAACCTTGCTTTCCTTCCAATGCTTTTTCAAACCCTAACCTACTTGTATGCCCCTAAAATCAACCAAACAGAGAATTGTGTGAGTCTTTTGGTCCCTCTTCAACGATATATTGTGCAATCTAAGTTAGGAAGAAGCGACCTTTCCATCTTGATGTATCACCTCCATTTTCCCTTTCATGTTCTCCTTCTTACCTTTTCCCTTGTCAGCTGTTAGAATAGGTTAGTGGTAGGTTTTCATGTGTTGGGTTGGACCAACACTTTGCATTGGGATTGAAAAAGAAAGTTGGCCTTCTATGGAGATTTGACCTTATACGTGAAAAGGTCCCACACCTTGAGGTCATTTCCATTGTGTCATTGGAATATTGATCTTTATGCTCAGTAGGGTGCAATTTCATGTGACAACAATTTTTGGCACGCCCGGTGGGACTATTTATTTCCATTGAAGAATCTAGTGTTTTCTTCAATTCATTTTTCCTTTTGAGGCATATCCTCAAACACCATGGCGATTCCATTCAAAATCAACTGGTTCAAGCAGCCTAGTTTCATTTCATGTCATTGAGGAAGTGGTGCTCTTCATTTTTTTTGCATTTGGAGGCATTCTTCAAGCACCTAGCAACTCTGCAACTCTTTGGGTGACTCTTTGGTATGTACCTAAAATATTTGGTTGGGTGGTCCTTTGCTCTTATTTTGTAAATTTCAAAGAGTTTCCTATGCATTAAAATATCATATTTTAATGGAAATCACATGTACACTCCACCATATCATGATAATGCTAGCTTTGCACCTCCCAATCAGCCATATCAAGCTAGTTATACCTCCCATTTCATTCCACAAAACCCTGTTGTTGTGGGTTTTCAACCTTTTCAAAATGCATACCACCCACCCCACCCTACTCACTCTTCTTGGACACCTACATATTCTTATCAATGACCCCAAGAGACTCATCACTTTGAAAATCAACCTTGTTTCTCTCCTGCTCAACCCTGAAATTTTGATAATTTAAGTGCAAGTGAAATAACAAGCATTTTGCTTGATGAGCTTATGAGACAACAAGAGTTTGATCTACAGCAGAAGGAGTGGGCTAATCAATCCTATCAAGGGTAGCTAGAAGGTTATTTCCCATGTTATGATGAGTTTTTCCATCAAGCTCATTATTCACAATAACAAAAAAAAAAGCTCAATGGAGGTATGAGCAGCAGTTAGAGGCACAAAGAAGGAAACAAGAGGAGTGTGCAACAAGAGATGTCGTTGCTAGGCAAGAAAAAAATAGACTTTCCCTTGCTCTAGCACAAGTGCTCGAGACTTAGGCAACCCCTTGTGTGCCTAGTTTCAAGTAGTTCTAGAACAACCTACCAAGGAGGAGGTAAGAAAATATAAATTCATAAGTTTCAAGAATTCTAACTAGCCTCTTGAAACCCCCATTAGCCCTCCTTTTGTTCTAGAACAACCTATTGTGCAATAGGTTTGCAAGTGAAAAAAAATTAGTTTCAAGAATCCTAATCAGCCCCTTGAAACTCCCATACAACCTCTTGTGCCATCAAGTGGATCTTCCATGTTGGAGATCCTAATTTTTGCGAGCCTCTATTCCTCACAAAAACCTATCCTTGAGGAGGTTGCTATTGTGGAGCCTTCTTGTGCTCTATAAAATGAGTGTCTTGGTTTTTTGCAAGAAAAGATTGAAGATGAAGCATTGTTGCAGCAACAAGACATTAAAAAGGTAGAAAAATTTGATACAATAGAGGAATGAATCCTCTCATTTGATGTCCTTCCTTGTTTTGTTGAAGATGCGGATAAATTAACTATACCTACATCAGTTGAAGCCTTTGAACAACTTGGTTTGGGCTTGATGGTTGATGATAACTCCATGGTTTTGGAGCAGCAACAATAGACGTGTTTAGCCCTTGTTATAATGGATGAAGATCCACGATCTGTTGAGGTTTACAGTTCTGAGGTGGAGGATCTCTTTTGGGATGATTTAGAAGCTTTTTGTTTAAGCTTGGATTCCAATCTTTCATCCCCAAAAGAGCAGCATTGTGGCAACAGTATAAGAATGAAGAAGCAGCAGAGGATGTGGCAGCCATTACATGCCATGAGTCTGATTTTGTTGCAGCTTGTTGCCAAGAAAGAATTAAAATAGAGAGGCAATTTGAAGAATTTAGTTCTTCACTTGAAGTGCCTAAAAAATCTAAGTTTTTTGTTGATGAAGTGTGCATCAATGCAAATGATTTTGTAGTTATTGAGTAGCCACACATTTGTTTGGAGAGTGATGCTCTTGTTGCTCAATTTGTTTGTATGCCCAAGCTTCAAAGTTTCTCTTTCGAGGTGCATGAGGAAGGTCTTTCTTGTGAAAATAAAAATTTAGATTTGGCATTTCAGACATCACCATGTGAGCTAGAAACATTCTCCTTTTGTTTTAGCTCATGCAATGAGGAGGTCAACGATGTTGATATTGGCCTATCCTTTTGTGAAGTGAGTTCTCTTCTGTCTACAAAAGGTTTGTTCTTGGATGGTGACTTGCCTTCACGGTTCACCCGGGATGTTGTTGTTCATCTAGGGCACCAATGCTAGATGAATCTAATACTTGTATCATATGGTTCCCTTGCAATGGAAAAATTTACAGTGAAGCGATCCTTCACCTTGCAAGTGTTTTGTGCAGTTACATGCATGTTGGTAGTAGTTTTCAGTGGTTGCAGTTGGGTGAGGTCTACAACTATGGTTTGAGGGAGATCAACTCCTTCAAAAGGTTCATCTTTGACAAAGGTGAGCTTCCATTCTTTTCTTTCTATTATTTTAGTGTACATATTGTAAATATCTTACTTTCCATGAAGTGTGTTTGCACACCCTGCATTCTCCTTAAAGGATTGTATGCTCTTAGCTTTCATGCTTTCCTCTAAGTGCAGCTACACATGTTTTGTTTTTCTCTAAGGAGGCCCAGTTTTTGAAGTTTTCACCCTCATGACTTCATGCCCAATGGACCGATAAGGCCTCTAGATCCCATGATTAGTAGGCAATCGTCCCGTAGAAGTCACCATTAATGTTGACATTTTTTTGCCCCACTTTGATGTCCCATCATTTATAACAGATCTGAGAAATTCCCCATGGGCCATCTTGCATGTTTTCTCCTTGAAGTTTCCTAAATTTTGCTAAGTCCCAGAATTTTGGGTTTTTGGGTTGTCTCTTGCTTGCTTACCTTGCATGCCTTCTCCATCGCTCCTTCTTCCTTCCCTTTTTCTTCTAAGTATTTTAGTTTTCACCCTTTGACCTTACCCTTTACCCCTTACCAATCCCTCTCCTCTTCCATTTTTTCCTTTCTCATTTCGGCCTTCAGCCTTTGGTCACCCCTCTTCCCTCTTTCCTCTTCCCTTGTGCTTTTCTTCTATCGGCCTTCGCCCTTAGCCCTTACCTCTTCCCTCTTACCGCTTTCTCTTTGCAAGGCATAAGTCTTCCTCCCGACCTCTGATCTCTGATGGTTTGAGGTCCGACCTCCAAAGTCTTCGAAATTTTTGCCTTCTCATTCCATTTTTCTTCTCATTGATGCCTTGATCCCAAAATTTGACTAAGTGTCGAGGTTTCGGGTTTCGGCCTTCGGGCTTCCCCTTTACCTCTTAATTTTCTTTGGTAAGAGGTATCCCTTTCCCTTTACCTTTGATTTTTAGAGGTAAGCCTTCTCTCTTACCCCCGACTTTTCTTTCTTCTACACACTTTTCTCCTCCTTCTTCCAAGCATGACGTAAGCAGTAGGCCTGACGCCCGATCATTGATGCCCGACAAAGACATTTTTTCAGGGCTTTAGACCTTTTTTTTATGCTCCTTTCGGGCTCGACACCCCGACCATCCTATGTTTTGACGTGTTTTCTAGGCGATGCTTTTGAGGCTTGATTTGAATTTTGAGTGCCCAAATCTAATTCTTGGGCTTCAGGGATGACATTTATGGCATCCCTTACCTTCTGCAAGTGGATTTCATGGGCGCCCATGCCCATTTATTGCTCTTTATTGACTTCTTGATGGATCAATGCCCTAATTGCATCTTTCACGAATGACTCAAATGTTGCACATCACAATTTTTTTGCTAACCCCAGTTAGGGTTAGGGTTCGACTTGTGCTTCTAAGTTATGCCTAAACTATAAAGGAAAAAAATGTATTCATTTTACTTCCTTCTTCCTCTAGCTCCTCTAGGTTTTTTCTTTGGCAGACTTGCATTTTTGCATCCTTGTTATTGTAAAGATTGGCTTTTTGCCTCTATATCAATGAGATTGATCAAGCTTTCCTCTTCTTAGCTCTTTTGTGTTTGAGTAAGTTATTACCTTCATATTTGAGTGTTTATTGTATTTTCATGCATGTATGTTTGTGTTAAATGGTTTACATTTGTTGGTTTGAGAAACCTTGCTTTCCTTCCAATGCTTTTTCAAACCCTAACCTTCTTGTATGCCCCTAAAATCAACTAAATAGATAATTGTGTGAGTCATTTGGTCCCTCTTCAATGATGTATTGTGTAGTCTAAGTCAGGAAGAAGTGACGTTTCCACCATCTTGACGTATCACCTCCATTTTTCCTTTCATTCTCTCATTCTTACCCTTTTCCCCCATCAGTTGTTAGAGTAGGTTTGTGGTAGGTTTTTATGTGTTGGATTGGACCAACACTTTGCATTGGGATTGAAAAAGGAAGGTGACCTTCTCTAGAGATTCAACCTCATACGCGCAAAGGTACCATACCTTGAGGTCATTTCCATTGTGTCATTGGAATGTTGAGCTTCATGCTCAATAGTGTGCAATTTCATGTGACAATAGGTCCATCTTTCGATATCTTGCACCTGTAACTATTCTCATGCTTCTTGAATAGTCATTATGTTTGTGCTATGTTTACATACTTTCATCCTCTTCAAGTGACTATCTTGAAGACTTCAAATTGTCTTTTGTCTTTAGAATATATTGATTTCTTTACCATGGCACTTATAATACTCTCAACCATTTAAGCATGTGCGAGCCTCATAGTCTCCAGTTCTTCCTTTATAATTGTCACCAAGTCTATCTTCTATCCTTTCTCATAGTAACGGTCTTTTGCTTATTTATCCATTACCCCCTTTGTGCTTCTAAAGATTGCAACCTTTCCTCATAAGGACTATCACTGTCTCTTCATGAGACTATTCATTACATAAGCTTCCCCTCTCTATAGTATGTCTTATAGCCTCTATAATATTTCTTGCACATATTCTATCCTCCACTGTCAAATACTTTGTGAGGTTGCTCTTGTCAAATACATGGCACCATCACTCACGTAACCAACTTTCTTTAGACTTTCATAGACATTTCTTTCATAACATTATGTTGGCTCATTGATATGTTGTGTTCACCTTTGAATTATGTGATGTACTTCCTCAATATCTCAATGCACTATCAATTACCCTCATCTTGAGTCATGAAATTTGAAATACCTCACTGTCTTGACAAGGATTCTTTCATCATTCACAAACCTTTCTTCACTTGAGTTTGATGAAATATGACTATCATACGTGTCTTGTGAGAAGTATCTAGTTTCCTTCTCATAATCATTAGATAAAAAAACCTTCATTTTTCAGTGTACTGCAACTTCATCTATCACTGTAACATACTCATTCTTGTTGACCATAGGACAATCCTTTTAGTATTTAACTTCTTGACACTTGGTGACAAAACTCTTTCTCTATTCTCATGGCTTTTAGCTTGCATATTTGCACCTTACAATATATGCTCACTATCCTTTTATGGACTGTGCTACATGTCTTGAGTTGTCTCTTGTATTGATTACCATGCTCATGCCTTCCTCAATGCATAGGTTTGTCCTCTATTCTTTACTAATGATTTTTCTACATAATCACCAGCCAACTTAAAAACATTGGCATCATTTCACAAGAGGAAAAGGTCTTTGGAATGAGCCCCATGGCTAAAGTATCCATAGCAATCTATGCAGATATTGCAGTTCCCACAGGGGGAGTATTGGCCTTCATAATATGTTTTCTTTTTCTATTCATCATATGAAAGATTCTTCCATGGTTTGTTTCTCAAATTTATTGATTGAAACTATAAGAATCATCATTTGAGCTATTTCTTGCATTGTCACTTTGATCATTTTTTCCTTGGATGTTCTATCTTTTCCATGCATGATTTATGATAGCTTCATAAGGATTTTTTCATCCTTGTCTATATAGAGAAAAATGTCCTCTTGACTATACAGTAGGGTGTTGTCTTCTTGACCTCCCTTCATTAGATTGAGCTCTCAGGTAAATAAATCCATTAGGAACAAGCCCAAGTAAGACAAATACAACAAGATAAAAAAATGAATCATAAATTTTGATCTCCATTTCATTCATCCACTTTGCCTCATGAACAACTCGTACAAAAACCATTTGATCACTAAAGTACTCTCCATAAGCTTTAGCGGATTTATGCCACTTGTAGATTCTTGCTTTTGCATCACACAGGTGACAAACACATAGTTTTGGAATGTGTAAGCATATCTTTGAGGTTCAACATAAAAAGTGCAACCAATATATATAAATGCTCAGGACCAATGTCTTGCAACTTAGAAATAGGTTCAAGGACAATCTCCACAACATACATAATTCAAGTGTCTCATTTATCCTTTGAATAAATTTTGACTTTCCAACACTAATGTACCCTTTTAACACAAAATGTAAGTCTCTTTTTCTTTTGCACTCCTTTGTCATTCATGGGTTGGTCTTCTTCTTTTAATTCCTCATCAACACTCTCCTTTATATATAACAGTATACTCTTTACATCATTCTTGTGGATGATCCCAATCAAGATATGTAGAAGTTCAACCATATTTTCACTTGCATCTCCATGGAACCTATCTTTATAAACTTGCTTGAGTTCAAAGAATTTTCCAATTCCCTTTATCATGTTGTTTATTGTTACAAGTTTCGAGAGGATGTAAAGAGTAGTCCTCAAAACTCAGGGTATCATGGAATTAGATAGGACTGTGCCTAACCCATTGATCTTATTACTGGTTTATTTAGATGGTTCTGAATATTGGGACCCTTTAGAGTTACCTATATTGTCTAGTGCAAACACAACAAACTCATATTCAGATTCAGTGCCTCCAATACAAGCTTCATTCTCTCTTTTGTTGTCACCCTTAGGATCTTCATTTCACTAGCTATATATTGCATCTACATTATTGAAGCACACTACTCCAATACCTTACAAATACTTTGCTTTGAAGAATGGAGCCATTGGTAACAACTTATCAAAGACCTCCATGCAAGACATCAAAATGATTGTCCTTGGTTTGGTTTGGAGACCAATGACCCTTCCAAAGCAGTATGATAATTATTAATAGATACTTGATAACTTCACTGGCCATGTGCTTTGCAGTTTGGATTTGATCCCATAGTAGTGTAATAAAATTTGCACTAAGACATCCAATGAGATCTATATCAAAATAACTTGGACAAAAATATTAACCTTTTGTGAGCCATTAATAACTGCAATATTGTACATGTATAAATGCTCAAGGATTTCTCATAGACTATCATTGTGTTCATCTCTAATTTGCATAACATTATTTAGCCTCTAAACCCTTATGACCTTGCTCCAAACCATATTGGCAATATGTCCATCTAGAAATAGTTTCAAAATGCAATGTAAAATGTAAAAATTTATGTCAAAGTTATGCCAACAGTTCTTAAACCAAAAACAACCACAATTGACTCTTTCTCCATATTATCATAATGACTATAGCTATGTTTCAACTGAGTTCCCCTTTAAAAGCAATTGATATGCCTCATAAAGGATAAAATGCATACCTAACTAGCACTTGCACTGAAAAGGAGGTGCAAGGATTGCGTCGATAGTAAAATATATGAAGTAATATATGGGAGAGTACAAATCAAAGAAGTAGGCATTTAGAATTTGATATTTTGACCATTGATACATAGGTTAGTTTTGTAGCATTATGAGTTGAAGGTGTTGTGCATATTATCAAGCTTGCATAGATTTTACAATTTAAATCTTCAACAAACCTATCATTAATTATCATAACTAATTCCTACACATATTTTCTATAATTGTATGTCGATTTTTGATAATGATGCCAGCACATGAAGTGTCAAATTACACTTGAAAAAATACAAATGATCTAATAGACTAATCCACAACTATAAAATGAGTGGTTTATGTGCTTATGCAACATGTGTGATCCAACCAAGGATGTTGTGCCCAGGTAGAGGCTCTTAGATATACAATAACAAACATACTAAAAATTGTAATGGGGCCTATTTGTTTGATGAAGTACAAACAAATTTCATAAAAGGCCTTAAGCAAATCATAACATATTGTGCTAATTAAGTTAAGCTTGGAGTTTGCAACGAAAGGTAACCAACAAAATTTATAAGTTTATATAGAAACATTGAAATTGGGCAATCTTTTTTGGCATCCTCCCTACCTATTGTCAAAATGGGAGCTTAAGAATGGGCTACTTTAATATTTTCCTTTCAGACTCTGCCCATTTTATCAACATTGATAACAACATGAAACAATTCATGCAAAAACTTGAGGTAAGTTACCATTGTTTGAGCGAGATTAAATTTTGCCAGTTTTCATGACAGACAATTGTTGTTGCTATAAATGTGATGGCTGCCACTGTTATGTGGCGGTTATTATTTCCTTATTCTCATCGCCACGTAGTATTTTGTCAAGAAACACACAAAAATCTTGTGTTCTTCTTTTTGATCATTATGAATAGATTGAAGCAACAATTGTAGGGAAACTGGTTTGGTGTGCTTAGGAAGTTGAAGCCTTGACTGCTCTGGCAGATGGTGAGACCATGCTAAAATCTTCCATTTATATTAATGTTGCTATGTATTTTGAGTGCATTCTCAAGAACTCGTGTGAGGATATATTTTTTCCCAACTCCAATCAAGCCCAATATTTTTAGATCTAATTTTTGTTTACTATGAAAATATTAAAGCAACAGTTGTAGGAAGTTTGGTTTTTGGTTTGCCTCAATCTAGGAAAGTTCTACTTTGGTAGGGTTTTGTAATGTTTCTAAATTCTCTATGGCGATTTTACTTCTTCTGCGACATTCTTCTCATCCCCGTCCTACAATACCATGAACTACTTTGCAAATACTGCACCACATTTTGTCTCTTCATTGCCTTTGGAAGAGGAACTTGTAGAAAAAGAATGACTTTTGAAATCTATCCGAAAAGGAATTATATTATGGTGTAGTGCAGCGTAAAGGTAAAAACCAGAAGTGACAAGCTATTATCATAACTCTTACTATTACCATAAGAAAGCAAATAATAATCATGCACAACTATTACCAGACGCATATGACTGAAGTGCAAGGGTTAAGCCCATAGAAAATTAGGGTAGATAAGATTTTTACAACCATTTAAATGAAAATATCGGTTGTAGTTAAGGTTTGTTTTCAACTCACTCAGACCATGGCAAGTGACTTACCTCAAGATTTTGCATGACACGGGAAAAGTTTACGAAGCCCTGCAAACAACTTAAAAAAAAGATTAAATGAGATGAACTAAAAACAATCTACCAACAACTGCACTTCAATCTATTAACAATAAACCAATTTGGAAATTTCAAAGTTCTTTTCAAAAAATTTACGTGAGCTTGCTCCAGAAAAGATATTATGTGTGAGTCGGCTGAGATTTGATGGTGACACTTTTGCAAGCCTTTAAAAAAATATTAAACATGAAGTCAAATTTTTTTTTTTAGGAGTTAGGCAAGGAATGATTTGACTGATCAAAAATTTCTCAGGCATGAGAAATACTGAATCCCAGTGGATTTTAGGCGTTGAAGACATTCTAGGCAGTGATGATGAAGTTGACAGTAGTGCATTAAAAGCAAATATAATATTTGAAAAGAGATCCAACCAAGTCTGCATTTACTGAAGACAATGCACATTCCATTACCTTTCAAAACAGGAAACAACCTCAAAAGATTGTTTGATGGGAGCAGTTTCAGGCGTGAGACAGGTTTTCGTTCAAAGTTCACTCATACTATATATAGCCTATCGGCTAATAACAGTTGGATAGTATAGAACTTAGAAATACTATATATAGCCTATCGGCTAATTACAGTTGGATAGTATAGAACTTGGAAACATGTGGATAAAGTGTGAAAATCTCCTAAAATTTCTCTAACATATCTCCATCTTCCACTGCAATGCACCCTAAATGCCTCATGAATCCTCTACAATGTGCCCTAAACAAACTCCATTCAACGTGGGTGCAACTTGACCTTTTCTTTTCTTTTTTAAGAAGCAACAATCTCACCTTTTTTCCCTTTTCCTTTCCTTACATTTTGGTGTCCAAGAAATAGGAAGATTTAAGTTAAGCTCCTTTTTAACAATGCTAAGACTATTTTGACTAAAATAGGCTAACAATAAAATCAATATACAATCTAAATTGAGGCATATACGAGTGATATTCATCAACACTCTTGTCTCATTGTTATACACAATATTTTCTAAATCAATGCAATCAAATATTCTAAGATTCTATGCTATATATTTGATGAAGCAAATGTTTTATTGATGGTTTCTATTCAAGAAGTAGAGTAATTGATTTTAGTTAAATGTTGAAATATTGTGATATGATTAAGGATTTGTAAGAATAATTGCACGTTGTTGAACAATAGTGGGTTGTACTGATATAAAGTAATAGCATATATAAACCCTTGGGTTTGTGTTTAAATTTTTGTTATGAGAATATTTTATAGTTCTTGACTATGTAGTTGGATAAGGCACCGGTTTAGTGATGCACTCTATTCAAAACCAAAGAAGAAACAAATCATAGTATTTTAAGCTTCTTGTGATTAGTTATTAGTTTGTGTTCTTACACCAAGAATTGAGTGAGTTATGGGAATGTTTGGATGAGATAAATGTATGTGTGTTATATTCCTAACATTACATGTAAGAAGTTAATCCGCCATATTTTCTTAATTGTATATCTCCAAGGGGTGTGTGTAAAGGGAAACCCACCTTGGTTTTGTAGAGCCTAAAGTGCATAAGGATGTTTCAAATCCTCATTTGTTGGCACTAACCTGATTTTATTACTAATAAGAAGTAAATTACCTTTAGAGATAATAAATAATTTAGTTAGAAGAAAAATAAACCAACACATAATTTTCAAAGATCAAGTCTCTCAAAAAAATTGTTATCCCATTATAAATTTTGATCTTCTAAATCTCATAATTTTAACAAAAAGGCTTGCATTTGAGTCTCATTTTTGAAAGTGGGGAGTTTTTTGTGACACGTGCATAGTGCTACCTAATTTTCTTATTCAATAATTAGATGGTACTTTTAGCTTTCAGACCAATATTAGACATTATTAAACTTTGAAATATTAACTCTAACCTTTGTAATCACATTGTTCTATAAAGTGCAAGACATTATAAATCAATTTGGGTATCTGGAATAAGAAATTTGAGGGGAGGTACTATTGTACATTTACTCTTTATAAATTTTTATTTTCTTGGGGTCTCCTAATTATTCTTACATTTGATTGATTTGAGGTCTATTATTGTTCATTATGGATTTTGGTTGTTTATTTCATTTTTCATGTATCAGGCATTTCACACATATGGATATAAGGTCTAGTCGGAAGGAATATTTGATGTACGATAGGAGAATAATAGTTAATCCAATTAACATGACATGTAATCTTGATTGGGTTGATATTCACTATTCTAATATGGGTTACCCTATGGTTGCCTAGATCAACAACTATGAAGAATATAGAGATCCTAATGATCCTCCAATATTAGATGATGCCTTGTTGGACCATATCACACTTGTGGATGTTCCTAATACTCTTACAAATAATTTTAATTCTTTTGACTTTATTGTTCCAATTACAATCATAATTTCGTAGTTAAATATTCTTCTACATCTCCCACACCCACTACTTTGATAGAGATCATGGCTTCTTTGTATGCCTCATCATATTATCTTTAGTAGGTTCATATTTTTCTTCTTAATAATTAGGATGTTTACTTATCCAACATATATCGCATATTTGTAGAATCTCCTATTTAGAATATTGACAACCATTGAGTATATTTTTATTTTTGTTTTTTATGTCAACTCTTATGGAGTTCATTTCCATATTTGGGTGCATTAAGGAATCCTATTCCCTCGTGTGAATATTCTAGCTAGTCTATGTAATTAGTGAATTTGGTAAGGATTTAAGGCCTAAATCTAGATCACCTAAATCTAGAGATTGATCTATGACTTCAATACATAATTATGTATTAAAATTATAATGCTTCAATGCCTCATTATTGTTGAGTGACTTGGGTGCATTTTTTAAATTTTTAAATGAGAGAATCTATTTCCCAACCCTCTCTTATATCTAATAATACTAAAATGATATAATTAGAAAGAAAGTGCATAACTCAACTACCCAAAAAAAAGAATATAAATAAACTTGATGATTAGAGAGCACACAATCTCTTGATACACTTTCACTGTGGCAAAAAAAACTATTTCCTTCTTTGGATAGAATAATTGATCAAAGAACCAAGAACTATTTAATATTTTGTCGAGAGAAATATCCTTCCCTTGTGGGAAATGAGGGCCTCCATAGTTAATTGTAATCCCTTCCTAATTGTGTTAAAAACATCCATTGGATGTGTTTCAACTTTAGTCTTCCTTCCTCTATGTTTATTTGGTCTACATTTTCCCTTAGTCTTCTTGGATTTAGTTTTTTAAATGGTGAGGATATCTTTAGAAGCTAAAACATTTTCTTCTTCATTTTGAGAACAATATTCTTCATTAAAAAATGATTTATAGAATTTACACCATAACAATGACATCCATTGGGCAAGCATCTTCATTAGTCACATGTTAAAATGAACAACCACATGATAATTTCTTGAAGGGAGGTATGTGTTGAAGAAGAAAATATTTTCACAAAATATACATTTAGGTATCCTACTTTTGGGATCCATTTCTTCATTTAAAAAAGTGTAGGAACCAAAAGGAAGCTTCAAGGGCTTCCCATACTTATCCAATTTGTGCCCCAATCTATTGCACCTGAAATATTTAAAAGGAAGGCCTTCAAGTTAATAGACAATAACTTAGAACCTTGTGAAGAACACATATTGATGGTGTGAATGACATGCTTGGATAAGTCCATCAACACACAAACCCTAATAAATCTAGATTAAGAGGTAAGGGAATCCTCATCATCATGCTTATGAAGAAATCCCTTGAATTATACCCTCTTTCTCATCATTCTTCCAACCTTTGTCACACTTCTATTCCTGTACACCCAATCATCATCACTTCAATATATATTATAAAAGGTTTGGTTTATTACCTAAATACATTGTCTATATGTTGTAAAAAACTTAATTATATGTTGATCATGCATTTTACTCACATATCAAGTTACTTGTGTTGCTATTAATTGGTAAAGTTTTCATTTCTAATAATTTTAAAGTTGTTATTTTGTTGATAGAATTGCTTTATTTGATTTTTTATTGTACAAATGGATCTACATGCTAGACTTGTGGTTTTGGACATTCTTTGATTGGAACCTCTATCATTGACTATGTTAGTTCATAATGGGTTTTGATGAACAACCACTAGATGATTATGGATATAAAACATGAGAGGAGAACACACTAGGCTACCTACTAAACCCATCAACACAAGCATCTTTTAAATAATGATACAAGGACAGATAAACATCAACAACCATATCATACCATTATATAATCAAGTATATATGCAATAATTGAAACCTTTTTCTAGCATTATAAACATGTGCAATAAAAATAAATCTATTAGAAAGAATGTATGTGTAAACACCACGAAGCATATCTAAGTTGAGCTTAAAAAAAATGTTCATTAGAAATCACATACACCTAACACGGGGAGGGAGGGGGGACATCAAGAAATAAACCATCATAGATACAAAATCATTACCAACAAAATAATCAGATATATCATTGCAATAATTTAATTTGGTAGAAATGAGGTTGTAGTGAAATAATATGGATATAAACATGAACCATTTTTTTAGATCCATCATGAATGAAAACAAAGAGAGGTCCATATAAATTTCAAATCTGAATAAAATAGACAAATTTAAAGAATTAGATTTGAAAATAAAGGGAAAATACCTAAGTGGGATTAAAGATTCAAGACTCACAAAAATGCAAGGATGAAAAAACACCCCACAATATATAAGTCTAATTAAGAATAAATCAAATAACACTAATCAAACTTAGAGAAATATGAGTTGAAACTTATAATTGATAAAACAAATGAGAAGGTTTAGAAGTGCTTAGCTTCGTTTGATTAAATAAAAGGTTGTCAATCATAGATATTCTATGATAGTTGATGTGGATTATGTCTTCTAATATTAAATAATTATTGTAAGCATTGTTATAGACCTACCTCTAAATTCAATTATGCACTTGGATGGGACCACACTCAATTTAGTCCTAAGTGACACAATTTTGTCCTCTTGTTAGCATTTTTGTTCTTTAATATCACATCAACAACTTACACACATATAAATATATTTATGTTGGCAAGATGAGCATGATAATATATGGTTTTGTCATCAATGGCAACCCATTGTAGAAGTGATGGTTCATTAGTATGCATATAGTCTAAAGCAGACCAAGTGTGTTTTGGGAAATTGGTTAAGTGTTTGACTGAGATAGTTATGTAACAGAGTTCATTTTTGTGGTCTGCATTGCTTTGCACTGCAATATCTTGTCATATGATTTTGAGGTGATAATGATATGTGTTGAAGGAGTCTATATCCAAAATTTTAGGGTTATATGTCTTTTGCAATCAAAGATATTGGTGACAATATCAAGCTATGTTGTGACATAGTTACAGTTGTAGAGTTCATGTTGGAACATGCTCCGCATTCCATCGTAGATGATCATTATGCTTTACAGATTTCAAGAAGTGTTTGAATATTTTAGATGAGTGTACACTCTGAGTTTTAGATGGTTTGGTGGTCCATGTTTCAAGTTTTGAATGAACAATTTATTCATTTAGTTGTTGCTTCACCATTTTTGTTGACATGTGGTGCCAACCTAAGGTTTTTGGGGTCGTGCGGTACTAATCTGAGTATGGAGTGGATCCAGAGGAGTGATTATAGGCCATTCCAACCTATTTTTGTGAAGAACACATTTTGGTTTCTTCCACAAGGTATGCATGATGAAGTTTTGAGTTGACAGGTTATGGTGTCACGTTTCATCTAATTAGGCTGACCTAATTGATGATATAATTGTTTGTAGAATATATACATATGTATAGAAGGTCAATTCGGTGTGTGTAGTATGAGATATGAGATGATATAGATGTGCAAGTGAGAGAGCAATTGTGACAAGTGTGAAGTGTGATAGTGGTGAAGGATAAAGTGTGTAAAGTTAGTTTTCTGAGCCTAACTAGAACTGTTTCTTTAGTATATTGTAGATGCATTGTTAGTAGTTTAAAATATAGTAGTGAGCCACTCTTTCTATATCTTTTTTAATTTTGGAATAAATGATCTTCCTTGGGTAGTGAGCCCTCCTATTTTTTGGATAGTGAGTCCTTTGGGTAGTGAGCCTCTTGTAATGTATTGTAATCAGTTATGATATATTATGAGCTAATCCTAACTATGGTTTTTCCCTTTCAAGGGTCTTCCATGTAAATATGGTGTTCTTGTGTTGATTGTTGTGATGGATGCTTCAATTGTTCTTTTTCATTTCTGCAAGTTTAATGAGATGCTTTGAATTCACTTTTAAGTTAATGAATTTTAGGGAATATTGATTCACCCCCCTAGTATTTTAGGTGTTCAAAAATTGGTATTAGATCTTGGTTCCTTCAATTGGCTTAATCACTAAGGTATATCTTGGAGGTCAAACACATGACAACTAGGAGGTAACCTATCCCTCTGAAAGAAATTATGATGGAAGGGTTTACTGAAGAAGACTGTGAAGTTGATATGGAAGGAGAACTCAAATTTGCTCTTAATGATCTAGATAAGAAGAATGTGAGAATAGAGATCTAAAAGAAAATATCAAGGAAGTAGATGAGTGCATGAAGAAGCCAAGGAATCAAGTCAAGAAAGTTAAAGAGCAACTTAAGGAAACAAATGACCAACTTAAGCAATCAAATGAGATAATCACTAATCTGAAAGTGCAGGTTGAAGAAGGAAAAATAGTTGAAGACTTCTTGAATGCCAAGTTGAAAGGAAAGTTTGTAGAATGCCCAAAGCTTGAAGAAGAAATTGTGTCTTTGAGGAAATATCTAGAGAAAGGAAAGAGTCAAGAAGACAAATTCAAGAAGAGATCTACCTTGCTTGATAATATGCTTGCTAGTCAAAAACCTTCAAAGGACAAAGAAGGATTGGGGTTTAAAAAAGGAGAAATCTCAAAGGAAAATCAGACTCCAAACAATGTTGAAAAGAAGAATGATAAACAAAGGAAGACTGAAGATAAGAAGAGCAATATCAAACATGTCCAAAACTAGAAGAAATATTTCAAGAGACCTCCTATCAGACAACCAGCTACACAAAGGTACCCATCTTTTAATGGTCGCCGTTATTATTACAATAAGTTTGGACATAGATCTGTAGAGTGTAAAAGTAGGATCAATCAAAATTTTCAATCATTTTCTAGTAAGTGTTATACATGTAATAGATTTGGTTATAAGGCTAGTGGATGCAAAAGATAGATGATGAATGGTTATAATAATGGTATGATGTTTCAATCATTCCTCGATTATTGTTACACATGTAATGTATTTAGGCATAAGGCTTCTAAATGCAAATCTTAAATGGCACTTGAGAAGTAAGTTTTCTCTACAAAAAATTGTCACATACATGTTATAAATGCAATAGACTTGGACACACAACTAAGTTTTGCAAAGGAAATAATGTGAAACCCTTTGTTCCACAAAAGAAGATTGATCTGGTTGAGGTAAATAAGGAGATGAACAAGATTTGGAAGAAAAAGGAAGAGAATGATGTGAATAATGAGTCTATTCCAAATTTTGGTGTAGACGTTCCTCTGAAAACTAGATAGATAGCATTAGCTAAGGGGCTTTTTAACAGAAAACTTTCTAAACCCCTTACCAAAGATGTGATGATGATGCCTTTAACATACTAGTGCATATATAAGTTGGTTTGGTTGATTCATCAGTGAAATATCCAATGATAAATCTCTTAATGTATAGATTTACGAAATGTTTGGAAGTTCCTATGATGATACATAGAGGGTTGATTGCTTTTGACCTAACTTTTTTTGTTACATTTATTGCATATTTCAGGTCACCAGAAAAATAATTATATTTCATTATGCATATTCAAAAGTCATTTGTGTTCAGGGCGGGGGCCCTAGCTCGGTTGGCTAAGTAATTCCGTTGCGGCTCTACTGGTCACGAGTTCTAGTCTCCCCCCGTCCCGTGGTACCAAAGGGCGTGTCGCACCAGCGCCGCCGATCACTTTAAAAATTTTACCAGGCGCACTGTAGTTTATAGGGGGTCGTGCTACCCGATTCCTGCAGTCTAAAAAAAAAAAAAAGGTCATTTGTGTTCAAGAATTTGAAGAGGATAGTAGTGTAAACAAGAGTAGAAGTGATTTTGAAGTGTTGAACAAAACCTACCAACAAATTTCACAAGGTATTTATAGTTTCTTGCAAACCCTAGCTCAAGAAAAGTTCAAAATGTTTACTCCATAAGTTATTGATGTGCTTGAGAGGTCGAGACCTAAGTTTAAGAAGCACTGGAGTATAAGTCAATGGAGATGGATAAAGAAGGGGAATTCTCTATGGTTCCATCAAACGTGTTGCATGCATAAGATGTGCATATTTACATTCATTCAAAGTTGAATGAATATGATCACTCAAAAATGATAGAGTTTAGGGGAAAAGTATTAACTAGAGATCATTTCGAGTTAAAACCAAAGTATGCTAGTTTGATGGAGAATAATCTGGATGTGTGGATAGATTTTCCTAATTTCTGCTATGATAATGAGTGGGGTGAAGTATCATTTGAGAAAAATTCATGATAAATTCATGTGGTTGGACATGCCGCATATGGTAACCAAAGAGGCAATTAGGGTTGTTACCAATTTGTGCTCCACAAGACCTATTTTGACATTGAAGGTGATAAAGAATGAAGTTGTAATGAAGCTTACCATAGTGAAATTTGACAAGCATTCCCTAATAGTGAATGACATTAAAGATCCAATAGTCAAGTATGCTTCTACGATGATTGGTTACAAGATATTTTTTACAAACATAGAGAATTCAGTCTTTGCCACTGTAATACACACAACCCATCAAATGGTGAAATAAGGAAAAGACTTTGATAAGATAAAGGAGTCAAAATACCCTTTCTAATATGGTACTCTTATCATTTTCTTAATGTTTTACTTTCTTAAGAGTTTTCTGAAGTTAATAATGTTGTATGACTAGATAATATTCTTGTAGCCACTCAAATTAGAGATCAATTGAAAAGATTCCCTTGTAAAGAGTCTTGTGGTTCTATGTTGTGGGGATTCTTTAAACCTTTTCAATCCAAGATGCAAGAAAGGGAAAGGATTTCGAGTAAATTTGTGGATAAGTATAAGAATGAGTTGACATTTATGGTTAGCAGAGATTACTGCTACATGGAAGTAGTTGAAACCATAACTCTTTGGGTTTTGGAGTTGTCTTATGAGGTAGATGAGTCTGAATGCACTAGTCTTATAGAGATTGTATTGAGCAAACCTAAAGATCCAATAGTTGAAAGGTATGGTACCTATAAAGAGAAAACAAGTCAAGTGAACATGGAAAAGAAGAAGTATATTGAAGAAAAAGTTGAAAAGATGAAGGATAATTTGGAAAGAGAATTTGGTACCCCTAAGGACCTTGTGGAGAAATCCAAAGGTATATCTACTCCTTTGTAGACTACTCTATAGTAGTCAAGAAGGTTAGGCAGGACCTTAGTTTCCACACCACCTACAATTACAAAGTCGTCCAAAATAAAGTCTATAAGTGGTTCTAAAAATAAAGATACATACAACAGCTTTGTGCAACAAAAGTCTCCCAATGGAAGAAGGAAAGAAAGAACAACAATAGAAAATAACATCAGTTGTGAAGGAGAAGAAGAAAAGGAAAAACATTAGTTGGTTTGGAAAAGGAATTCAAAAGTCTCTCAGGAAGGGACCGGTATAGAAAGGGAGAGAAGAAAGAGAAGACCCCTTCGGTCTGAGGGCATAGTCCTATGAAGCTTGATGCATTATTTAGTGCTATTGTAGAACATGGTGCACTAAAAGAAACAACACTACTATATGAAGATTCAACTCCTACTGACAAAGCTATAATTGAAAAGGAAATAGAGATGTATATGATAAATTTTGATGTGAATCTAGGTGATATTCATGACCAAATATCGATGAGTCTTGTCGATTCACTTAGTGCCAATATACAAGAAGTTGTGATGGAAGAAGAAAAGATGAGAAAACTAGAGTAACCCTTACTAATGAAGAAAGAATAATATTTTCTTAGTTGCAAGCAAAATAATTTAGGACCAAACATAGGGTAGACACCCTAATTGGGAAGGACTTATAAGAAATCAAGAGGATGGAAAGGAAAATAGAGGAGATAACAGTCAAGATTCTTGCAGAAATGAAGAAAGTTGTGCCTACAAATAAGGAAACCACTCCTCCAGAGACTGAAGATCAAATGCAAAAAGATACATCTCTTTCAGAAATCAATGAGCCTATCATACAACAACATGATCATGAACACGAGCAAGAAGATATGTTAACAAATAACACTCTTCTAGATGTGGATATAACTACTTAGCAAAACAAAGAGGTTGAGAAAGATGCACCGAAGAAGACTGAAGCACAAAAGGAACAAATTGTGCCTCCTCTAGACGTTGAGAAGATTGTAGAAGAGTGCTTCAGTAGTAGAAAGAAGGAGAAGAGTGACACTCATGCAGAAGAAAGATCTAAAACATGTTGTGAATCCTTTGGACCCTCTGGAGATTCATTGAAAGATCTTCTAGACATGCAATTGTAGTTCCAACCAGTGGTGTTTTCACAATTGCTACAAATTCCTATGCAACAAGGACACATGGATATGGAAAGGATTTCCCCTCTCCATAAATTATAGCTTGGTGATGTATTTCATGCCTCTAAAAGAAAGGATGTTCTTCAAACTCACTAGAAGAGTATAGAGTTAGCTGAAGAAGTGATCAAGGTGTTGCAAGAAGGCCTTCCTAGAGTATCCATTGATACTTCTTTGTCAGGGATTCAACAGTTGAAATTGTTGTTAGACTCCTTTAAGGAGTACTCTACAGGATTGGAAGAGAAGATTAAAAGGGAACCAACAAAAAAGGTGAACAATAAGAGGCTAGTTGATGCTTCAGAAAAATGTGCTACAACACATGCCAAGTTGCAAGGCAACTTGAAGGAAGTTCAAAAGTGTTTGGAGGAATCCAAACAATTTTTTCAATTCTATTTGAAGTTGCCATTGTCTACAAAGAGCATAAAAGATCAATGGACTCAATTGAGTCTAAAATTGCCCAGGCCTCTAGTGTATTTGATTTGATGAATGATGGAGATGGAGCAACCAGTGTAATCATTGAAAATCTACATGGTCAATTCTTCTTACTACAGGAACAAAAGGAGAAAATCATAATGTAGTATAGTTAGCTCTAAGATATGGTAAGTGCAAGGCTTACATCTTTGACTGGATTTTTGACCTATGTGGAGAATGTTGTGCAAAAGACAATAGTTCCTAGTTCTCTCAAAGAAGGAGAAGACCTCCATGTACAATTTGAGAACTAGTGCTACATGCTTGCCTTCGCCAAGCAGGATTGAGAGGTTTACAAGAAGGATTGTGAGACACACCTTGTAAAATTAAAGGCAACATATCAAAGCTAAGGTGTATATTTTTTAATTATATAGTCAATTTTTTTATCTTTGTAATTTCCTCAACCAAAAATAAAAGAATAGATTCATATTAGATTTGCAAATATTGTTAGCATAGCCACGATAGGAGGGTCCTCAAAGAGAACAATCCAAATCGTGCAGCAAGAGTAACACAATGAAAGTGACATAGAATATGGAGGCAAATGTAGATGCAAATATTCTCATTAATAGAAATTTCAATTACATTCGGCTGACAACATCTGGGCTTACAGATTCAACTCACAGGCTTGATAAAACATGCTAAAAAATACAACATTCTAACATGCTCCTATATGCGAGTTGAATATTACAAATCAAATCTATCTCAATCTACTCAATCAACTACTACTCTTCTAATGATCGATTAAAAGCTTTATATCCTATCCACAATTCTGGAAACATTCGTGTTGGCCAAAGATCATTGCATTCTCCAAGGAAAGAAAATATAGTGTGTGCATGAATAGGTTAGCCTCAAATTTGAATTACTCTTTAACAGGTGCATAAGATGAAGTGTGGACCTATAATGAAGGTCGGGGAAACTCCACAAAACAACTAAAATCACATTGTTAAGATCTGCAAGTCACGGGAATGATCTGCAATGATTGAACTGGCTAAAAAGTTTGAATTATTTTGGTGCCAATTCAAGAAATTGCCATGAAATCTAGAACCAAAAAATATCCAATCACGCTCAAATCTTGGAACAAGGAAAATGAACATGTCAATGATGTACACAAATATCCATAAGGTCTAGTGAGCAAAGATGATGAATCTACCAACATGAACTGAGCAAGAACAAAACAAGAACAAAAAAATGAAAGAAAATGTTTTTGGTTGATGCAAGATTGCCAAGAACCAAGGATGCTCCTGCATCAGACATCTGCAGTTATTGAAAAGTGAATCCCTCACTTTACTGGGGCCAAAGGAAACCAAGATGGTCTACCTTAGCTTGAGAAATCCAAGAAGAATCCTCAACTGGTCTACCTTTCCACTTCACAAGATATTCTTTGTACTATCTTCCATGAGTCTTCCTCCCATCTCTAACATCCAAAATCTCTTCAATATCATCTGACTGTTATTTAGGAAATTGATTCTCCAATTCTACTTTATTGTCTTCACTGAAATTTGCTTCATGGTACTGATATAGATCTGCAATGTTGAATATACGTGATATACCTATACCTTCTAGTAATTCCACTTCATATGCATTTCCTGAATCAAACTTCTTCAAAATCTTATAAGGTCCAAACTTCCTTATCTTTAGCTTGTTGTATGTGCCAACTAGAAATCTTTCCTTCCTCAAATATACCATCACTTCATCTCCAACTTCAAATTCCTTATGTCTCCTCTTTTAATTTTTTTCTCCTTATACTTTTGGTTCATATCTTCCAATTGTTGTTTCACTTGAGTATGCACTTTCTTCATGTGTTTTACAAATTCTTCTACCTTTGCACTCCTTTTATCTTCCATACTGATGTCTCTCAACTTTGATATACCTATAGGATGAACTCTGGTGACAATCTCAAAAGGTGTCTTTCATGTACTCATGTTTATTAAATTATTGTAAGCAAACTCTTCTTGTGCAAGGACTAAATACCAACTTCCAGTATTCTCTCCAACCAAACATCTCAGCAAATTTCCTAAACTCTTGCTCACTACCTTTGTCTATCCATCAGTCTGTGGGTGAAAAGTAAAATTGAACTTCAAATCTGTCTTCAACTTCTTCCAAAGTGTTCTCCAAAAGTAACCAACAAACTTTACATCTCTGTCTGAAATAATACTTCTAGGTAACCCATGCAATCTGACCACTTTGAAAAATAAGTTTGCTACATGCACTACATCTGTTGTCTTCTTACAAGGTATGAAATGTGCCATCTTAGAAAATCTATCTACCACCATAAATATAGAATCATTACCTCTTTGTGTCTTCGACAAACCAAGTATGAAATCCATACTGATATCCTCCTAAGGTCTCTCTGGAACTGTCAAAGGCTTATACAATCCAATATTCTAATTACTTCCTTTTGCAACTTGACAAAATCTGCAACTCTGCACAAATCTCCTAACATCCTTATGAATCTACAGCCAAAAGTAATTCTCACTCACTAATGCCACTATCTTATTAACTCGAAAGTGTCCTGACATTTCTCCACTATGCTTTTCTTTCACCAAGTTATCCCTCATTGAACTCTGGGGTATACACATCTGATTACCTTTGAACAACATATCCTCTTGAATGAAATAATCCAACCACTAACTTCTATCCTCCAAAACAGGTTCTTTACAAGCTTTCCAAGGTTCTACAAAATCTGGGTCTTCCTCATACAAGTTCTTCAATTCATCAAATCCTAATACCTCCACTCTCATCTTTGTCAGTAAATTCCTTCTCCTACTTAAAGCATCAACTCTATTTGACTTTCCACTCCTATGCTTCAACACAAAAGTGTAACTCTGCAAGAACTCTACCAATCTCATGTGTCTCTGATTCAACTTACCTTGACTATTCAAATATTGCAATGCTTGATGATTTGTATATAACACAAACTCCTTCGACAACAAATAATGTCTCCACTTCTTCAAGGCTTGAACTATGGCATAAAACTCATGATCATACACTAAATATATTCTCCTGGCATCATTCAACTTCTCACTTAAATAAGCTACATGTCTCTTTTCTTGACTCAATATTGCTCCACTTGCATCATAGTCTACTTGAAATACCTTATTGAAATTTGGTAAAGCCAACATAGGTTGCTCAGTCAACTTCTGCTTCAACAATTGAAAACTTTGATATGCTCCAAATGTCCATCTAAAATCCTTCCTATCTCCTCTCATTGTTTCTATCATAGGACTACAAATAGAACCAGAATTTCTAATGAACTTTCGGTAGAAACTAGCCAATCCATGGAATGATCTTACCTCTCTAATGCTATCTAGTGTAGGCCACTCAAAAATTTCTCTTACCTTCTCAGGATCCATCTTCAATCCATCCACAAATATCACAAATCCCAAATATACCAACTCCTCCTTCATGAAACTACACTTCTTAATGTTTATCAGCAACTACTCTTCTCTCAACCTTTGCAAAACTTGTCTTATATGCAACAAATGTTCTTTTCTATTTTTACTAAAGATCAAGATGTCATCCAAATACACAATCACAAACTTACCTAATAATTTCTTCAATACCTCATTCATCAACCTCATGAAATTACTCGATGCATTTCTCAATCCAAAAGGCATCACCAACCACTCATACAATCCTTCATTTGTCTTGAATGTTGTTTTCCACTCATCCCCTTCTCTGATTCTGATCTGATGATATCCACTCTTTAAATCTATCTTTGTAAAGTACTTAGCTCCACTCAAACAATCCATAATGTCATCCATCTATAGAAAAGGAAATCTATACTTCACCGTGGTCTTGTTTATGGCTCTAGAATCTATACACATTCTCCATTCTCCATCCTTCTTAGGTGATAACACCATAGGCACTACACATGGACTTAAGCTTTCTCTAATCAAACCCTTCCTCAACAACTCTTGCACTTGTTTATTCAACTCCTCATTCTTTTTCAGTGTCATCCAGTGTGCTTCTTTATTAGGAAAACTAGCTCCATGAATCAAATCCATACAATGACTAATACTCCTCACAGGTGGAAATCCATCAGGTACATTATCTAAAATGATCTCCTCATACTCTGTTAACAACTCCTTTATCTCTTTTGGGTGTTTTTCTACATGCTTCAAGTCTTTAGCCTTCTTAGGCACCAAGGCATAACATGCATTCTCATGTCTCAACCCATCAAGGAATCTCCTTCCATCAACCAGAAAAACCCTAGCATTCATACAAACTTCAACTGTAGGAAAATCTTCCAATGGCAACAAAATCTGTTTCATCCCATTAGCAACAATGGTGTATATATTCTTCTTTCCATCATGAATAGCCTGTCTATCATACTACCAAGGCCTTCCTAACAAAACATGGCATATATCCATAGGAATGATATCACACAAAACTTCATCATGGTAATTTTCTATCTTCAATTTCACCAAACATTGTTCACTTACTAGTATCTTATGCTCATCTTGAATCCAAGAAATCTGATAGGGCTTCGGGTGTTTCAACCTTTCCAACTTAGTTTAGTCACCAACTCTTCAGAAACTAGGTTCTTAGAACTTCCACTGTCAACAATCACTTTGCAACATTTACAATTCACCTTGCATCTTGTCTAAAACAAATTCTTTCTCTACAATGGTTCTTTCTCCAACTCACTTTGACACAATACTCATCTATTCACCAACACTTCTCCATCTTCCAATTTATTAGATGAACCAGTATGCTCTTCCTCAACAAAGTTTGTCCTTCGATTGTTCTTTGTCTTCCTATTTGTCTCTCCCTAATTGCATTCAAATGCTCTATGTCCTTCTCCACCACATTTATAACAAGTTCACTTGAATACTCTTTTCTCCTATCCTCTATCATCTCTTCTATAACCTTCATTTCGGTAACCACCATATCCTCCTCTTTTGTAAGAGTTTCCATCACCTTTCTATTATGAACTATCATTCTTACTAACCTCCTTATCCTTATTCTAGTTTAGAAAAGTTCCTCTTCCTCCTCCAGTAAAAGTTCTTCCTCTTTGAAATCTTCCACCTCTTCCTCTCTGTCTCTGCTCATGTCTTTTATTCAACTTCTCCTCTAATTTTAGGGCACACTGATATGCCTCTTCCACACTCACCAACTTGATCAAATGAATTTCATCCTATATAGAAGACCTCAAACCATTCACATATTTGGCTACTTGCTCAATCTCATCCTCTGAATGTCCAGATATGATATTGAACTTATAGAATTCCTCAGTATACTTTGTCACACTAGATTCTTTTTGCTTCATATTTTGCAACTTCTTGAACAAACTAATCTGATAATCTATAGGCATAAACTTTGTCTTCAACTTGTTCACCATCCGATCCCATGACTTTATCTTTTCTTTTCCTCTTCTTTGCTTATTTGTCTGCAAATGTTCCCACTAAAGGGATGCATGTCCTCTCAACTTTGTACAAGAAAACTTCACCTTCTTATCTTCAATGGCGTGTCGTAGAAAAATGGTCCCTTGGAATTTCCATGGCCTTTTAGGTCTTATTTCATGGTGTTGGAACTATGTTTCTTTGATTTATGTTGTAACTGTTGTCTCTTAGAAATGCACCCTATGCACAGTGATGAAACTGAGCTTTTTGGAGAAACATAGGATCACTTCAAAGGCTGTGGGTCACCTAAATTGAAATGAACCTCTGGAGAAGGCCGGATTCCTCTATGTTATCACCTAAACTACTAGTCTTTGTGAGGTAAAGGGAGAAAGAATGCATACAAATGAAACTAAACTAAGGTGATACACCAAATTGACGAGAAATCATGAAATGAAACAAGAAGAAAATACACTGGGAAACTTAATTGCAACCGTTTCACATACTCAAAACAACTTCTTTTAGACTTATGCATCATTCTTAATAGGTTTGATCTACATACACATCTTAGGAAGGAAAGATAAATTTCACAGCTTAGAGGTATGAGTGTAGACTTATAAAACACAGTTAAAGACTTGCATAATCAAAAGAAAGATACATAAATGAGAGTAGTAAAAACATGAACACTAGCTTCCAAGGTAAACTTTGTGTTGTATTCCAAATTCCAGTTGAGTTACAAAAACATACATTAGTTGATAAAGGATTGATAAAAATCACTAACTCTTTTTAGTGTACTGTTCGAACTATCTACAAAAAAGGCAAAAATTCCTTATATATCAAAAATGTTTCAGCCCCTTAGGGCTTACAAAATATCAGCCCTCAGGATAGATCTCTCCTTAGATCTTTTGATTGAATTTAATGTTGCACCCTATGTGTCCATGTCGGTGAAGAGTCATTCCCCGGAGAAAACTTATTCAGATCTTTCTGCAACCACCGCATTTACTTCCTGGTATCATGTTCGCCTTGAACCTCTTCGGCCAAGCGCTTTGAATTCTCTTGAGCTCAGAACAGATACACGTTGCTTTTCATTTCATTGATGTTCTTCATCTTGGTCAGACTGCCATGACTCGCTTTCAGATCTCTTCGATTGGTCAAGTAAACTCCATGCAGATTCCTCGGGCAGTCAAAACTCCTCCTGTAGAATTGCATCTCGGCAAGACACTAGAAGTGTCTCACTGATGCGATTAAATCCTCTTGGAACCATCGGCACAACATGGAACTTTCAATGAGAGTTCTTATCGAGCCCAAAAAATCATACCGATATCGCCCCTGTGGTTGCCAAGACAATCGCGTTCGGCCAGACAACATGGCAAACTCTTCTCATCCTCTATTGGAAAAGGTATATTGATGTCACCCAGATGCATTTTTCTCTACCCGAGCTCTGAATTCTTTGTTGAGACCCTACCAAGTTGGTAAGACTCTCAGTGAGGCCTCCTTGCTCTAGCAAGAGCTCATTTAATTTTGCTTCGGCAAGAGGTCATAGGGACGTTATTAGTCATGCCGAAATCGCTTTCCATCACTGAGACTACATCATGTTGGTAAGACATCACTCCGACGGTCGGGCGCTACACCGATGTCATTCATATCGGGGAGACCTTCTGCTAGTCAGTGAGACCTCCACCGATTACTCCTCCTATGTCACCAAGACCTTCCCGTGTCTGCAGAACCTCAAGGAAAAGTCTTCAACTATTGGCGAGCTCAGCTTGCTTTCGGTGAGACCTTACCGAGTCGGCAAGACCTCAGCCGTTATGACTTTCATTGGCGGGACCCCCAGCCTTTAGCAAGACATCATTTGGTCATCGAGACTTCATGGCGAAGGATTTAACTCTTGGCAAGTTCATTTCATTTCTCCCTGAGCTCCTCTTTAGTTAGCAAGACACCCAAGTGTCGGTGAGACATTTTACCAAAGGCAAAACGTTACCCCGAGACCCCTCATCTTTGGCAGGAGTTGATTGATGTCACCCTGAATGCATGCCACTCCACCGAGCTCCCTTTTCCTTTCGGTGTGACTCCCATTGATCGGGAAGACTTCATGGTGAAGGGAAAACACTACACCGAGCTCTTATCTTGTCATCAAAACTTTGGTCTGTCGGCCAGACCCTTTGTCAAGCACACTACGGTCTCCTCAAACTCACATGTTTCGGGCAGACCACTTGTTTGTCACTGGAACTCACGCCAAACTCCTCCATTCTGCCCGAGCTCTCCTCAATTCACTGAGACTCGACCCGATCAATAAGACCTTAGACCGAAGACGGATCTCTTGGCAATGATGCCTTCACTCAGCGAGAGCCCCTCTTTGGTCGGTGAGACATTCTGAAGGTCTTGGCGACTCTCTCCTTAGAGGGTTTTCATGTCGAGCTTGATCTAGGCAAGCCTTCCAACTGTGTTCTTCATGACCTAGCACCAGATGCATGATTTAACCCTTGATGCAAATGACCCACCTAGCCCTTCAGAACTTTTGAAACATAATTTGCCCAACTGATCTAGCCCGTAGGTGAAAATTGGGCAACAGTAACATGGCTTGAACATGGCTTGAACATGCTTATTTAGGTACTAAAATTAAAAGAACGTCTTGTGAAGTGTTGTAAGACATTTCTACATTCTTCTAGACTCTATTTAATACATTTCACCTAAAAATTGCCTTTTTACACATCAACAAGTCCTATTTTGAAGTGTTGTAAAGCCTTGTAACAAACTTTCACATTCTTCTAGGCATATTTTCACTATTTACACCTTTCTCATGCTTTATTTTGTCCCTTTATGCCCTCATATACTTTTATTAAGTGTATTTTTGTATATTATCTTGACAAACAACATTAAATACAACATTTTTCCTGACACATGTTTTTAGATCCTAGGTGGAACCCATTCGCCATGGGTGGCAAATGAGTCCCCCTTGGTCCCAAATTCAAAATATTTCAAATTTTCTTTTAGGATTTTATTCCAAAATACTTGATGTCACCCTGTGATGAGGTATGAACGGATACTAAGGCACAAGAATTGTATAAATAAGTGTTTTTCATCTCATTTTACATCTCCTCATTAATTCAAGCATCTTATCTCACATTTTAAGCATTCAAGCAATTTTACATCAACAATTCAAGCACTATTCAAGCATTTTGAAGGTGCCATTAACATTACTTTAGATTTGCAACATTAAGAGTTAGGTGAGTTGATATCATTTGCATGTTATTATTTTATCTTTCTTTTTCATTTCATTATCTTTTCAAGGGTTTAATTACCAAAAGTGGGGTTTGACCAAGGCAAACCCCTATTCATTAACCCTAATCAATTTTCCCTTATTGCATGTTTGTTTGCAACCCTTTGTATGCAGATTTGATAGGTTATTAGGTGTTGAAGATTGATCTCCAAGTCAACATTGGTCAATTTCAAGCTTGGAGAGAGTTATTTGTCCTTTTTATGCAGATTTGTCTTTGGCAACCCGACAAGCAGACATTCTAAGATCTGGTGTTGCAGAGTTATCTCCTGGTTTTTCAAAAATTTGGGAGAGGACTTATTCACCACCTATGGAAAATGAGTCCTACCTTAGGATTGGAAACTTGAGTTTTGTCAGATTTAAGATCCTAACAGACAAAAATCAGCTCCCAACAATTTTTCACCAATAGGTGGACTGATTCGCCACCCTGGGCGAATGAGTCCCATTGTGAAAAATCAATAATTTCCATCAGCATTCTAGACATTCCAGATTCATCACAATTCATCCGGGTGCACTCTATTTTATCTCATCCCTTTCTGTTCTACATATTTTATTCATTTCCTTCATTTACATAGTTCTTTGCATAACACAATGTGTTTTCAAATATAACTTAAATTGCACTTTTGCATTCAATTTCATTCATCTAGATCAATCAATTGCATTTAGTTAAGTTCATTTACTTTAAACAACATTGCACACATTCTAATTTGGTGAATCATTAGCATTTTTGGCCCTATCTCTCTCCTTTTAGGTGAAAAACCCTAGAAGTGCAAAAGTAGCATTAGGGTCCCAAAAATCTATGTTTCAAGTGGTACCTTCAAATTCAAAATAATTTCCCATCTTTGTTATCCAATCTAACAATGCATTTGAATCCAACTTATCATTATAATCCAAGTTAGGGCTCTTATGAACCTCTCTTCTCCCTAATCAAGGCCAGGTTGCTCTTCTCTTCCTCTTTCTTTCTGAACTTCTACTTCTTCATCACTCACATCATCAACTAGTCAACCTCTCCTCTGGGCCATTTCAACTGCATCTAATCTGGAAATAATTCCTCTTAACATCTCCATCATAGCTAGGTTTACATTTCCACGCGCTCCATTTCCTCTACCATTCCTTCTTCCCACCATCTTTACACAAGTCCTCTGTATTTGCAAGTCGGATCCTCAATCTGCCACCCCACAACAAATCTTCAACAAGAATCCTTGAATTTTGACTACCTCACACATATCAAATCTCGCTTTGATACCAATCTAGTGCAAGCACGATAGGAGGGTCCTCAAAGAGAACAATCCTGACTGTGCAACAAGAGTAACATAACGAAAGCGACACAAAATATGGAGGCAAATGCAAATGCAAATATTCTCATTAACAGAAATTTCAATAACATTCAGTCGACAACATCTGAGCTTACAGATTCGACTCATAGGCCTAATAAAAAATGCTAAAAAATACAACATTCTAACATGCTCCTATATGCGAGCTGAATATTACAAATCAAATCTATCTCAATCTACTCAATCAACTAATACTCTTCTAATGACCAATTAAAAGCTTTATATCCTATCCGCAATTATGGAAACATTTGCATTGGCCAAAGATCATTACATTCTCCAAGGAAAGAAAATGTAGCATGCACATGAATAAGTCAGCCTCAAATTTGAATTACTCTTCAACATGTGCATAAGATGAAGTGTGGACCTATAATGAAGGTTGGGGACACTCCATGGAACAACTAAAATCACACCGTTAAGATCCACAAGTCACGGGAATGATCCACAATGATCAAACTGGCCAAAAAGTATGAATTATTCTGGTGCTGGTTCAAGAAACAGCCATGAAATCTAGAAGCGATAACTTGCCGAAAAAAGATCCAATCATGCTCAAATCTCGGAAGAAGGAAAATGAACATGTCGATGATGTACACAAAGATCCACAAGGTCTAATGAGCAAAGATGATGAATCCACCAACATGAACTGAGCAAGATCATAACAAGAACAAAAAACTAAAAGAAAATGTTTTTAGTTGATGCAAGATTGCCAAGAACCAAGGATGCTCCTGCATCAATTGTAGACACCCAAAAATGTCCTCTTACGATACCTTGTCACAACATCACATCATTTGGACATCTTGTAGTATGCTTTGCCCTAGGTACCTATGTCATCACCTAATTAGTTAAATAAATTTTTATTTATTTGACTAATTTCATTTATTCCCTATTTGTACCTAATCCCATCTTTTATAATTAATTAAATATTTATTTATTTAATTATTCATGACCATTTATCCTCTCTAATTAAATAATTATTTTAATTGTTTAATTAGTCATTTATCTATTCTCCTATAATTAAATAAATTTGTATTTATTTAATTATCTTTTTCACCTTCGTCTATAATTAAATAATGATTTTACATTATTTAACTATCTTTCCACATCATCCCTATCCTTTATTAGATAATGCTTTATCATTATTTAATAAGTTTATCATTTCATTATCTTTCTCATCTTTTTAGGATTTATTCAAAAAATCAATATCTTTCTATCTTATCTTATCTTGGTGTATTTCCTCTTTTGTCAAAATTCAAATCCTTATCGAATCTCATCTCCAAGATGTCTCCATCCACATCAAAACTCTATAAATATGGCCTCTCACAAGCCATTTTGGGGAGAGGAGCTTTTGAGTACCCTTACTCTGTTGAATTATCTCTACAATCTTTCATCATCTTTCATCGATCATTCTCCATCTTCAAACCTTCACTATATCGCAATGTTGTTGAAGTGAGCAACCAACATACCTCCATCATCAAATCCTTCACTATATCGTCATGTTGTTGAAGTGAGCAACCAACATACCTCCATCATCAAATCCTTCAAAATCTTGCATTCTTATGTGAGGTTGAGAAGAACAATGGAGTGAATCCCTGTTAATATGCATGTGTGTTTAGATTAGATATTTGTTTTGCAGGTCAAAGGTTTTCTAAAGAGGGATTGGAGATCAAGTTTTTATAGGAGCCCTAAATTAGAAAAAATAGCCTCACCATTGTGATCAGGGGTATTGAGAGACGAATTTTGAAATATAATTTGATATATTTTGCTTGCATAATTTTTTTTTGAAAGAAATCTGAAATCCCTATTATTGCAAGTGTATACACAGTGAATATTTATCAAAAGGGTTTCGTTGAATGCATAAAAAATATATATTGCGTATTTTTATTAATAATATCTTGATTTTTCTTTGTATATCATATCATTTTTTTAATATACTATAGGGTTTCAATGACAAAAATATGTGAATATATATTCACATGACACACGACTTGTGGAGTATATCCATAACACCCATGGCCTGCATGGTCACACAAGGTTTAAAATTCAATTTAGTCTTTATTAAAAAGATAAAATGTTCGCATGCTTTCAAAAGCTGAAACCTTTTATTAGAATGCTTTAGTCTTTTATTTCTTTATGATTACTTTTTGAAAAAGTTTTAAAACAATTTTAATTTTAACTTTTTTATCTTTATTTTATTTTTTATTTCTTTAGGGATTTAGCCCCTGGTCATATGGAGGACCAGGGGTCCCATTAATGAGTACCCAACATATTTTTGCAAGCTTTTGGTCACGTGGGGTTAAATTTTGACGTTTAGGGGCTTAAACATTAGCCCCCTTCTTTCTTTGCACATCATTAAAATAACAATTTTACTAAAATAGGCATAACTTTTGCGTAACAAGTCGGATTTTTGAAATTCAAAAAGTGTTCGAAAGCTAACTCGGAGAGCTATGTAGTGGTGAAGACCATTTTAGGTGAATGTATAATTTTAAGTACTCTTTTATCAGTCAAAGTCAAACTTGCATTTAAACTTCAAATGAGCATATCTTGAGCAAAATTGATCCAATTTCAATGATTTTTTTTTTAAAGTGCATGAAATATTCTAAATTTTCTATTTATGCAATCCATTGAGCTGTATCAATTCATCATAATCATATTTTTTTATCAGAATTCATCTTTTTCACATAGCTTTCTTCTATGCACATTTATTTGTTTCTTTCTCGATTTGGTGACTTGTAGGTGAAAACAAAAATTTGGAAAGAAAAAATAATTAGGTGCACTCATTCCATCTTTCATCTCTTAATCCTTGTTTGTCACACATTTGGATTTGGGCTCTTAAAACAAGTCTTCTCTTCAATCACATATAAAAATCGGGTCTAAAATCAACCATTGTCTTCCATCACATCTTGATTTGGTATCTAAAAAGAACGAGTGCTTCCATTTTTTACTTCCACATATTTCATTTCTAAGGGAAATTAACAACTGCGAGTGTGAATCAAGTGTGTGTGTGATCAAAAACACCTCACTTGGTTTGATTTTGTCAAACCCTTCATAGGAGGCATACTAGGGGATTTCATCACCACTAGGGATGACCTTAATCGAAGTGTGAATCAAAAGACACACTCTTTTGGGAGTTAAAATCTTATCACTCTTGGCTAAGCCCCAAAGAACTTTATACCTTTGGGAAGTGAAGGTGATGGGTGGGTTACCCCTTTCTCCCAGCTGTGTGGTAGGATTTTGCTTTCAAATCATCCCTAGTCAACCTCATGCATCCTAACTTGAGACCTAATTGGCCATACCCACTTGACTAACACTAGGCTTGTTGTTGTGTATTCAAGTGTTTGCTTAATCATAACATTTAATCTTGAAAGACAAATTTATCATTATGTTTGGTGTGTGTGTTCATGCATTTACATGTGAGATCTTGTGTTTGATATTGCCCAAGTCAAACTTCCAATAAACACTTGCCACATCATAGATTAACCATCATCATCTCTTTAATCCAATCAACATCATTTTACACCATGACAACATTAGAAGACCTAGTACCCCAATTCCAAGACCTCCTCTAATCACTTTATCAAGCACCACAACCCTTAGACCAAAATATTATACACGGGCTCCAAGGCCTCATCCAACAATTTCAACTTCAAATAAATCAATCACCTCAAATGAAACAACTCATAGCGCAAGCCTAATATCGCATAGCCACTTGTCAAACCCAACAAGCACATCATCCTCTATTCATTCAACACCAATCAATTCCACCTCATTCCTATGTGGCATCTCCCTCCATTCCATATCAATCTAATCTATCCACCTATCAAAACAATTCCACATCACTTTATCCCACCTCTTTCCATGTCAATTCTATATCAACCTATCAATTCATCCTACAACAAGCACATGTGAGCCAAAGTCCACCTTCGAAACAAGATCAAAATCCTTTAAGTCTTTATGTTACCTTTGATAAGGGAAATACCAATCTAGCTCATGCACCCTATAACTTTATCATACCACCATCCACTCAAATACCTATCCCTAAGCCACCATGTCCTAGTCCTAATCCATTGGCCTCTCCACCTTCTAACCCATCAAACTCTTCATTACCCCCACCATCATCTAATCCTCCATCAAATATATGCCCTAAATTCAAACATTTCAAAAGTAAACCTATGGCATTACCCAAATCCACCCATCCACCTACAAAGGATGTGACCCATGGGCTACTAGCAAGGAATCAAACATTTCCATGTTATCCAACTCGTATGTTTGAACCTACCAAAGAGTCTTCAAACATCATGTCCATTCTTACAATCCCATCACGCAGTCTCCCCCTTGAGCCTATTCAAGAGTCTCCCCCATTGAGCCCAAGTCAATCTCCATCACATCTCCATGGTGTTGACCATCTAGAACATGTCGAGCCTATTTAGGAGTCATCCCCTTCCACTTCCATTCAAGCAACCCAAGAGTTATATCAAGAGTCTACTTTGAAGCATGTGGAAACATCAAACCCTAGTCCTAATCAAGATCAAACCACTTTCATCCAACCTATCCATAATCTATATATTTTCTTTGATCAAGTTGATATCCATAATGATGAAGAGCCTATTCATAGGAAACTTGATCCTATACGCATCCATGAGAAAGATATCCCAAATGCACCTTCACCTATTCCTATCCATGATCCATCAACATCTACTCCCCTTGATGAGACATATGCCTCCCAAGCACACATAGAATATCAAACAAATACCTTGGATCTAAGTGAACATAATGCTAATCAAGATCTTAATGTTCCTCCATCACCCACTATCGACCCCATTACAAGTCCTCCATCATATCCTATGGGTCTATCCACCTTCATCCATGAGTTTTCTTCTCTAGGACAACAACAACCTTTATCCACTTCACCTTCTTCATCTAATAATGAACTCAAGTCTAGTGTCCAAAACACACCTAGTCCCATTGTCCATCGCATACTCCAAAACATGAACTACCAAGGTAAAGGTTTAGGCCTTCATGAACAAGGTATTTTGGGGCCCATCCATGTCAAAGTCGCTCCACGCTCATTTGGACTTGGATACTCACCCCAAAGACACCAATCTCAAGATGTTGGTACTTCCTCCATGCATCCTATGTCCACCTCCTTCCATCACAAGCCCTATCATACACCCAAGACATATGTTGCCATTCCACCCCCATCATCCTACAAATGTAAAAAAGCATGTGACCGAACACCTACCACCATTAGATTTTCCACTATTGCTTCCAACTCCTAATATCCCTCCATCTAATCTACCTCCATTACTCCCCACACCTAATATCGCCATTATACAATCCCATTATTCATCCATCCATAAATCTTCTAAAAATCCTAATAATGACCAATCAATGCACAAATTGTCTATACATGAAGCTTCCACTCATTCCATCATACCCATGGGATTCAAAAGCAAAAATTTCAATGCCTCTACCTACAAAGTAAAAAATCCTAAGGGTCCTCGTGCCTTGGGGCACAAAAGCAAAGAATCAAAGAAAAATTCATCTAAAAATCTATATAAGTCCATATCTCCAAAAGAAAATTCTAAAAACAAAATGGTTTGGGTACCTAAGCAAAAAGAAATCAAGTCAAAAGAGGCATCTACATCTCAAAAATCCCAACCATCCACTTCCACCCCACATTCTCATTCCATTCAAAAGTCTCAAATTCCTAAATCCCACAAGCAAAATAAAACTCATAAAAATAATAAGTCTATGTGGGTACCTAAAAAACTTCATCACCCATCTCCCAATCAAACATCTCCATTGCTTCCTACACCCCCTTCACATCAAAAGCTTCAACGTTTATCACAGTGTGTGCAACCGTTGGTCATGATTTCATTCCCACATACCTTCGTCTCCCCATCCTTCAACTACTATCCTACATATCTTCCCAGTCACCTTCCTATGGTCCGTGCTTTTGCATAAACCTTTCATCCATCCTTTTGTACAAGTCTTATACAATCCACATCATAATCCACTATTCCCCATCCATTCTTGCATAAGCCTTTCATAATCCGCCATCTACCTAATCCATCTCACACTCATGCAATTCCTTACCAACATCTATGAGCACTTGACATGGTCCATGCAATGACATTCATCTAGTGGGACTATCACCTTTTGATAGAACTAGACACTTGAGTCTCTCCTATCCATATTCCCCTTCTCCTATCCAAAAATAAAAAAAATCAAAAAAAAAGAGAGAAAAAAAAAGCAAAGAGAAATCCCTTCATCCAATAGTGAAAACCTGGTAAACAAGCGCCCTGGATAAATACCATGATGAAAACCTAGAAAAAAGGAGTCATGTGTAGTTGATCTTCTATTTCAATTACACTTGGGGGCACTTTGTTTCATTCACACTATCTATCTTATCATGTCACTTCTTATCATATCATTTTCATCCTACCTACCATATTTAGCCATCATACATACCTATCATATTGAGTCCACTTTTTTGCCCTTCTCCTTTTGATCTTGATGAAGAAATAGGGGAAAAATGTTGAAACATGCTTTTTGGGTATCTCTTGACATACCTCATCCTTCCAAACAAGCCTATCATTATCCTATTGCCATAAGCTTTGTCATGAAAAATTCTAAGTATTGTACCTAGAATGGGGCATGTTATTCCTATGTGACATAGTCTTTGGAAATCACATCCTTTCTCTGTTATGATGTATACATCCATTCCATTCACTATGACCTATCCTTTCCATCCATCCATCTATCATGAGCCTTTTATCCCTTATCCTATCACCCACCCTTTCACCCATCAATCTCCTTGCACCTTGACTTGGTTTTCCCTTGTCATTGGTATCTAGCACAAAGGCTACCCAAATTTTCATCCATTGACATCTTAAATAAATAAATAAATATATCATAAAAAGTTCTGAAAAAAATCCAAAAAAATCAAAACATTTCAAAAAATTTTTTTTTTTTGAATATTTTGAAAATACAAAAAAATCAAAATATCCCCAAAAATACAAAAAAATCAAATAGCCAACAAAAATCCAAGAAATAAAATCAATCCATCTAATTACTTCATCCAATTTCATCTACTTAATCCATCACCTCAATCCAATCATCCAACCATTCAACCAAACCAATAATCTTCATCAAATCCATTCATCCATACATCAAATCATCTTCAATCATTCCAAGCAATAATCCAAATGCAAGTCAATCCTTAATCCATACCAATCAAGTCAATCAATCTTTTCAAATTATCTAGTCACATCCTTTGGTCTTGATCCTAATCTTGTCGTAAACCAAATAAACCAATCAGTTAGTCAATCAGTCATCCTTGTGACACTATCATCGTCATCAATCAATCAATCAATCAACGGTTTACAACTTGACAGGGGCAATACCTTGTTTGTTTTTTAATCATTTGTGCATGCATGCTTGCTTGCTTGCTTGTGTTAGTTATCATTTTATCTTGCATTTGTATCAAATCTGTATCATTCTAGCTAATATTCATATCTTGTGTATGTTGGAGTAGCTTTTTGCACTATCCTTTGCATCTAAGGTCATATCATACCTTTTGTGCATTAGGAATTTAATGCTCTAAGTATACTTCCTCATACGTCTAGACAAGGTTGTATTACGCTAGAGCATGAGACACATCGTCACCTTGGTCCTTATACCTTGGTGCATAATGTCTAGTGCTATATCAAACATCATGGTTGCTCACCTTCATTGCAGCATAACACATCCTTTCATCTCCTTCATCCACTTCCTATCTTGCATCATTCATCTTATCCCTCCTTTATCATTTCATTTCATTTCGAGAGAATACCCATGTTTGTTCAACCTGCCTATCCTCTCGAGGGGGCATCATCATCCTATCATCATCATACCCTTTCATAATCATCATCATCCTTTTCCCCATCACCATCATCATCCTATCTTTCTATCATCATCCATTTTCCTCTATCCATACCTTGGCTTCTTTGAAATGATGTTACTTGACAAATATTATGCTAATATCATCCAAAATCACCAATACTACTCAACTAGTCTTGCATAAAGAGGACAACAAATTTATGAACCATCCAAGGAGAACGATTAAAATTATTTTTCTGATATTAAAAAAAAAAAATCAAGTCTTAGATCTGATCTACAACATCAGAAAATTATTTTACTCTTTTCTCCAAAAATCTCAACAAACCCACAAACTATGTTGAAACTAGACTACCCGATTTGCTCCAAACCTCACTAAAAGCACACCAAACCAAATGAAACTTTATGGAAAACCAAAGGAATAAATTTTTTGATATATTTCAGCATAGAACAGGTATGAGGATCACATTTGCATCATCAAACCAAACTTTAGCTTTGCACACCAATTCTCTTCACACATATCACCAAACTATACCAAAATAATGCTACCTGATCTTCTCACAACTTCACCCAACTGAAAATATATGCTCATAAAATGAAAATAATAGTAAATAGGACTAATTATAGACTCTATAAAAATAGCATACTTCTATAACACTATCTCAAATTATACACAACATAAAATAGCAAAACTATGCCTAGAAAACATACAAAACTACATCCAAAGCACACTTGAAACCACACCTGCAAAACTCCTGAGACCAAACTAGAAATACCCAGCTTCTCCAATCTGATTTAAACCTCTAAAATAGATGGAACACAACTATTGAAATAACATGCAATAACATGCAACAAGGAAAACTCCAAAAAGCTCCATAAAAGCAAACTGGACAAACTTTGAAAATTGTTGAAACAACTGAATTCTTTGAGCTCCAATACAACCTTTGAATGAGATTTCTCCTAGTGATCCCTGGAACCACTTCCCTTGAGCCTCAAATATCCATGGTTTATCAACCCTAAAGATTGATCTTCATAGGTTTACCAACCTTTGAAGAAACAAGTTGAAGCTTTGTCAAATATGCAAACAAGAATAATGAAACTTGGAGCCAAAACCAATAATATATGAAACCAATTTCAAAACTAAAATTAGGTGCCAAAATACCACTACCAAGGAAAATAAACTTTCCTTTTCCCAAGTGTCTCCTAACTTCCACAATTCCCCATGAGTTGCCAACTTTACCAAAACTACCAATTACCACTAAAAGCCAACAAATAGTCCATGTGAATCTTCCAAATCTCCACTTGCCAAAATGAGGGAATATATTTAAATTAAATATCTTTTGGTGTTTAAATAATATTCTAATCTCAATCAAATCACCAAATTTATTATTATTTCCCAAACTGTCAATTGATCCTGATTTGCTATTTTGGGATTGTCGACTTACTATTTTTAGTAAGTTGTTATTTTAAAAATAAAAATAAAAGAAGGGACATGAAAAGTCCTCCCTTCCCAAAATTTCTTGTCCTTAAGCAATTGCAATCATGATTCTTCAAGTTCTTTATTCCCAAAATATCCTATTATCATTTCAAATTGCAAGATAATTGAATCCTGTATTTGTTTGATGTTGCTTCTTCCTCCAAAACAACCTAAATATTTCTTGAAAAGTATACTTGTTCTCTGTAATATTGAAAAGATGAATTTCAGTTTGAAAAATATTACTCCATATTACTTGGGGTTTAATTGTATTCCTTGCATCTTTTCTATGCAATAACCTCCTCTTTTCAACTCCTTTCCAAAACTGAGTATATGCACTATCACCAAGAAAGCTAGCCCAAAAGCTCTTGGAGTATTTCTCAAAGATATAAATATGATTTTTGTAGCTTATATGATGGTTACAATAGTAAATACATCCTTCATAATAGTAAATACAAATCTTGGTATATGATGGTTACAATAGTAAATACATCCTTCATAATAGTAAATACAAATCTTGGAAACATTTACCTCATTTACCTTGGAGTTGAGGAGATCCTCCCTACAGGAAACAACACAAACTACTCTTAACTTGGCCACATTTTGAAGGATGCTTGATGCATATCTAGGATTAGATTTGGAACAGTAATGAAACATATAAGGGACATAAAATGATATCATTAAAAAAATCTCATGCTCCACCAAATTCTGAAATTTGATTTTGTAAAATAAAGGCCCTTTTGATGGAAGACTATGCACTTTTTGAATCCTTCCACAAGCACAGTTTGATCTCCACGTAAAATTTTCAACATGAAGGTAGAAAATAATTTCATGACATATTTTACCATGTTAGGAAACTTCCTGATATTCTTGATAGTTTCCTCCTTGAAACTCATCCAAGACAATCTCTCTCTATAAGTCAAATAGTGTCTTGGATTTCTAGTTGGAAGTACATTGTCATTGGGCAACTTAATTGAGTCTTTTGTTACATTTGATGATGCTATGGTTCTAAATTTTTCTGCTATTAGGTCTATTATAACAACCTTTACATCTATTTCATCAAACAATACATCTTTTGTAAATAGATCTTTCATTCTCCTCTACATTGCTGAAATACAAATCATGGAAATGAATAACATTGGGCCCATACATTACCTCAACCTGTGAGAAAACATTTTTCAGTCTCATGGATTACTATATTGAATCCAAAGTGAAGTATTGGAGTAAACATACAACAACAACATTCTTTCCATGGCACTTTAAGTACCATAAAGAATAACAACTTATTATGCTTAAGGATGATGTATTCGTTAGAACCATTCATTCGCATATGCTTGAATTTCTTCACAAATCCATGTAAAATTTTAGTGGCATATGCATCATCAACAAAATCTTTCATGATGGAAATAATTTGATTTCCATGTAAGATAAGAAAATTCTGAGAATAAATCATTTTGAATAAGTCATCTACCGACATCTCTTGTATTTCCCTTTTATGTAGCTCATCATACCCATCAAACAAAAATAAGAAGTTCCTCGGTCCATTGTACTCCATCAAATGACTATCATGAATTGATTGGTGTTTGAATATTCTCAAAGGAAGATTGATTTTCAAATTCATATCATACCTTGCAAGGCTATCCCTAAAACTTTGAATTTCATGTTGTCAAGTTCCTCAAATCTCCAACTTTACATTGAAAACCAAATATTTCTCTTTCTTGAATATCCACACTCTATAGAAAAATCACATGAAAGATTTGGAGTGTTAAGTACATGACATGGGATGATTACCTTAGCAATTCCCTTCCATTCTTCTTGTGTTTCCATGTCCTATATGCCTTGGATGCTTATGACTTGAGAAAAGTAGGTGAAGTCTATTCTTTGTAGCTCACGAAGTTGATATCCACTTGTAACTATTTCCAAATGCTTCATAATATCTACCCAAGTCTCAAAACATATAATTATTTCAACAAAGATCAATTCAAAATGTAATACATGTTTCATCTTCAATTGGAAATTCAAGTTATGAGGCAAAAACTTGAACTTTGTGTACTCCTTGCAAATTAATATCAACAAGTAGCTTGATACTAACTCAAAATATGAAGTAATATTAATGTGTTCATAATCAATCACATGCTAAATTCTCCTCCCCACAGATGATCCTAGAAGAACATATTCGAAAAACCCCCTTTATAGATTTAGAAGAAGAGGAATGATAGACTATAGCTCACCTAAGAATAACAAAGCTTTCATATTATTCACCACCAAAAAACTTGCTCCCCAATTATCTTCCCCTAAAACACCATACACTTCTACAAATGGATGCGATAAATCAAAAATGTAAAACTCGAAGCATGAATTTATTACCTCCATATTTTTATCAAATGCCTCAATTTTTGCATTCCTTTGCAAGTCAAGATTTTGGGTGTTATGAGTTAAGTATGAAAAGCATATCACCCACTATTCATTCAACCACATCATCATAGTAGCTCCTAGACTCATGAAATAAAAGTCTTTACATATATTTCTTTACTCCAAAGGATAAAAAATACCCTTTCCTTCATGATTTCAATGGTTCATAGTATATTTTCTTCGTGAATCCTCCAATTTGTGGGTAGCTTAAGTTCCAAAACACCATAAGACAATACGTCAAAAAATATTGAATACCAAAATGATACCAACCTTTCTTACCATAACCAAGCTTCAAGCATCTCAAGTTGGTCACCTCCTTCTAGCTATCATCAATAATTTTGTCTTCAAAAATGATACCTGGATCCCATGAATGTTTTAAAAGATTTGGACATTGACCCTTAACCATGTGGTTAGTATGCATTAAATTCCCCATGTGATTCCAAATGCTACTTTGTAGATCAATAAATTACTCACCATGTGCATGATTTAGAACATGTTTCTTTATCTTGAACTCTCCATTTTGAAAAAGTGAATCCATTTCTTTATGTTCTACACTAAAATTTTTCTACCACAAACAATAATTAGAAATCAAAATAGTTTTAACAAACAAAGGTTCCCTTTCTTCACCTTGCATGACAAATTTATTCCAATTTTGCATAATGGTATCCTTCTTTTCATCATCTACAATGTCAATGGGTGTTTCTTTATCATCATTAGAATCCATTGGAACAACTCCCTTAATTCTCGAGGCTTCAAATTCAATGTATAATGATGATTTTTCATTGAATTCAGTAAAGATAACTTTTTCTTGATGTGAAAGCTCTAATGAAAAATCTTTTTTCAATTAAAATGTCTTTACCTTCAACCTCAAATTTTGACTCTTCTTCCTTATCTTGAATTTGCAACGATGTATCCATCACCCTTTCTAGTTCCATCATCTCATTCTTACATGCTTCTCCTTTTACCTTTGATTTTTCTTTTTTCTTGATCTTCTCTTGTTCTTCCTCCTCTCTAGCCCATATGAAGAACTCATAAAATGATTCTTTAGTCCTAAAATCTTTAGAAAACTCTGGAACTCCTCAAATAATTTGATAATTTCTTCAACTTGGGGCATAGTTCTACCCATCCATTCTAAATATTCTTGAAATTTTGTAAATTCCTTAATACTTTGGTATTCTACATACCAATCAATTTTTTTTCTTGCATTGTCATTTTGTATCATTCTTTTAAACATTGATTTGAAGAAACCCATGATTCACAGCAACAATTCAATACCCTACATGCTAGCAAGATCTTGGATATGATACCACTGTAATGTCCTCAGCCAAAAATAAATGAATAAATTCAGATCTGAAATTAGATTTGGAAATATTATGCCAATATCACCCAAAATCACCAATATTGCTCAACTAGTCTTGCATAAAGAGGACAACAAATTCATGAACCATCCAAAGAGCACCATTAAAATTATTTTTCTAGTATTCAAAAAAAATCCAATCAGGTCTTAGATTTGATCTACAACATCAACAAATTATTTTACTCTTTTCTTCAAAAATCTCAACAAACCCACAAACTATGCTAAAACTAGACTACTCAATTTACTCCAAACTTCACTAAAAGAACACCAAACCAAATGAAACTTTATGGAAAACCAAATGAATGATTTTTTTGATATATTTTAGCATACACCAGGTATGAGAATCACATTTGCATAATCAAACCAAACTTTAGCTTCACACACCAATTCTCTTCACACATATCACCAAACTATGCCAAAATAATGCTACCCGATCTTCTCACAAATTCACCCAACTGAAAATATATACACATCAAATGAAAATAATAGTAAATAGGACTGATTATAGACTCTATAATAGTAACATACTTTTGTAACACTATCTCAAATTCTACACAACATAAAATAGCAAAACTATGCCTAAAAGCACACAAAACTACATCCGAAGCACATCTAAAACCACACCTACAAAACTCCTAAGACCAAACTAGAAATACCCAACTTCTCCAATCTAATTTAAGCCTCTTAAATAGATGAAATACAACTCTTGCAATTAAATGCAATAACATACAACAAGGAAAACTCCAAAAATCTCCATAAAAGCAAACTTGACAAACTCTAAAAACTATTGAAACAATTGAATTCTTTGAACTCCAATACAACCTATAAATGAGATTGCTCCTAGAGACCCTTGGAGGAACTTCCCCTGAGCCTCGAATCTCCATGGTTTATCAACCCTGAAGATTGGCCTTCATAGGTTTACCAACCTCTAAAGAAACAAGGGGAAGCTTTGTCAAATATGCAAACAAGAATAATGAAACTTGGAGCCAATACCAATAATATATGAAACCAATTTCGAAACTCAAATTAGGCGCCAAAATACCACGACCAAGGAAAATAAACTTTCCTTTTTCCAAGTGTCTCCTAACTTCCACAACTCCTATGAGTTGCCAATTTTACCAAAACTGTCAATTACCACTAAAAGCCAACAAACAATCCATGTGAAGCTTCCAAATTTCCACTTGCCAATATGAGGGAAGATATTTAAATTAATATCTTTTGGTGTTTAAATAATATTCTAATCTCAATCAAATCACCAAATTTATTATTATTTCTCAAACTATCAACTAATCCTAATTTATTATTTTGGGATTGTCGACTTACTACATTTAGTAAGTTACTATTTTTAGAAAATTTACAAAAAGGAACATGACAATCTCAATGTTCATATGCAGAGTTAGTAGATGGTGTTGTAGTATAGTTTTTTTTTTTTGGTGATGAATAACATAGATAAGGGGAGTTTCTTTCATGTAAATATATCATTAAGGGGGTGTGAAGAAGAGAAGTATCATTTTGGTGCCCTTTGCCCTTGATGTCAAAGGGGGAGTGTTATGGAGAAGTATGTTGCCATCAATGACAGAGGGGGAGATTATTGGCAACATAAGCATGATGATGCATATTGTTGTCATTAATGGAAACCAATTATAAAAGTGATGGTTCATCAGTATGCATATAGTCCGGAGCTGACCAACTATGTTTTAAGAAATTGGATAAGTGTTTGATTGAGATAGTGATGTAATAGAGCATCGATTTTGTGGTCCGCATTGCTCTGTATTGCAATATCTTGTCATGTGGTTTTGAGGTGACAATGGTACATGTTGAAGGAGTCTATATCTAAAATTTGAAGGTTGTATGTCTTCTATAGTTGAAATTAGTGACAAAGTATTGAGCTATGCAGTGAAATAGTTATAGTTGCAAAGTTCATGTTAGAATGCTCCACATTCCACCATAGATGATCATTATGTTTTGCAGATTTCAGGAAGTGTTTGAAGATGTTAGATGAGTGTGCACTCCAAGTTTTAGATGGTTTGGTGGTCCGTGTGCCAAGTTGTGAATGAACAATTTATTCATTTAGTTGTTGCTTCACTAGTTTTGTTGTGTGGTTCCGACCTAAGGATTTTGGGGTCGTGTGTTATTAAGTTGAGTGTGGAGTGGATTCATAAGAGTGATGATAGCTCATGCCGACCTATTTTGGTGAAGAACATGTTTTGGTTTCTTTCACAAGGTATATATGATGGAGTTTTGAGCCGACAGGTTATGGTGTCACATGTTTTTATCTAATTAGGCCGACCTAATTGATGATATGATTATTTATGAAATATATATATATATATATATATATATATAAAAGGTTAATTTAGTATGTGTGGTATGAGATATGAGATGATATAGATGTGCGAGTGAGAGAGTAATACATGACAAGTGTGAAGTGTGATAGTGGTAAAGGATGAAATGTGTAAAGTCAATTTTCTAAGCCTAACTGGAATTGTTTCTTCAACATATTGCAGATGCATTGTTAGTAGTTCAAAATCTAGCAGTGAGCCACTCTTTTCTATATCTTTTATAATTCTAGAAGGAGTGATCTTCCTTGGGTAGTGAGCCCTTCAGACAACGAGCCTTGTATAATGTATTGTAATCAATTATGATATATTGTGAGCTAATCCTCAACGTGATTTTTCCCTTTCAAGGGTTTTCCATGTAAATTTGGTGTTCTTGTGTTGATTGTTGTGATGCATGCTTCAATTGTTCTTTTCCATTTCTGCAAGTTTAATGAGATGCTTTGAATGTACTTTTTAGTTAATGAATTTTAGGGAATACTGATTCACCCCCTCTCTCAATATTTCGAGTGTTCAAAAATTTGTTTATGGGATTCAATGGTGCTAAGGAGCACCTTGAGGAGTTTGCTATTGGTCAATGAAAATTATTTTGAGTTGATTTCAATCAAGTCATATTGTTGATTGTACAATTTTGAAGGTCACTATTGTTGATTGTACAAGTTTGAAGATAGAAAAAACAAAATATGCATAACACCCAAACGCTACCAAGTGTAGTATCTATGATGCAAGATGTTGACGGAATTATTAATGCTTTGTAATGTGATTCAAATAATTCTCCTTAATGAAATTCAATAATGTTTGAACAATGATTAATCTTAGGTTTTGTCCTTATATATATTGATATCTTAAGTTCTTAAATCAAATTAAAAGATTGACTTCAGGAAAATAGGAAAATAATTTGAATTAGAAGAACAAAATTAAGGATACAATTTTGCCCAAGAAACAAATCCATATTTGTAGTCTAATTCAAAATGTAAGAATAAACTAACTTATAAACCATCAAAGGTTGAGGTAAACTAAAAAGAATTTTATTGATAATTGATAGACTATCAGTGGACTTTTGGTTTGTTGGTGAAGTTGAACGCTTTGGAATGAGCCCACTAGGGATCAAGACTTGTTGAGTACAAGGACTTGACATCATAAAGGATGGGGTCGAGATTGTACCCTTGACCGCTATGATAGAATGAATACCCATCAATCTTTAACTCTCCGTGAAAGAGGTTTCTTGATAACCCGCCTCTCTCTCTATATATAGATAAACTAACTTACACACAAATTAGATGAACTTAGATTAGGAGGACAATGTATTTACGAGAAGCCTGAAAATGAATTAGTAGTTGTTAAAAAGGGTGCGAGCCATAGCAGAGGTTTCCCCGGCCAAGTACCGGACGATTATAATGAATCGGGATGTAGGAAGTGTAGCAGCAAATGCAACGGATCCCGTCCTAGCTCGAGTAGACGTCGACCCCAATGCACCATCTCATACTGTAGCCATTAAATGGATGGATGCCATGCGTTCAGCTGTTTCTGTTCCGCCTGAATCTCATGAGAAGGGCTTCAAAGAGGAGCTGATTCTCCGTCATTTGACAGTCGATCGTGTTGACGCCGGCCTTGTCGTTTTTACCCTCGCCGTCAGACCTCCTATCACGGTAGCTAACTCCACTAACTCAGAATTTTGGGTTAAATGACATACATGCCAAGGCGACTGTTTTACTGATAAATGTTTTGTCGGCTCCATCAGAACAGATATAATACATTGCATGGAGGGGCTGTGGCAACAATTGCGAGCGTTGTGGGACAGGCAGCTGTAATGACGATTGCCGCAGATAAGAAGTTCGTGGTGACTGAAATGAACATGTCTTACCTCTCTGCTGGACGCATTGGAGTGAGTGCTTTGAGCATATTCATCTACCCTCTTTACTTTTCTTTATTATTGAAATAATTGATAGGGTCTAATAATCAGAGTTTCAGTCAATAAGGGTTTTGTCATGGATGTAAGTAAGGGTTTGACGTGGCACTAACGATTGAATTAAAACCAGAATTGAAATGCGGTTCTGAAGGATGAGGAGGTTTCTTAGCTTCATATTCGTTGTGATTCCACCACCTTGTTTCCTGTTTCCTGCGATCAATCTCTGTGCTTTCAGTGCAAGTGATTTTGATCAGGCCGATTCCTTTCCTATTCTATCCCTTTTTAGTATATATGGTTGGTGATACTCAGGGCTGAATTGCTAAGCCGCCTTCTTTAAGATGTCCGATTTCAAAACCTTGGTAAAGTTCTGAAAATCAACAGAATAGGGTATTTACTTTGGGATTACACTCATTGCAGGAGAAATTACTCCAGCTCTTCTAACGATGAAAAGTCCAATAGTCTCACCACTCACATCCAGCAAAATGGATTAATCTACCATAAATTTTGACCATAACCTCCCATTTTGCATATTGTATTATTTACCACAGAGGTACTCCTCAGAAGTACTGATTGTTCTTCGGTTTCCCACTGAATAGTAAAATGGAGGGGTAGAGGCAGGTGAGAGAATGGATGCTAGGTGTTGGGTTTGACAGGCAAATAAAGTTGGATAATAAACATTGTTAGCGATTAGTTTTCTGTTGGCAAACAGTTATGCTCAGTTAGATGATTCAGTTTTATCAGTGTTCCACGGAGTTTCTTGATGGGGACGAGTTTCGGGGATGGGGGACCAAGGGTCTAAGTTCAGGGATGGTGGGGGAGTGAAGGGGAAGGGGGCGGAAGGGGAGGGCCGCTGATATAAATATAGTACTTGAAAAACTAGTTATAACAAGATGTTTAAGAATTACATTTCAAATTAAATTTTGGCAAATTAGTAAAATAGCAATATCGCAAATACTAACATTTTAAATACTTGAATACTATTACTAAAAGACAAAGTAAATGAAACTCAACAAATGAAATTGTCAAATTTGAGATTTCTATTATATTGAAAATATCATATCATAATATCATATCATAAAGATGATTACAATGAGTAGCATGATACATTGATATTGAAATAAGTACAAAATGCAAAAATGTAGTGAAGGGAGGCCTCTAATGATACATTTTATATGCTGACCAGTGTAGGAGATGCCTATGCGTCCTCGAGACGCTTGAGGGATGACTAGGCGTCCTTGAGACGTCTCCCTTGTCCTCGCAAAGTTTCCAAAGTCTCGACAGAGGTGGTGGTACGGCGGGGGGATGTTTCCCACCCGTCCCCACGCCCCCAAGATGTCCCCATCTCCAAAATGCGTGGATTTAGGGGGGGGACACGTCCCCATGGAACACTGGTTTTATATGGCATCGTATAAATAGACTTTTATGTGAATGAGAAAGGGAGCAAAGTTTTATTGTGCAGAATATTTTTGTGTTTTTGTTTGTAATCTTCAATGCCTTCATTTGGTATCTAAGCAGTAAACTTTTGCATCGAAATCTGGAGGAAAGACATTTGTGAAAGCAATAATTGCAATGAAGAAAACATGAGGCATGATAAAGTATGTTGCTAGGCGTGAAGATTGGGAGAGGGTTGCAAAAGTAATTAAAATCTACATGTTTAGATTTCATTTAAGGAAGAATAATGAAGTGAGCACAAGTTTGACAAAGCCTGTTCGTATCTACACCGATGGAATTGGTTTTGTTGATAGAGTAGTGAACGTGTCTGAAAATTGTGATCCTCAAAAGGAGATTCGCCCAAGCAACCAGTGAAAGGTTTTTAGAGTAGTTTGATATTTTGGTCATTTCGAGAAGTTTTTAAGGCACTAAATGTGTGGGTGTTGAGAGCATATGTAGATCTGTGCCTATGAGGGTTGGGCATGGATGAAAAGTTGCGCTTGAAATAAAAGGAAGCCGATACGAAAATGTTGCAGTTTGATGAAGAAGTATCAATTGGGTTGTGGCAAATGGTAGAGATAAAGAAGGAGAAAAAGATCACTACAAAAGTCCACTGCATTGCTGCATTTTGTAAAGTGAGCAGAAGGTAAATTGCTGCATTTTGAGCAAAAAAAATAGAAGGTAAGAAATAGTTTAAATATCACAAAGTGGTGCGGTCTGTGATAAAGTTTTTGTTGTATAGAGGTGTTTGTTGTAGGTATGAGCAAGTTTG
>VDFB02105785.1:236378904-236503102 GCA_007258455.2 Sequoia sempervirens
CAATTCCACATCACTTTATCCCACCTCTTTCCATGTCAATTCTATATCAACCTATCAATTCATCCTACAACAAGCACATGTGAGCCAAAGTCCACCTTCGAAACAAGATCAAAATCCTTTAAGTCTTTATGTTACCTTTGATAAGGGAAATACCAATCTAGCTCATGCACCCTATAACTTTATCATACCACCATCCACTCAAATACCTATCCCTAAGCCACCATGTCCTAGTCCTAATCCATTGGCCTCTCCACCTTCTAACCCATCAAACTCTTCATTACCCCCACCATCATCTAATCCTCCATCAAATATATGCCCTAAATTCAAACATTTCAAAAGTAAACCTATGGCATTACCCAAATCCACCCATCCACCTACAAAGGATGTGACCCATGGGCTACTAGCAAGGAATCAAACATTTCCATGTTATCCAACTCGTATGTTTGAACCTACCAAAGAGTCTTCAAACATCATGTCCATTCTTACAATCCCATCACGCAGTCTCCCCCTTGAGCCTATTCAAGAGTCTCCCCCATTGAGCCCAAGTCAATCTCCATCACATCTCCATGGTGTTGACCATCTAGAACATGTCGAGCCTATTTAGGAGTCATCCCCTTCCACTTCCATTCAAGCAACCCAAGAGTTATATCAAGAGTCTACTTTGAAGCATGTGGAAACATCAAACCCTAGTCCTAATCAAGATCAAACCACTTTCATCCAACCTATCCATAATCTATATATTTTCTTTGATCAAGTTGATATCCATAATGATGAAGAGCCTATTCATAGGAAACTTGATCCTATACGCATCCATGAGAAAGATATCCCAAATGCACCTTCACCTATTCCTATCCATGATCCATCAACATCTACTCCCCTTGATGAGACATATGCCTCCCAAGCACACATAGAATATCAAACAAATACCTTGGATCTAAGTGAACATAATGCTAATCAAGATCTTAATGTTCCTCCATCACCCACTATCGACCCCATTACAAGTCCTCCATCATATCCTATGGGTCTATCCACCTTCATCCATGAGTTTTCTTCTCTAGGACAACAACAACCTTTATCCACTTCACCTTCTTCATCTAATAATGAACTCAAGTCTAGTGTCCAAAACACACCTAGTCCCATTGTCCATCGCATACTCCAAAACATGAACTACCAAGGTAAAGGTTTAGGCCTTCATGAACAAGGTATTTTGGGGCCCATCCATGTCAAAGTCGCTCCACGCTCATTTGGACTTGGATACTCACCCCAAAGACACCAATCTCAAGATGTTGGTACTTCCTCCATGCATCCTATGTCCACCTCCTTCCATCACAAGCCCTATCATACACCCAAGACATATGTTGCCATTCCACCCCCATCATCCTACAAATGTAAAAAAGCATGTGACCGAACACCTACCACCATTAGATTTTCCACTATTGCTTCCAACTCCTAATATCCCTCCATCTAATCTACCTCCATTACTCCCCACACCTAATATCGCCATTATACAATCCCATTATTCATCCATCCATAAATCTTCTAAAAATCCTAATAATGACCAATCAATGCACAAATTGTCTATACATGAAGCTTCCACTCATTCCATCATACCCATGGGATTCAAAAGCAAAAATTTCAATGCCTCTACCTACAAAGTAAAAAATCCTAAGGGTCCTCGTGCCTTGGGGCACAAAAGCAAAGAATCAAAGAAAAATTCATCTAAAAATCTATATAAGTCCATATCTCCAAAAGAAAATTCTAAAAACAAAATGGTTTGGGTACCTAAGCAAAAAGAAATCAAGTCAAAAGAGGCATCTACATCTCAAAAATCCCAACCATCCACTTCCACCCCACATTCTCATTCCATTCAAAAGTCTCAAATTCCTAAATCCCACAAGCAAAATAAAACTCATAAAAATAATAAGTCTATGTGGGTACCTAAAAAACTTCATCACCCATCTCCCAATCAAACATCTCCATTGCTTCCTACACCCCCTTCACATCAAAAGCTTCAACGTTTATCACAGTGTGTGCAACCGTTGGTCATGATTTCATTCCCACATACCTTCGTCTCCCCATCCTTCAACTACTATCCTACATATCTTCCCAGTCACCTTCCTATGGTCCGTGCTTTTGCATAAACCTTTCATCCATCCTTTTGTACAAGTCTTATACAATCCACATCATAATCCACTATTCCCCATCCATTCTTGCATAAGCCTTTCATAATCCGCCATCTACCTAATCCATCTCACACTCATGCAATTCCTTACCAACATCTATGAGCACTTGACATGGTCCATGCAATGACATTCATCTAGTGGGACTATCACCTTTTGATAGAACTAGACACTTGAGTCTCTCCTATCCATATTCCCCTTCTCCTATCCAAAAATAAAAAAAATCAAAAAAAAAGAGAGAAAAAAAAAGCAAAGAGAAATCCCTTCATCCAATAGTGAAAACCTGGTAAACAAGCGCCCTGGATAAATACCATGATGAAAACCTAGAAAAAAGGAGTCATGTGTAGTTGATCTTCTATTTCAATTACACTTGGGGGCACTTTGTTTCATTCACACTATCTATCTTATCATGTCACTTCTTATCATATCATTTTCATCCTACCTACCATATTTAGCCATCATACATACCTATCATATTGAGTCCACTTTTTTGCCCTTCTCCTTTTGATCTTGATGAAGAAATAGGGGAAAAATGTTGAAACATGCTTTTTGGGTATCTCTTGACATACCTCATCCTTCCAAACAAGCCTATCATTATCCTATTGCCATAAGCTTTGTCATGAAAAATTCTAAGTATTGTACCTAGAATGGGGCATGTTATTCCTATGTGACATAGTCTTTGGAAATCACATCCTTTCTCTGTTATGATGTATACATCCATTCCATTCACTATGACCTATCCTTTCCATCCATCCATCTATCATGAGCCTTTTATCCCTTATCCTATCACCCACCCTTTCACCCATCAATCTCCTTGCACCTTGACTTGGTTTTCCCTTGTCATTGGTATCTAGCACAAAGGCTACCCAAATTTTCATCCATTGACATCTTAAATAAATAAATAAATATATCATAAAAAGTTCTGAAAAAAATCCAAAAAAATCAAAACATTTCAAAAAATTTTTTTTTTTTGAATATTTTGAAAATACAAAAAAATCAAAATATCCCCAAAAATACAAAAAAATCAAATAGCCAACAAAAATCCAAGAAATAAAATCAATCCATCTAATTACTTCATCCAATTTCATCTACTTAATCCATCACCTCAATCCAATCATCCAACCATTCAACCAAACCAATAATCTTCATCAAATCCATTCATCCATACATCAAATCATCTTCAATCATTCCAAGCAATAATCCAAATGCAAGTCAATCCTTAATCCATACCAATCAAGTCAATCAATCTTTTCAAATTATCTAGTCACATCCTTTGGTCTTGATCCTAATCTTGTCGTAAACCAAATAAACCAATCAGTTAGTCAATCAGTCATCCTTGTGACACTATCATCGTCATCAATCAATCAATCAATCAACGGTTTACAACTTGACAGGGGCAATACCTTGTTTGTTTTTTAATCATTTGTGCATGCATGCTTGCTTGCTTGCTTGTGTTAGTTATCATTTTATCTTGCATTTGTATCAAATCTGTATCATTCTAGCTAATATTCATATCTTGTGTATGTTGGAGTAGCTTTTTGCACTATCCTTTGCATCTAAGGTCATATCATACCTTTTGTGCATTAGGAATTTAATGCTCTAAGTATACTTCCTCATACGTCTAGACAAGGTTGTATTACGCTAGAGCATGAGACACATCGTCACCTTGGTCCTTATACCTTGGTGCATAATGTCTAGTGCTATATCAAACATCATGGTTGCTCACCTTCATTGCAGCATAACACATCCTTTCATCTCCTTCATCCACTTCCTATCTTGCATCATTCATCTTATCCCTCCTTTATCATTTCATTTCATTTCGAGAGAATACCCATGTTTGTTCAACCTGCCTATCCTCTCGAGGGGGCATCATCATCCTATCATCATCATACCCTTTCATAATCATCATCATCCTTTTCCCCATCACCATCATCATCCTATCTTTCTATCATCATCCATTTTCCTCTATCCATACCTTGGCTTCTTTGAAATGATGTTACTTGACAAATATTATGCTAATATCATCCAAAATCACCAATACTACTCAACTAGTCTTGCATAAAGAGGACAACAAATTTATGAACCATCCAAGGAGAACGATTAAAATTATTTTTCTGATATTAAAAAAAAAAAATCAAGTCTTAGATCTGATCTACAACATCAGAAAATTATTTTACTCTTTTCTCCAAAAATCTCAACAAACCCACAAACTATGTTGAAACTAGACTACCCGATTTGCTCCAAACCTCACTAAAAGCACACCAAACCAAATGAAACTTTATGGAAAACCAAAGGAATAAATTTTTTGATATATTTCAGCATAGAACAGGTATGAGGATCACATTTGCATCATCAAACCAAACTTTAGCTTTGCACACCAATTCTCTTCACACATATCACCAAACTATACCAAAATAATGCTACCTGATCTTCTCACAACTTCACCCAACTGAAAATATATGCTCATAAAATGAAAATAATAGTAAATAGGACTAATTATAGACTCTATAAAAATAGCATACTTCTATAACACTATCTCAAATTATACACAACATAAAATAGCAAAACTATGCCTAGAAAACATACAAAACTACATCCAAAGCACACTTGAAACCACACCTGCAAAACTCCTGAGACCAAACTAGAAATACCCAGCTTCTCCAATCTGATTTAAACCTCTAAAATAGATGGAACACAACTATTGAAATAACATGCAATAACATGCAACAAGGAAAACTCCAAAAAGCTCCATAAAAGCAAACTGGACAAACTTTGAAAATTGTTGAAACAACTGAATTCTTTGAGCTCCAATACAACCTTTGAATGAGATTTCTCCTAGTGATCCCTGGAACCACTTCCCTTGAGCCTCAAATATCCATGGTTTATCAACCCTAAAGATTGATCTTCATAGGTTTACCAACCTTTGAAGAAACAAGTTGAAGCTTTGTCAAATATGCAAACAAGAATAATGAAACTTGGAGCCAAAACCAATAATATATGAAACCAATTTCAAAACTAAAATTAGGTGCCAAAATACCACTACCAAGGAAAATAAACTTTCCTTTTCCCAAGTGTCTCCTAACTTCCACAATTCCCCATGAGTTGCCAACTTTACCAAAACTACCAATTACCACTAAAAGCCAACAAATAGTCCATGTGAATCTTCCAAATCTCCACTTGCCAAAATGAGGGAATATATTTAAATTAAATATCTTTTGGTGTTTAAATAATATTCTAATCTCAATCAAATCACCAAATTTATTATTATTTCCCAAACTGTCAATTGATCCTGATTTGCTATTTTGGGATTGTCGACTTACTATTTTTAGTAAGTTGTTATTTTAAAAATAAAAATAAAAGAAGGGACATGAAAAGTCCTCCCTTCCCAAAATTTCTTGTCCTTAAGCAATTGCAATCATGATTCTTCAAGTTCTTTATTCCCAAAATATCCTATTATCATTTCAAATTGCAAGATAATTGAATCCTGTATTTGTTTGATGTTGCTTCTTCCTCCAAAACAACCTAAATATTTCTTGAAAAGTATACTTGTTCTCTGTAATATTGAAAAGATGAATTTCAGTTTGAAAAATATTACTCCATATTACTTGGGGTTTAATTGTATTCCTTGCATCTTTTCTATGCAATAACCTCCTCTTTTCAACTCCTTTCCAAAACTGAGTATATGCACTATCACCAAGAAAGCTAGCCCAAAAGCTCTTGGAGTATTTCTCAAAGATATAAATATGATTTTTGTAGCTTATATGATGGTTACAATAGTAAATACATCCTTCATAATAGTAAATACAAATCTTGGTATATGATGGTTACAATAGTAAATACATCCTTCATAATAGTAAATACAAATCTTGGAAACATTTACCTCATTTACCTTGGAGTTGAGGAGATCCTCCCTACAGGAAACAACACAAACTACTCTTAACTTGGCCACATTTTGAAGGATGCTTGATGCATATCTAGGATTAGATTTGGAACAGTAATGAAACATATAAGGGACATAAAATGATATCATTAAAAAAATCTCATGCTCCACCAAATTCTGAAATTTGATTTTGTAAAATAAAGGCCCTTTTGATGGAAGACTATGCACTTTTTGAATCCTTCCACAAGCACAGTTTGATCTCCACGTAAAATTTTCAACATGAAGGTAGAAAATAATTTCATGACATATTTTACCATGTTAGGAAACTTCCTGATATTCTTGATAGTTTCCTCCTTGAAACTCATCCAAGACAATCTCTCTCTATAAGTCAAATAGTGTCTTGGATTTCTAGTTGGAAGTACATTGTCATTGGGCAACTTAATTGAGTCTTTTGTTACATTTGATGATGCTATGGTTCTAAATTTTTCTGCTATTAGGTCTATTATAACAACCTTTACATCTATTTCATCAAACAATACATCTTTTGTAAATAGATCTTTCATTCTCCTCTACATTGCTGAAATACAAATCATGGAAATGAATAACATTGGGCCCATACATTACCTCAACCTGTGAGAAAACATTTTTCAGTCTCATGGATTACTATATTGAATCCAAAGTGAAGTATTGGAGTAAACATACAACAACAACATTCTTTCCATGGCACTTTAAGTACCATAAAGAATAACAACTTATTATGCTTAAGGATGATGTATTCGTTAGAACCATTCATTCGCATATGCTTGAATTTCTTCACAAATCCATGTAAAATTTTAGTGGCATATGCATCATCAACAAAATCTTTCATGATGGAAATAATTTGATTTCCATGTAAGATAAGAAAATTCTGAGAATAAATCATTTTGAATAAGTCATCTACCGACATCTCTTGTATTTCCCTTTTATGTAGCTCATCATACCCATCAAACAAAAATAAGAAGTTCCTCGGTCCATTGTACTCCATCAAATGACTATCATGAATTGATTGGTGTTTGAATATTCTCAAAGGAAGATTGATTTTCAAATTCATATCATACCTTGCAAGGCTATCCCTAAAACTTTGAATTTCATGTTGTCAAGTTCCTCAAATCTCCAACTTTACATTGAAAACCAAATATTTCTCTTTCTTGAATATCCACACTCTATAGAAAAATCACATGAAAGATTTGGAGTGTTAAGTACATGACATGGGATGATTACCTTAGCAATTCCCTTCCATTCTTCTTGTGTTTCCATGTCCTATATGCCTTGGATGCTTATGACTTGAGAAAAGTAGGTGAAGTCTATTCTTTGTAGCTCACGAAGTTGATATCCACTTGTAACTATTTCCAAATGCTTCATAATATCTACCCAAGTCTCAAAACATATAATTATTTCAACAAAGATCAATTCAAAATGTAATACATGTTTCATCTTCAATTGGAAATTCAAGTTATGAGGCAAAAACTTGAACTTTGTGTACTCCTTGCAAATTAATATCAACAAGTAGCTTGATACTAACTCAAAATATGAAGTAATATTAATGTGTTCATAATCAATCACATGCTAAATTCTCCTCCCCACAGATGATCCTAGAAGAACATATTCGAAAAACCCCCTTTATAGATTTAGAAGAAGAGGAATGATAGACTATAGCTCACCTAAGAATAACAAAGCTTTCATATTATTCACCACCAAAAAACTTGCTCCCCAATTATCTTCCCCTAAAACACCATACACTTCTACAAATGGATGCGATAAATCAAAAATGTAAAACTCGAAGCATGAATTTATTACCTCCATATTTTTATCAAATGCCTCAATTTTTGCATTCCTTTGCAAGTCAAGATTTTGGGTGTTATGAGTTAAGTATGAAAAGCATATCACCCACTATTCATTCAACCACATCATCATAGTAGCTCCTAGACTCATGAAATAAAAGTCTTTACATATATTTCTTTACTCCAAAGGATAAAAAATACCCTTTCCTTCATGATTTCAATGGTTCATAGTATATTTTCTTCGTGAATCCTCCAATTTGTGGGTAGCTTAAGTTCCAAAACACCATAAGACAATACGTCAAAAAATATTGAATACCAAAATGATACCAACCTTTCTTACCATAACCAAGCTTCAAGCATCTCAAGTTGGTCACCTCCTTCTAGCTATCATCAATAATTTTGTCTTCAAAAATGATACCTGGATCCCATGAATGTTTTAAAAGATTTGGACATTGACCCTTAACCATGTGGTTAGTATGCATTAAATTCCCCATGTGATTCCAAATGCTACTTTGTAGATCAATAAATTACTCACCATGTGCATGATTTAGAACATGTTTCTTTATCTTGAACTCTCCATTTTGAAAAAGTGAATCCATTTCTTTATGTTCTACACTAAAATTTTTCTACCACAAACAATAATTAGAAATCAAAATAGTTTTAACAAACAAAGGTTCCCTTTCTTCACCTTGCATGACAAATTTATTCCAATTTTGCATAATGGTATCCTTCTTTTCATCATCTACAATGTCAATGGGTGTTTCTTTATCATCATTAGAATCCATTGGAACAACTCCCTTAATTCTCGAGGCTTCAAATTCAATGTATAATGATGATTTTTCATTGAATTCAGTAAAGATAACTTTTTCTTGATGTGAAAGCTCTAATGAAAAATCTTTTTTCAATTAAAATGTCTTTACCTTCAACCTCAAATTTTGACTCTTCTTCCTTATCTTGAATTTGCAACGATGTATCCATCACCCTTTCTAGTTCCATCATCTCATTCTTACATGCTTCTCCTTTTACCTTTGATTTTTCTTTTTTCTTGATCTTCTCTTGTTCTTCCTCCTCTCTAGCCCATATGAAGAACTCATAAAATGATTCTTTAGTCCTAAAATCTTTAGAAAACTCTGGAACTCCTCAAATAATTTGATAATTTCTTCAACTTGGGGCATAGTTCTACCCATCCATTCTAAATATTCTTGAAATTTTGTAAATTCCTTAATACTTTGGTATTCTACATACCAATCAATTTTTTTTCTTGCATTGTCATTTTGTATCATTCTTTTAAACATTGATTTGAAGAAACCCATGATTCACAGCAACAATTCAATACCCTACATGCTAGCAAGATCTTGGATATGATACCACTGTAATGTCCTCAGCCAAAAATAAATGAATAAATTCAGATCTGAAATTAGATTTGGAAATATTATGCCAATATCACCCAAAATCACCAATATTGCTCAACTAGTCTTGCATAAAGAGGACAACAAATTCATGAACCATCCAAAGAGCACCATTAAAATTATTTTTCTAGTATTCAAAAAAAATCCAATCAGGTCTTAGATTTGATCTACAACATCAACAAATTATTTTACTCTTTTCTTCAAAAATCTCAACAAACCCACAAACTATGCTAAAACTAGACTACTCAATTTACTCCAAACTTCACTAAAAGAACACCAAACCAAATGAAACTTTATGGAAAACCAAATGAATGATTTTTTTGATATATTTTAGCATACACCAGGTATGAGAATCACATTTGCATAATCAAACCAAACTTTAGCTTCACACACCAATTCTCTTCACACATATCACCAAACTATGCCAAAATAATGCTACCCGATCTTCTCACAAATTCACCCAACTGAAAATATATACACATCAAATGAAAATAATAGTAAATAGGACTGATTATAGACTCTATAATAGTAACATACTTTTGTAACACTATCTCAAATTCTACACAACATAAAATAGCAAAACTATGCCTAAAAGCACACAAAACTACATCCGAAGCACATCTAAAACCACACCTACAAAACTCCTAAGACCAAACTAGAAATACCCAACTTCTCCAATCTAATTTAAGCCTCTTAAATAGATGAAATACAACTCTTGCAATTAAATGCAATAACATACAACAAGGAAAACTCCAAAAATCTCCATAAAAGCAAACTTGACAAACTCTAAAAACTATTGAAACAATTGAATTCTTTGAACTCCAATACAACCTATAAATGAGATTGCTCCTAGAGACCCTTGGAGGAACTTCCCCTGAGCCTCGAATCTCCATGGTTTATCAACCCTGAAGATTGGCCTTCATAGGTTTACCAACCTCTAAAGAAACAAGGGGAAGCTTTGTCAAATATGCAAACAAGAATAATGAAACTTGGAGCCAATACCAATAATATATGAAACCAATTTCGAAACTCAAATTAGGCGCCAAAATACCACGACCAAGGAAAATAAACTTTCCTTTTTCCAAGTGTCTCCTAACTTCCACAACTCCTATGAGTTGCCAATTTTACCAAAACTGTCAATTACCACTAAAAGCCAACAAACAATCCATGTGAAGCTTCCAAATTTCCACTTGCCAATATGAGGGAAGATATTTAAATTAATATCTTTTGGTGTTTAAATAATATTCTAATCTCAATCAAATCACCAAATTTATTATTATTTCTCAAACTATCAACTAATCCTAATTTATTATTTTGGGATTGTCGACTTACTACATTTAGTAAGTTACTATTTTTAGAAAATTTACAAAAAGGAACATGACAATCTCAATGTTCATATGCAGAGTTAGTAGATGGTGTTGTAGTATAGTTTTTTTTTTTTGGTGATGAATAACATAGATAAGGGGAGTTTCTTTCATGTAAATATATCATTAAGGGGGTGTGAAGAAGAGAAGTATCATTTTGGTGCCCTTTGCCCTTGATGTCAAAGGGGGAGTGTTATGGAGAAGTATGTTGCCATCAATGACAGAGGGGGAGATTATTGGCAACATAAGCATGATGATGCATATTGTTGTCATTAATGGAAACCAATTATAAAAGTGATGGTTCATCAGTATGCATATAGTCCGGAGCTGACCAACTATGTTTTAAGAAATTGGATAAGTGTTTGATTGAGATAGTGATGTAATAGAGCATCGATTTTGTGGTCCGCATTGCTCTGTATTGCAATATCTTGTCATGTGGTTTTGAGGTGACAATGGTACATGTTGAAGGAGTCTATATCTAAAATTTGAAGGTTGTATGTCTTCTATAGTTGAAATTAGTGACAAAGTATTGAGCTATGCAGTGAAATAGTTATAGTTGCAAAGTTCATGTTAGAATGCTCCACATTCCACCATAGATGATCATTATGTTTTGCAGATTTCAGGAAGTGTTTGAAGATGTTAGATGAGTGTGCACTCCAAGTTTTAGATGGTTTGGTGGTCCGTGTGCCAAGTTGTGAATGAACAATTTATTCATTTAGTTGTTGCTTCACTAGTTTTGTTGTGTGGTTCCGACCTAAGGATTTTGGGGTCGTGTGTTATTAAGTTGAGTGTGGAGTGGATTCATAAGAGTGATGATAGCTCATGCCGACCTATTTTGGTGAAGAACATGTTTTGGTTTCTTTCACAAGGTATATATGATGGAGTTTTGAGCCGACAGGTTATGGTGTCACATGTTTTTATCTAATTAGGCCGACCTAATTGATGATATGATTATTTATGAAATATATATATATATATATATATATATATAAAAGGTTAATTTAGTATGTGTGGTATGAGATATGAGATGATATAGATGTGCGAGTGAGAGAGTAATACATGACAAGTGTGAAGTGTGATAGTGGTAAAGGATGAAATGTGTAAAGTCAATTTTCTAAGCCTAACTGGAATTGTTTCTTCAACATATTGCAGATGCATTGTTAGTAGTTCAAAATCTAGCAGTGAGCCACTCTTTTCTATATCTTTTATAATTCTAGAAGGAGTGATCTTCCTTGGGTAGTGAGCCCTTCAGACAACGAGCCTTGTATAATGTATTGTAATCAATTATGATATATTGTGAGCTAATCCTCAACGTGATTTTTCCCTTTCAAGGGTTTTCCATGTAAATTTGGTGTTCTTGTGTTGATTGTTGTGATGCATGCTTCAATTGTTCTTTTCCATTTCTGCAAGTTTAATGAGATGCTTTGAATGTACTTTTTAGTTAATGAATTTTAGGGAATACTGATTCACCCCCTCTCTCAATATTTCGAGTGTTCAAAAATTTGTTTATGGGATTCAATGGTGCTAAGGAGCACCTTGAGGAGTTTGCTATTGGTCAATGAAAATTATTTTGAGTTGATTTCAATCAAGTCATATTGTTGATTGTACAATTTTGAAGGTCACTATTGTTGATTGTACAAGTTTGAAGATAGAAAAAACAAAATATGCATAACACCCAAACGCTACCAAGTGTAGTATCTATGATGCAAGATGTTGACGGAATTATTAATGCTTTGTAATGTGATTCAAATAATTCTCCTTAATGAAATTCAATAATGTTTGAACAATGATTAATCTTAGGTTTTGTCCTTATATATATTGATATCTTAAGTTCTTAAATCAAATTAAAAGATTGACTTCAGGAAAATAGGAAAATAATTTGAATTAGAAGAACAAAATTAAGGATACAATTTTGCCCAAGAAACAAATCCATATTTGTAGTCTAATTCAAAATGTAAGAATAAACTAACTTATAAACCATCAAAGGTTGAGGTAAACTAAAAAGAATTTTATTGATAATTGATAGACTATCAGTGGACTTTTGGTTTGTTGGTGAAGTTGAACGCTTTGGAATGAGCCCACTAGGGATCAAGACTTGTTGAGTACAAGGACTTGACATCATAAAGGATGGGGTCGAGATTGTACCCTTGACCGCTATGATAGAATGAATACCCATCAATCTTTAACTCTCCGTGAAAGAGGTTTCTTGATAACCCGCCTCTCTCTCTATATATAGATAAACTAACTTACACACAAATTAGATGAACTTAGATTAGGAGGACAATGTATTTACGAGAAGCCTGAAAATGAATTAGTAGTTGTTAAAAAGGGTGCGAGCCATAGCAGAGGTTTCCCCGGCCAAGTACCGGACGATTATAATGAATCGGGATGTAGGAAGTGTAGCAGCAAATGCAACGGATCCCGTCCTAGCTCGAGTAGACGTCGACCCCAATGCACCATCTCATACTGTAGCCATTAAATGGATGGATGCCATGCGTTCAGCTGTTTCTGTTCCGCCTGAATCTCATGAGAAGGGCTTCAAAGAGGAGCTGATTCTCCGTCATTTGACAGTCGATCGTGTTGACGCCGGCCTTGTCGTTTTTACCCTCGCCGTCAGACCTCCTATCACGGTAGCTAACTCCACTAACTCAGAATTTTGGGTTAAATGACATACATGCCAAGGCGACTGTTTTACTGATAAATGTTTTGTCGGCTCCATCAGAACAGATATAATACATTGCATGGAGGGGCTGTGGCAACAATTGCGAGCGTTGTGGGACAGGCAGCTGTAATGACGATTGCCGCAGATAAGAAGTTCGTGGTGACTGAAATGAACATGTCTTACCTCTCTGCTGGACGCATTGGAGTGAGTGCTTTGAGCATATTCATCTACCCTCTTTACTTTTCTTTATTATTGAAATAATTGATAGGGTCTAATAATCAGAGTTTCAGTCAATAAGGGTTTTGTCATGGATGTAAGTAAGGGTTTGACGTGGCACTAACGATTGAATTAAAACCAGAATTGAAATGCGGTTCTGAAGGATGAGGAGGTTTCTTAGCTTCATATTCGTTGTGATTCCACCACCTTGTTTCCTGTTTCCTGCGATCAATCTCTGTGCTTTCAGTGCAAGTGATTTTGATCAGGCCGATTCCTTTCCTATTCTATCCCTTTTTAGTATATATGGTTGGTGATACTCAGGGCTGAATTGCTAAGCCGCCTTCTTTAAGATGTCCGATTTCAAAACCTTGGTAAAGTTCTGAAAATCAACAGAATAGGGTATTTACTTTGGGATTACACTCATTGCAGGAGAAATTACTCCAGCTCTTCTAACGATGAAAAGTCCAATAGTCTCACCACTCACATCCAGCAAAATGGATTAATCTACCATAAATTTTGACCATAACCTCCCATTTTGCATATTGTATTATTTACCACAGAGGTACTCCTCAGAAGTACTGATTGTTCTTCGGTTTCCCACTGAATAGTAAAATGGAGGGGTAGAGGCAGGTGAGAGAATGGATGCTAGGTGTTGGGTTTGACAGGCAAATAAAGTTGGATAATAAACATTGTTAGCGATTAGTTTTCTGTTGGCAAACAGTTATGCTCAGTTAGATGATTCAGTTTTATCAGTGTTCCACGGAGTTTCTTGATGGGGACGAGTTTCGGGGATGGGGGACCAAGGGTCTAAGTTCAGGGATGGTGGGGGAGTGAAGGGGAAGGGGGCGGAAGGGGAGGGCCGCTGATATAAATATAGTACTTGAAAAACTAGTTATAACAAGATGTTTAAGAATTACATTTCAAATTAAATTTTGGCAAATTAGTAAAATAGCAATATCGCAAATACTAACATTTTAAATACTTGAATACTATTACTAAAAGACAAAGTAAATGAAACTCAACAAATGAAATTGTCAAATTTGAGATTTCTATTATATTGAAAATATCATATCATAATATCATATCATAAAGATGATTACAATGAGTAGCATGATACATTGATATTGAAATAAGTACAAAATGCAAAAATGTAGTGAAGGGAGGCCTCTAATGATACATTTTATATGCTGACCAGTGTAGGAGATGCCTATGCGTCCTCGAGACGCTTGAGGGATGACTAGGCGTCCTTGAGACGTCTCCCTTGTCCTCGCAAAGTTTCCAAAGTCTCGACAGAGGTGGTGGTACGGCGGGGGGATGTTTCCCACCCGTCCCCACGCCCCCAAGATGTCCCCATCTCCAAAATGCGTGGATTTAGGGGGGGGACACGTCCCCATGGAACACTGGTTTTATATGGCATCGTATAAATAGACTTTTATGTGAATGAGAAAGGGAGCAAAGTTTTATTGTGCAGAATATTTTTGTGTTTTTGTTTGTAATCTTCAATGCCTTCATTTGGTATCTAAGCAGTAAACTTTTGCATCGAAATCTGGAGGAAAGACATTTGTGAAAGCAATAATTGCAATGAAGAAAACATGAGGCATGATAAAGTATGTTGCTAGGCGTGAAGATTGGGAGAGGGTTGCAAAAGTAATTAAAATCTACATGTTTAGATTTCATTTAAGGAAGAATAATGAAGTGAGCACAAGTTTGACAAAGCCTGTTCGTATCTACACCGATGGAATTGGTTTTGTTGATAGAGTAGTGAACGTGTCTGAAAATTGTGATCCTCAAAAGGAGATTCGCCCAAGCAACCAGTGAAAGGTTTTTAGAGTAGTTTGATATTTTGGTCATTTCGAGAAGTTTTTAAGGCACTAAATGTGTGGGTGTTGAGAGCATATGTAGATCTGTGCCTATGAGGGTTGGGCATGGATGAAAAGTTGCGCTTGAAATAAAAGGAAGCCGATACGAAAATGTTGCAGTTTGATGAAGAAGTATCAATTGGGTTGTGGCAAATGGTAGAGATAAAGAAGGAGAAAAAGATCACTACAAAAGTCCACTGCATTGCTGCATTTTGTAAAGTGAGCAGAAGGTAAATTGCTGCATTTTGAGCAAAAAAAATAGAAGGTAAGAAATAGTTTAAATATCACAAAGTGGTGCGGTCTGTGATAAAGTTTTTGTTGTATAGAGGTGTTTGTTGTAGGTATGAGCAAGTTTGGTAGTGTTGTCATTGATGTCAACACAGTTCAGTATGTTGTAGATTGTACATGTATAGCTGAGATGCTTCTGAGATGTTGTGAGTGCATGGAGCTATCTTTATGGTGTTGCAGATGTGCTGGTTTGATGAATTTCCAAGTGCTTTTGAGAAAATTAATAGAGAAGAGAGGCCAGAGTGATGAATGTGTTTAGAATGTGGTCCAGTATGTGCTCCGCGTTTCTCTTGTGTTGATCCTATGCTTGTGCGGATTTGAAGGTTTGTTAATGGTGATCTAGTGGTGATATCTGTTGAGTTTTAGCTTCTAGTGTGATGGTATGTGAAAGTTACGTTAATCAGTATGTGAACTGTTCTAGTAAAGTTGGTCTTTTGTGGACTGGGAGAAATATTGTTGCTCTGCAGTTTTTCTTTGTTTTGTTTTAGATCTTGCGGATTTGGAATATGTCTTGTGAAGGTCTTTTCTGTGCTTGAGCAAAGAGGTTCGAAGTTTGGTGATCCGGAAGTCATGTTTCAGTGTGAGTTTGTACAGTCTAGATGGACTAGTGAAAGATGTTTAGTGATTGAAGTTTGTTGTTTTGCTGCGGATGTATTTGGAAGATTCTAAGATGTATTCTTGTGCCTAATGAAGCATGTTGTGGAGTCTGTGTGTCATCTTCTGATTGGGAAGCGTGTACATCAATGATCATTTGTGTTTTCATTAGGTTTGGCCGACCTGGTGTTTACACTTCATTTTGAAGAATAAGATTAAGTTGAGGAAGCGTGTGATTGATTCGAGACATTATTTTTTCGGTCTTGGTTAAATGTTTTATTGGTCCACTCTTATTCCTTTCCACCGCGGGAATTTTGAGTAGTTGACCTATTTTGAATTTATGAAATGAGGTTTTTGTGGTTGACCTTGGAGAAAGTTTCTAAGGTTGAGGATGGTATAAAAGCAAGTCGATTTGTGAAGAGTTGTATGACAGTGTTATGCAAAGTGAAAGTAAGCCACAAATCATAAGAGCAGAAGTCTGTGTGCGAGTGAGTTGAGATAGCAATTCTTCATTATGTTGAAGGCAGTGAGATAAAGGTTTTTGCAATCCTGCGAATGTGCATTAATTGCAGTGGTGGATCTTTTGTTCTCTTTTGTATCTGTAGGCAGTGAGCCTCCCTGTTGGACAGTGAGCCTCCCTGTTGGACAGTGAGTCCTTTGAACTTGGACAGTGAGTCCTCTTCTGGGTAGTGAGCCTTGTTTTATAATCTCTTATATTGTGAGTTAACCCTCATCATGGTTTTTCCCTCATTGGGTTTTCCACGTAAAAATCTGGTGTTCATTGTGTTGATTTGCTCTCTGTTATTTGTGTTTCATGTTCTTACTTAATAACATAATAGTGTGGTTGTGGAAATAATAAGTGTTGAGTTTTAAGTTTGAATTGTGTGACAATTGATTCATCCCCCCCTCTCAGTTGTCCTGCACCTGTTTAACAGTGTTGAAGTTGTTTGTATAGAGGCATTAAATCTGGAGGAGCGCTATTTGGAGAAAGATTCTCATTGCAACACAGGAAGGATTCATGGCGGCTTGAGTAGCATATAATAGCAAACCTAAATGGAGCACACATAAGGAGTATCGATTTTGCTGTTGAATCATACTCATTGTTATTGTTGTCTCTCGAAGAAATGCCTGTCACACGTTATTCCACAACAAAGCTAGTTCTTTTTGGTGTCTTGAAAAAAAACCAATGTGAGTGGGAGTATATGTTGATTGTTAATATCGTATAAGTACCTTCATATTTTCATTGTTGTGATATTACAAGAAAGTTGAGAGCAATAGAAGGGGTATACTGCAAGGCGTTGGGTCTGTGCAAGGCTTAAGGCACCATCATAGAAGTTTACTGCAATAAAAGAAGGCATTCAAAAATTTCTTTTAGAAGGAGATCAATTTCAAAGCAAATTTTTAGATAAGTATAATGGTTTCAATTTTGGAGTAGTAGTATTGGAAAATTAGAAATTAATTGTATCACAAAGTGTAAGCTAGGAAATTATTTCATATCCTCTTTCAATGATCGCTAAGCATACTGTCATTTAGTCTTTGGGGTAAACATTTTTTCAATAGATGCACAGTTGATAAGGAGAAATAAATGTTTTTTCAAACTTTTGTAATTGGAAGATGAAGAAGTAAATTTTTAGGGGCTATAAGGTTCATAATTATTTTAATTTTGGAAACAAATTGTTTGGAGAAATAAGGGTGTATTATATGCAAAATGGGCAAAACTGGTAAATGAATTAAGAAGGAAAATTCTATTGTAGAAGAGTAACTATTGGAAGTTAAACACTCTAATTTTGTTTTAGAAGAAGAATTATTGGAAGTTAAACAATCTAATTCAAATTAAAAAATATGAACATTTGTGTGAACTTATTAATCTTAGAGATGAATTGGAGGATATCACAACAAAAAATGATGAACTAGAGAATAAATTGAAATTGTTTGATGTTGATGTTTTGGGGTAGCTTCGAGAGGCATTACCCAGAAAAGATTCACATATAAGCTAGTTGGCCAAATCATAATCAGTTATTGAATTTGCTGGGTCGGCTCAAGTGAAGAATGATGCCTGGATTTGTATATATAGGAGAGAGACTCTCCTCATTAATTCATTCATTCATTCGCCATTTTGTGATCAAGAAGAAGGTTCGCTACTTAAGGAGGAGGCTCACTATTACTTAGAAGTTCGCACTACTTCAGTGCTAGGTTATATTATTGTACTTTGCCTATTTTGGCTGATTCTCAAGTGCTATTTCTGCACTGTTGTACGTGATCTATTATTAGTAAAGTTTTGTTGGGTTTTTTTCCCTTGAGTAGAAGGGTTTTCCTAGGATAAAATTCTATGTTCACTGTTCTGTGTTTATTTTTTCTGCTTACTGTTCATATCTGATCCAAAATTAACATGTTATCAGAGCTAAGGTTCAGGAAAAACTGATCAGATTTGACTAAGCATTGTGTGGAAGACAATTCTTTGTTTAAGGCAGTTACTCAGAAAAGAAGATGGTGACTAGTGTCAAGGTAGAAGATAGGCTTGATGAGGCTTCAAACTTCAACTCTTGGAAGTTTAGGGTACTCATTACCTTAGAAGAGAATGATCTTCTAGTATTCGTAGAAGTTGACATGCCCGAGCCGTCATAAAACTTAGAGAAAATCCAGTGGAAGAAAAATGGTACGAAGGCTAGGAAGATCATGATAGACTTCGTAAAGGACCACCTAGTACTGATCATCTCCAAGATGAAGACAGCTAAAGAAATGTTTGATGTACTAAAAGGTTTGTATGAGATCAACAACCCCAGTAGAGCCCTTGCTTTGAGACAACAGCTCCATCATGTAAAAATGGCTAGAGGGGAGTTAGTCATTTCATTATTTATGAAGATCTTTGACCTGAGAGATCAATTGAGCACTATTGGGGACATAGTTGCAGATAGAGATCTTGTTATATTGGCTCTAAATGGTCTTCCCCAGTCTTGGGAACCTTTCATTCAGAGCATCAGTGGGAGATCTAAGTTGCCCAAGTTTGATCACTTGCGGGCTGACTGTATTCAGGAAGAAACTAGATTGGCAACAAGAGGAGATGGGCGAAACTCCCATAATGAAGAAAGTCAAGTTCTTGTTGCACATGCTATTAGAGAAAGAGGCAAAGGAAGAAAAGGAAAAAGAGGCACCTTCAAGAGAAATAGAGACAGAAAAGCAGATTCTGTTCCAGAATTGAAAAAGAAGGATCTCTCTCATATTCAGTGCTATAGGTGTGACAAGTATGGACACTATGCCTGAGACTGTAAATTAAAGTTAAAGCAACATGTTTCTACTGCAAACATTGACGAAGAGACATTTTAGAAGGAGTCAAGACATTCAAAAGACGATTCAGAAGGATTCTTATTCATCTCCGCTCTTTCAAGTAATGTACCAACTGATAGTGATACTTAGTTGATAGATAGTGGTGCTTCACATCACATTACAGGCTACAGAGAGCATCTTTTAGACTTAGTAGAGAAAGAGTCTAATTTACAGGTTATAATTGGAGATGATGCTAGTTATGCTGTAAAGGGAGCTGGGGCCACTTCCTTCTAGCTAGATTCGGGTATCCCTCTTCAATTGAGTGATGTATTGTTCGTACCAGGGATCAAAAGGAACCTTGTCTCCATTTCAGCCCTGGAGGACAAAGGGTACAAGGTTGCCTTCTCTGAAGGAAAGGTTCTTGCATGGCCCAAGAACTCTAGCATAAATTCAGCTCGTGTGATTGGTATTCGTCAGGAGAGCCTATATAGATTATCAATACGTCTAGTTCAGGCATTATTACACAACTCTATCAGTCTAAGTGAGCTATGGCATAGGAGACTTGCTCACTTACATTACAGAGCCCTTCCCACTATGGAGAAGATGGTTACTGGTCTTCCGAAGCTCAGTTTAGAGCATGATGGCACCTGCAGAGGATGCGCACTTGGTAAGAATACCAAGAGTCCCTTCCATAGCAGTGATAATAGATCCAAGGGGATCTTAGATCTTATTCATTTAGATTTGTGTGGACCGATGTCTGTGGCGTCACTGAGTGGATTCTAGTACTATGTGACTTTCATTGATGATTATTCCTAGAAGAGTTGGATTTACTTCTTGAAATCCAAGGAGTCTGAGGAAGTCCTTGATAGATTTCGAGAATTCAAGGCACAAGTTGCGAACATGCTCGGGAAGAAGATTAAGGTTCTGAGATCAGATAATGGAGGGGAATACACTTCCAGAGGATTTCGTAATTTTTGCACTGAGGCAGGGATCAAGAGGGAGAACACAACCCTCAGCGAAATGGAGTTGCCGAAAGAAAGAACAGATCTATAGTAGAGGCATCTAAGGCTATGATCCATGATAAGAGTTTGCAGAGTTTCCTATGGGCAGACGCTTCTAGAATTGCAGTATATGTTCAAAACAGAAATCCTCATCGGATATTGGGGAACATGACTCCAAAGGAGGCCTTCACAGGTGTGAAGCTTGAGGTTAGTCACTTGAGGATATTTGGCTGTCTTGTGTACATTCATGTGCCCAAGGACAAAAGAACAAAACTGGAACCTTCGAGTAGGAAGGGTATATTTGTTGGCTATAGTGAGTCTTCAAAGGCTTACAAAATATATATCCTAGGATAGAACAGATTGAGATCAGCCGAGATGTCTCCTTCGAAGAGGAGGTAGCCTTTAGGATATCTAAAGGATATTACATGGAGATAGACAGTGAGGAGCAGGAGATTCCAAAGGATATGGATTCATCGCTTGACTATACTCCTGACATTCAAAGGGAGTCTAATGAACCAACTAAGATTATTGATCTAGTTGATCCTATAGAACCAATTGATGGGCCTATAGATATTACCGTGGGTTGGAAGAGGCCCTTGTGGGCTTGACAAACCATGCAGGAAGTAGAAAAATATGCAGCTCCCCGAGGCACTTTCAGGGAGAGCAAGAGACCTCAAGAGTTCCCAGGTTATGTGGCATTGATGAGTCACATCATTGATTCTGAGCCTTCCAGTTATGAGGAGGCATCTAACCAGCAGGTATGGAGAGATGCTATGATGGAAGAGTATTAGTCCATCATTAAAAATGATGTATGGGATGTTGTTCCGAGACTTGAAGGGAAGCCAGTAGTGACTTCCATATGGCTCTACAAAATCAAGCATGCAATTGATGGCAGCATTGAAAAACACAAGGCGAGATTTGTAGCAAGAGGATTCTCTCAGGAGGAGGGAATAGATCATGAGGAGACATTTGCTCCTGTTGCTCGATACACTTCCTTCAGGATGATTATTGCTATTGCCTCCGCCAAGGGTTGGAAGTTATATCAAATGGATGTAAAGACTACATTTCTAAATGGTGTGATTGAGGAAGAAGTGTATATCGAGCAGCCAGACTGCTTTGTGATTCATGGGAAGGAGTCTTGTGTGTGCAGATTGAAGAAGGCTTTGTACAGTCTTAAACAAGCACCTCGTGCATGGTATGAAAGGATTGATAGATACTTGATGAGTTTGGGTTTCACCAAGAATGATGTAGATTCCAACCTTTATTTCAAGATTGTTGATAGTGAGGCCTTGATCTTGGTCCTTTATGTTGATGATCTATTTCTCACTGGAGCAGAGAAGCTCATTGTCCTATGTAAGGAGTTAGCCTCCGAGTTTGAGATGAAGGACCTTGGCCTTATGCATTACTTCTTGGGACTGGAAGTATGGCAGAGACTTGATGAGATCTTCCTAGGTCAAGGGAAATACACTGTAGATATACTGAGAAGATTTGGGGTGTTGGACTATAAATCCATGGCTACACCAATGGAGGCAAATTTGAAGAAGTTGAATGACTCAACTTCCGATTCAGATTTGGTACCCACCATGTATAGACAATTGATTGGGTCATTGATGTACCTGGTCAACACCAGGCCAAACATTTGTTTTGCAGTGAGTATTCTCAGCCAGTTCATGTGTGAGCCAAAACAGATACATCTAGTTGCAACAAAGCATGTATCGAGATACTTGCGTGGTACTATGGGATATGGCTTGAGGTATGCTTCCAGTGGAGATCTGAGATTACAGGGCTATTCTGATTTTGACTAGGCTAGGAGTGTGGATGATAGGAAGAGCACCTCCGGGTGTTGCTTTAGCTTGGGGTCTGCCGTGATTTCTTGGTGTAGCAGGAAGCAGTCCTCTATGGCATTGAGCACAATAGAGGCTGAGTATATTGCAACATGTGTAGCAGCCTGTGAAGCAGTATGGCTTCAAAAGCTCCTTGTAGGATTGTTTGGTTAGATGTTAGAGCCGACATTGATTCACTGTGATAACCAGAGCTGTGTAAAGCTCTCAGTGAATCCTATATTTCATGATAGGTCAAAGCATGTGGAGATCAAGTATCATTACATCAGAGACATGGTGCTAAGGAAAGCAATCCAACTCCAGTATATTTGTACTGATGATTAGACGACTGATATCCTCACCAAGCCTCTTTCCAGAGTAATGTTTGTATACTTCCGAGACAAGCTTGGAGTGGTGGAGAATGTTGCCCTTGTTGAGAGGGAGTCACAACATCATTAAGATATTCTCACTATGTTAGGGGAATGGACAAAACGATGGATTGATCTATCATTGCGTATATTTCTCTGAGACAGAGAAATATGAGGTGAAAGCCCTTGTAGCGTATATTTCTCTGAGACAGAGAAATATGAGGTGAAAGCCCTTGTAGTGTATATTTCTTTGAGACGGAGAAATATGAGGTGAAAGCCCTTGTACAAAACACATCTTTGAGATTGAGTTATGTTTCCCACAATTGGGTGTAGCCATTGTGGACGTCATGTTGAGAGAGTCCATGACAAGACATGATACCCTTGAGTGGGACTCAAGGAAGACTTTCCTACGAATACCTCCCTAGCTAAGAGGGAGTGTTGATGTTTTGGGGTAGCTTCAGGAGGCATTACCCAGAAAAGATTCACATATAATCTAGTCGGCCAAATCATAAATAGTTATTGAATTTGCTGGGTCAGCTCAAGTGAAGAATGACGCCTGGATTTGTATATATAGGAGAGAGACTCTCCTCATTAATTCATTCATTCATTCATTCGCCATTTTGTGATCAAGAAGAAGGTTCGCTACTCAAGAAAGAGGTTCACTATTGCTCAGAAGTTCGCACTACTTCAATGTTGGGTTATATTATTGTACTTTGCCTATTTTGGCTGATTCTCAAGTGCTATTTCTGCACTGTTGTACCTGATCTATTATTACTAAAGTTTTGCTGGGTTTTTCTCCCTTGAGTAGAAGGGTTTTCCCAGGATAAAATTCTGTGTTTATTTTTTCTGCTTACTGTTCATATCTGATCCAAAATTAACATTCGAAGAAATTCAAAATAAGAATGTTGAATTGGAAAAACAGTTGAAAGAGTTAGCAGAGTAAAATAAATTAGAAACTGATGAGATATCTAAGTTGAAGGCACAAAATGAATGTTTGAAGTCAAAACCACTAGTTTGTGATGTTTCATGTAGCACGAAAGAGTTGTGTTTTTCTTTTGATAAATCAGTGGGTTTGTGTAATATCAGTCAAGTTGTTTCTGATGAAAAGTGTGAAGATGAACATGATAATATGCTTGAATGTGAAAATCCTATTAGTTCTATTGAGAAAAATATTGGTTTCAAAATTATGCAAAGAATGGGTTATACAGGTAAAGGATTAGGTAAACATGCACAAGGAATTACAGAACCAATTGAATCATTTAGGAGGCCAAAGTATGAAGGTTTGGGTTATGTCTCAAGAAAAGGACATGGTGTTATAGATTCTCACAAATTTGTTCAAAAAATGCAATGTGTGCAGTGTGTTCATTGTCACAGGAACATACATACAATGGAGAGGAGTTGGGATATAAATCCTTGTCGTATTTGTGGTTTAACAAATCATTTTGAGAAGTTGTGTTGGCATAGACAGACAAATGCAGAATGCATACGCATGAATTGTGGATGGAGTATTGGATCAGGTTGGAAAAAAATTGCAGGTAAGTTGCAAAGGTTGTACACAAATTAATATTCATATATGAAAGATGCAAGTAATCAAGCCCAGTTTGGTGGTTTATGTTGAGTGCCAAATATTGTCTTGTAAGACATCAGCAAGTTGCCAGTTTGTGGTTGGATTGCGTGACAAGTCCCAGGATTGAGATTGCAGAGTGAATGCATTGTTGATTGGAGATAGTAGCGTGCTGCAACACATCTTTTGGAGTTTTATTCTTCAAATCAAAATGTTCATTATGGGGGAGAGAATATTGTAATGACCATTTTTTTTCTCCAATGTTTCTTATGGGGGAGAATGTTGGATAATAAACATTGTTAGCAATTAGTTTTTTGTTGGAGAACAGTTATGTTCGGTTAGATAATTTGAATGATTCAGTTTTATGTGACATTGTATAAATAGACTTTTATGTGAATGAGAAAGGGAGCAAAGTTTTATTGTGTAAAATATTTCTATGTTTTTGTTTGTAATCTTCAACGCCTTCAAATAAGCCAAAATTCAGTTAATGTCATTGCAACAATTTGTGGTGGGAATTTCTTAAAAATCTCTTAAAGTTCTACACAGTTTGGTAGCTGGCAATAAGTGGTGGAAGCTCGAAAATCAAATGGGTTTCTGATTTCAGATAAGATTTGATTATTATTGCAGGATGCCATCAACATGAAGAGAGCACCAAAATCGTCCTGTCATTAGCTTGGATGGAAGTATGCCTTGTTAGAGAAGCAAAAATGTACTTTCAGTATTGTTCAACTTGCTAGCGGCAAAACAAGACCTTAACATCGGGTGCTACTAGCAACATTCATGTTGTTTACATGCGTGACTTGCGGTGGTGCGTGGCTTGCTTGGATTTGACTGTTGTCTATGGTACCGGTTCTGAAGATGCCTAATATTATAAAGTTTGCTGCGAAAGAATTGGAGAATTTGGTAAAAGAACTAAAAGTCCCTTATGCATTCACGATGAATATGTGAATAAAAAGTAGCTGACCAGTATTTTGAATGCATTATGGAAGGAATATGATAGAAAAATGCGTTGAGAAGAACTAATGCTTATCAATGAGGTCTGATAGTATCGTATCATGCATTAGAAAACTATGTTTAGTATACGCATGAGTATTCCTAGTTGAGCAAAATATGTTCAGCATACTCACGAGTATGCCTAGTTGAGCAGGCAAAAATCACCATTACCAGCTTGGCTCACTATGACACAAGTTAGATTCACATAGCTTCAATACCATGCCTACAGGAGATTGGATCATAACGAATTGATTAGCAATGCCTTGGGGGCTGAGAGAACTCTTTTCTTAGGTTTTAAAGCAAGTCTTATGGATATTATAGACTTGTTGATCACAAGCATGAAGATTTGCATGGACACATTTTCTATTCTTTTCCTTGTGCGCTGATTTAAGGAAATCATTTTGATTTAATATTTAGAGGGGAACACCAAGTATCTTGTGTCTCTGGAAATTGATCAATTGGTTTAAAAACAACTGCCTAAGTGTCAAGCTTGTCGGCCTTTTGGACTGTCAGGGTTTCCTTTCCATGCGGACCGTTAATTAAGCTTCCTTGATCCTTGAAGTCCGAAATGTAATGTTGCCTAACCTTTTAGACCATTGTGGTTTCCCTTGCCTTCAAACCATTTCTTGGCTTTCCGAACCTACAAAGCCTGGAAGTCTTCTAAAAAGACTAAGTCCTCTACATCTGTTGAGCTTTTGGACTTTCTCATCCATCAATTCTTTGGTATCTGTTTCCTCAACTCAGTGGTTCCCCGACACTTCGATCCTTGGCATGCTGTAAGAGTTTTTCCCGAGTCCCTAAGCTCAAAAGTCTTCAAAAGTACAAGTCTTGTGTTCATTGGACTTTCAGACTTCTTCATCCATCCATCCCTATCGGCCTTGTCATCTCGATCATGCTTCCTTGACAGTCCAATATTTTGCCGATTGCTCTATGTATCCTATCAGAGTCAAACTTTTGGCCATCCCCTATTTTGGTTCCTCTTTCCATGCACTATCGATGGTTCAAAACTCCATTGAAGTCTTAAGTAATTATCAGTTTCAGAGTTTTGGGATTTCTCTTACCTTCCTACCATCCCTCCCTTTACAGATTCCTCGAAAGTCCTTTATCTTTCAGACTTTAAAATTTCTTCATCCCTTCATCCCTTTCATACCTATCCATCCTTGCATGCCTTTCCCTCTAAGTCTAATTTTCGGGATTTCAAAGTATCTCATACCGTCATGCTTATCAGATCTTCAAGGAATTTTTTCCTTTCTTCCCCCTTTGTCATGCAAAGTCACAAAACTTCGACGTTCAAATAAAAGGCCTTACCTACCTTCTTGCATGACCCAGGATGCCAGTAATGGTCAAAATGAATATGATTCGTTAGATGAAGACTCTCAGACGCCTCTTGGTACCTTTGGGCCCCTCTAAGACATGAATGGTGTACCAAAGCATATGGTTGCTGATGTAAGGGGCATGGCTTCAAGTGTGTGGCCATGTGAAGGTGATGCAAGAAGACATGGCCACCCTTGCAATGGCAAAAGATTGCTGTTTCCCAGGGTCCTCGTGCAAGTTTGCATGTTTCCTTTGTTGTGTGACTTGCAGAATGATATATACAGATTCATTTTGATTTTCAAAGGAGTTCTTACATTTTCTCAAAAGATATAAACAAAATTGACTTATCTGTGATATTTTCCTATTCTCAGAAGTCTAAGTTTTATGATGTATAAGCCTTGCAATCAATAAAGACTGATATTTTTCCTTCTCCATGATTTTTATATTGTGTATTTTATGAGTTTGAGCCGCATATTGTGGGTTTAGTCTCTGCCAGTCTGTTTCAGGTTAATGGTAGACATAACACCCCTCTGGTTGCTATATTCACTTTACTGCTTTACCTCTTAACAGTGTTAATGGAAGTTGTGCAATGAATTATTAGTTCTAAAAAGATTGCCTTGTGTTGTTAGTATGAGGAGAGAACTCAGCTAAAATTGGTGCATCACCACCCTTTCATTTCCTGCAATTCTTTCTACCCCTTTTTCTTGGAAAATTAGTAGATTAGGATTAGTTTGTAGGTTTATTTAGTGTTGAGCTGGATCAACATTTGCAAAGGTCCCACACCTTGAGATTATTCCCATTGTGTTGTTGAACAACAGGTTCTAGAAAGGGTGCAAATCCAAGTGACAACACCTCCCTAATTTCTTGAATGTCATGGTTATAACAGTACTTCTCTAAGTTTCTGGGATAGGGAGTTTGGCAAATTTTTTCCTAAATTTTAGGGACATCAAGCAGACTGCTATATAATAATATATGTTAATGAAAATATATACGATATAAAAAAGAATATAGGTAATGAAATTTGAGAATTAAGAACACATTACAACAAAATTCGAATGATAAATGATAAATTGATAATTGATAATCAATACATAAAATTATCATTCATGAATCACTGTAGAAGCTGAAAATCAGAATCTATTTCAAATTGAAATATTCAAATAAGTAATAAGCTGAAAGTTCGAAGTACCAATTAGAGTCTTATTAGAAAAGTGGCAAGAATCAAAATGACAAAATTAAAATGTGAAAAATGACATCGATAGCTGTTTTTGTTGGAGCAAAAAGCTCAAAAATCAGTCATCATCATTGGCAATTCCATATCTAGAAAAGATTTCATCACTAGAATTGTTGGAAGGAATTGGAACTATTTGCTCTAATCCCATTTGCACATCGTGGTCACATCAAGTTGTCTTGGCTCCATGGGCTTTACATCCCACCTTTTGCGTTGGGCTCTACCTATACTTAGGTGTCTTGTAATCAATCAAACACAAAACAGTAGTGTAATAACACTTTGTGCCCTTGTTTCAATGCTGATTTTTTTGTTTATGTGTTTGCTGTTTTTTGTAAGGTTTTTCTGTTTTTTTTTGTATTTTCTTGAAGTATTTGCAAACTATAAATGCATAAACATAAAGGAATTCTAACAACTAGAATAATAACTTCACCAAATGCTTATCAATTTGCTCAAATTCTAACAACTAGAATAATAATTTCACCAAATGTTTATCAATTTGCTCAATATTCAATAAATCAAGTTATTACAGTCATACCTGAATAGAGTAGATAACATGCAAATGCTGATCATCACTTCCAGCCAAAAAGCAGATCATGAAATAGCTCGATTCTCCTACAAGAGGTTGCCTTTTTGATTGCAGCAAGTGTGAATAGCTTCCCAATGCCCGGGCGCCCCTCTATAAATTTATTCTTGATTTTTAATGGCCTCCTATGATAAAATTGCTCCCTTTCTCAAAAAGCTGCCTCTTCTTGATGCTGGATGGTACGGCTAATGCATGCACAGCCAAAGGCAAAAGCCACCAATGAAAACACACAAATCTGATATAAAATCTGTCCTTATTCTGACAATAAAATTCTGGAAATTCCTTCTCTAATAAGCTCAATGTCGACCTCTGGATAAAGCCAACCCAAGGAGCAACTTCAGATGAATATTCCACACCCTCAGATTGCTGATGCGATGAAGTCTTCACGTTCTCCAATGCCGATACTCTGGAATAAACTGCTGAACCCCAGCTTCTTCTCCAAAGCCAAAAAGAGACAAGTCTTCTCAACAAAACAACAATCATCATAATGAAGCCTTGTACGATTTTCAAGAGATAAATAGGCTTCTCACATTAGGGTTCGATTTAACCCAAAAAGCTCCTCTTTTTCAATTTTGAGATGAGTAATAATATTACTTTTAATTTTCATTTAAGTTTCAATTGTTGGTGCATAAATATTACCATTTAATTTAATTGCTCAACTGGCCCCAACTGATGAGAACTTGACCCTTCACTTAAGTCACTCAAATTATAATATAAAATTATATTATAACTTAATAATATAAGCTCAAAACCATTAATATTATTACTCAACATTTTTGCACGCCGTCAGAACTGGGAGTTGGCATGAGGAAACTGCATATGACCATACCCCCTTACTAAAAATAGCAGGGTTCCATCTCTAGCATCTCTGACTTACTATAAATAGCAAGTCCTTCATACGGAGTCCTGTAGACCTCAAACAAACACCAATCTTGCATAGCTCTGACTACTGAAGAAGTTGCATCCCTCAATGGACCCTCTATCCAATCTCATTAGCCTACAAGGATCGCAATAATAGGCTAATCTACTGAATACTGATGTCTCACTTTGGAGGGGACATCACAAGTAGGCACTATGCATTGCAATGAGTTTTTTTCGTTCTTGTAGAGGTAAGTTTGTACCTCCTTAGAGAGTGGATAAAGCTATATGTGGACTAGTTCCTCTTAGTAGTAGAGGAACTAGAAACTTGTTAGAAAAGACGAATGGTAAGTGTGTGCAATAGTCTTGGAGGTCCATAGACTGTTCACCAAACTAATTGATTTGGCCTCTACCAAAGTGTGTTTGTCAATCCTTGCCGAAGTCTTGTAGCCATCTACTTCTATGAACTTAATCCACACAACTTTGATCAATGAATCTTCCTTTGAACTATGCATTTTTATGAAGGTCTTCATGAGGCCTTTCCTCACCTCATGATCATTAATAGATAGAGTTCTACCAACTCATTCCACATTCCATTTTGGATTCAAAGCATATGCAACCAAGTGTAGAGGGGTGTCCAACTTGTCCCACTTTTTTTGGATGATGGGGTGAATGTCCACATTGTACAACTATTGGGTGGGGTCTCTCTAACAAATGGTGGCCTTCATATGGCCAAGCATGCTATCAATGCAGTGGTAGATCTCCCTAAGACTAGGACCATTAGAATCCCCAACTCTAATGACAATGAGAATAGGTTGTACAAAAGATGTGATATATCTCACATTCAACCAAAAATTAACACTAATCATAGTCTCCTTTACCCTCTTCCCTTGCACAATCCTCGACTCCTTCCATTTGTTCCAATCTAGTGTCATAACCATTAGTTGTAATGACTCTTGCAACTCAAGCATCCTCTCTAGTAGAATGAAATAGGAAACAAATCAAGTCTCAATTGGTTTGAGGAATTCTTTCTTTGCAAGGGTCCATAACTATGTTTTTCCAATGATGTTTGGTGGTTGCAAATGAACATTTGCACCTCTCTTGTATTCACCACCACTTTTTCACCCAGCCTATCTTTCCAATGTATTTGAGTGCATTGTTCATAGCATGCACACCACAAGGGTTCTAATGCATGTGCTTGTATGTAGATTGAATCAACATACCTATTGCCTTACACACATTTGCCGCATCATTAATCACTTGCTCTACATTTTGAGGACTAACCTCCTCAATAGTCTCTTGCAAGATCTGAAACTGAATTTTAGCATTTTTGGATTTTCTTGAGCAATCAATTGCTTGTGAGAAGTAAGGTTTATCAATGCATGAAACCTAAGTCACAAGGTTCAAGTTTTGTGTTCATGTTCAATAACAATAAAATTTGGATGAAGTTTGACAAGGGAAAAAATTTTAAAAAAAAAATTGTGATTAAATTCGTCTTATATAAATTTGATTTTTAAAAAATATAAATAATATATTCACAAAATTATCTAAATAGTTAAATATTGCTAAATAGAGTTGAAATAAAATTATATTATAAAATAAAATAGAATGCAAGCTTTTGATTTAAAGTTTAAACTGTGTGTGTTTTTTCAATCAACATTTTGGATCACACTCAGTGATTGCTCTTCCTGATAATGTTATCATTGAGTCTGATTTGAAATGTTGATTGGAAAAGCATACCTAATTTAAACCAAAAGCTTGTTTTCTACTTCATGGGCTGTGGAAAACTCATACCAACTATTGAAAATTTGAAATATAATAGTCAAATTTATTATTTATTAAAACAAAATAATATTATATTAAATTTAAAAATTAATATAATTTTTTTACATTTAAAAACTAAAATTATTAAAAATAAAATTATATTATGTTAAATTTGAATACACTATGATAAATTTAAAGACATTACAGTATAAATATGTTCAAAATTTCAATTTCAATTTATTAATATATAAATAATAAATATGTTAAATTTTATATATTAAATAATAAATATATTATAATTTAAAATCCAATTGAAACATTTTAAAAATATTAATTTTTAATATATTGAATAGAAAATCAAAAGAAAAAAATAAAAAAATTAATTGACTTGGTTTAAAAAAGAAAATAAAAATATATTAAATCTTATTTTGAAAAAAAAAAGAAAAACCTTAAAATTAAAATGCAAAGATGAAAGAGCCCTTAGCCACAAGATCCACCCTAACAGAGTGAACAATAGTCGCGGGCAAGCTCACACTAGCTCAGTAATCAACATTAAGTAGGTAAAATACATAATTCCCACACTACACCAACTGCAGTTCGATGATGTGTGGCCTTCACCGTGGTGGGAGTTTAAGTCCTAGTTTTGTCCGTATCAGCATTCGATTAGAGATACACCAGAAGCAAAGCCAGCATCCATAGCGAAGGTTTATTGTTATGGCCCAAGAGACATGGAGGGAGGAGTGGGGATATATTATTAAAACACTATAAGAATGGAGGGCAAGCAGAAAATCCCAACCAAAGCATGCCAAAAACAATAGGAAAGAGAAATGTAAGCCCTTATCTGTACAAATATTAGGGTGATTGAGAGCAAACTTTTTAAAGATTTTTTTGAAGTTTGCTCAATTTTGAATTTTATAGATGAAATTCAGTGAACCCTATGACTTAGCATGAAACTATAATGTTGATGAGTGAATGATGTCTAATATCCATCCACCCATCCATGATTATGTTGTAGCCATGTGTCAGCCATTTGGCCTTACTCTTCTCCATCAACAAGTTAACTTTAGAATAATTTTTTTCCAAGAGAGTGGTTCTTAACTAGTCTTGCTAGGACCCACATAACCAGGACAAGCTTTGCTTAGCTTGTCAAGCATTTCCTTGTACAAAGGAGATTAAGCAACATGGAAGGGAATGCGTTATTAAAATAGACATTGGCAATGTCCTTATCTGCAACCTCCCTTGTACATTGAACATGCCTGTGATTGGGCTTGGTGAGGATGAACCTGCAGCTTTCTGTCTTCCCCTTGACTCCACTGCACTCACCTCAAATGATGGAAATGAAGGTGGTCTACTTGAACCTCGTGGTGTACTAGAAATTGTTGGTGTAGTGATTTCCCTTGAAATAATTTTATCATCTCAGCCCTCATTTCAAGTTTGAATTTCTCACAAGGCCCAAACTCCTTTACTTGGGGAATGCAAAAAGTGTGCATTAACCCACGTAATGCTGCTATTCCAACCCACTGAGCAAATTTTGCATTTCCATTTCTGACTTCCACCTGAATTATATACTCTATTTGTGTCAACTATTGTGGCAAACTGCTGTAAAGGGATTCTCTTGTTAAATGGCCCTTTGGCATATTGTGCCAACAACTCTGAAGAGCAAATAGATTTCATTACACTGACAGTTGCACTGTTTGTGGCTGTGCTTGGGGTTTGTGTTTGACTGCCTGCAATTGACTCCTCATCTATTTCATTCTCCAAATCAAAATCAGAATTATTACTAAATATATCCATCTTTACTCTGGAAATCCAAAATGGATGCAACATAATATAACAATATGCTATATAAAATTAAAATAACAAATAAAAGAAAGTAAACATAGGCACAACACTATTAAATTTCCAAAAAATAAATGTCTCAGCAGTCAGCTATGAAAAAAGTAAGACAAGTAACAACAACATATTGTGGTTTCCGTTTCCTTAAGCTGTTGATGGAGAACTTTGGGAGATGTCAAAGGCAAGCTGCAGCACTAATGTGATCATAGGAGTTATATCATCCAAAGAAGTGAAATATATAAAGGTCCAATGATAACTGATAAGTCTTAACTTATAAAGGACTTGTCCTAATTTAAGGGTAAGTTCTTAGTTACTAAGTTGGGAACTAAAGTTAAACCCTTGAATATTTCATTTCTTCTATTAACTATTTTGTTTTCGGGCATGGAAATAAGGTTTGATAATGTTCTTTCCTGGATGATGCTGAAGAAATTAGATATGATCTTGCTTTGAGTTGCAAGAGTAATTAATTGATTGGGATGGACAACAGGTCTAAAAGCTGGTAACCTCAAATACACAGAGAGAGGTGAGAGCACTGAATTCGGGTCTGATGAATTTAGCTTTCTAAGCTTCAATTTATGTGCAGAGAGTCAAAGATTGGTGAAATAGATAGATAATCAGGATAGGAAGAGAAAAAAGATGTATGTGGACCTGTGCAGTACTGAGGATGCCAAACAGAATTCAAAGACAACTACAAAATTGAAAATTAAAAATGAAAAACTATATAAATTTAAAAATAAAAACTTGAAGTCTGGAAAGGATTTCTGTTGCATACCTGTAAGTGTAACCTTTGGGTTTTTCTCTTCTTAAGTTCTTTGCAAGCAAAACTGCCAAACACTTCTGCTGTAGACTGTGCTAAGTTGCTAATCCTGCAGTAGACTGTGCTGCCTCTGAAGTTAAACGCATGAAATGAAATCAGAAAGTTCAAAAAGACAAGGCATAGAAAATATAAATAAACACCTAATGTGCTGAGAGGTCTTGTAGGGCCCAGAAGATGCGTTAGGGTTTTTGATTATTTCAAAAAAAGTCATTGTTTCATTTTATCTTTGACTGCAAAGCGTTTTTTCTCTGTGGGAGATGTTAGGGTGTCCCCAGACAGCTGGGGGCTCCCAAAAAGGGGGACATTCTCCAACTCTGGGATGGTGGGTGGACGTTCTGCCCCCCTTCCCGCATGCTTGAGGTGTCCTTGTTTCCTGAAATGACTGAAAAACAGGTGGGATGTGTCCCCAGGCTACACTGGTTTATTATGATGCCTTGACACAGGACTGGATGATAGCGATTATCAACCCCACAGCTCATTGTTTGCAGGATATACCATGGCTAGAATGGACAAAGTCAAATCATATTTGAGATGAGTATTTGGGAATTAGAAAATGTTCATTCATCTTGGAGAGAATTTTTTGAAATCATTTGAGATAAATGCTTAACCAATTTGGATGATTCAGATCTAATATAACTGTAATTCAATGTATTTTTAAATAATTTAATCTAACATCTGTATATGCAATTTTAATCATGATTATCAAGCAAAATCTCAACCTTCCCTAAAAGGAATGAAAGAAATGGAAATTCTATTGAATGTTTGGAAGAAGTTATCTCTTGCTGTATGAAAGTGGTCCATTGCTCCTCTTCTTGGATTTAAAACCGTGTTTAATCTATGATCCTGTCTTTCTCCTGGTCACTAATCAAGAGAAAATCAATGGGAAACCAATGTAAGGTGCACTTTATCTAACTATTTCATAGTTCTTTAATAAAAGATTTGGTGCTCTTATTTATAGTAGTTATTATTCTTTGTTCAGACAGAAGCAACAACCATTCAAAATTTCCATCCAATTTATTATGCCTCTTAGGCATAACAATATGCTAAGTTCAAGAGCTCATAAAATATGAATGATAGTTTATGTTGTAGAATACAAAGTGGCCAAGAGACTTAAATAAAAACATAAGCACACATAGAAACTAAACTATTACCATATATCTGAAGCTTATTTCAGCACAACTTAGTTAAGTTACTTTTGGTTTTTAATGGTACGTTTCAAATTCCCCATTGAAGTACAGGGATTTCTTATGTGCTTGTGAACATATTTGGCACTACCAAACTTCTGGTAATGCTTGCGGATCACATTCAGCTGTCCTTCTAGTTCTAGTTGTACTTGCATTCCATCAAATCACCTTAACTACCATACCATTAAACTAACAGAGAAGTGATACAACCGTCCAATCTCTCAATGGACTGATGGTGTTTTCCAGACCTATATGTATTGTTAACTTGAAGATATAGTACTAATAAATACAAGGGCACGGAGCAGGAAGGAGGAATCTAGATTTTTGGTTTTGTGACATCTTTGATATATCTTTTACAAAGAACATTTGTCATAGTGGGATTTTCAATTATTGTATAACATCTTTCTTTCTTAATTAAAAAAACAAAAAAGAAAATAAAATCAATCTTGACATTTTGTATGGCACTTTGGCTGCTCGCAACTTGGCTTGTGCTTATTGGACTTGGATCTTACTGTGATACTTTAGAATTAAGGAACTAGGCACAAAAATACATTATAATTTTTGGAAGAAAAAACAGCTTTGCACAATGGATACACAAATACTTCCTATGAATAGATGCCACTGAAACCGTAATTTTCTTTCACAACCATTTAGTTCGTAGTACTGTTGCACAGTGGAATCAGATTTGCCTTGGGTCTCGGTATTTTTTTATGTTGTGCAATGGCATACCAGTTTATGCTCTTACATTGTGTGAATACAAAAGATTTTTGAGCTGTAAAATTTATTATTTAAAATAATATTTATTTTTGATAAAAAATCTAGATATTAACATGGTTTTGGCATTCTTTCGAAGATCTTGTTTCTGATTCTTGACGTCTATTGCAAATCTTCTGCCACAATTATTCTCAAGTATGCTATAGATTTGAAGGTATATGCATCTCTCAAGGTGATATACTATGATGTTAAAGAATACGATGTTGGTCAAATGGTGGCCATGTATGTGAAAACAGTTAAAAAAATGAGATAATGATTATATCTGACTTAGGTGAATCCTTTGTGCTTCTTGAAAGCATTTTATGTTTGAATTACTTGATACATCTTGTGCCTCAACTTCACATAGTGATTGTAAGTTTGTATTTTATTGGTGGTTGTTGAACTTGTACTTTGTTTGTGAACCTACAACATTTGGTCCATAAATCATAGTATCAACATTCAACTTTCATGGACCTAGCTGCAGTGATTCTTGGTTTCCCTTCCTAGGAATTCTTTCCTGTCAGGGCATTTATGGTCCCTTTACACAGGACTGAATGTTTGTGATCAACCCTACTGCTCATTGTTAATAAAATTACCATGGCAAGAATGGAAAATGTCAAATCATGTGTGAGATGAATTAGTCAGAACGTGCTCATTCATCCCATAGAAAGCTTTTTGAAATCATTTGAGATAAATTGCTTGACCAAATCTGAGTGATTCGGGTACAGTATAACTCTAAATTGATGTTTTTTATTCTTTCTAATTTAATTTAACATCTGTATATGAACTTTAGTCACAATCGTTATGCAAATTCTCAACCAGCCTAGAAAGGAACAAAGGAAATGAAAACCATATTGACTGTTTGGAAGAAAGCATCCATTGCCTTATGAAATTGGTCCATTGCTCCTTTTCTTGGATGGAAACTAAGTTTAACCTAAAATCCTTTCTCTAGATTGGTAATCTATAATAAATTAATAGTAAATCAATGTGAGGTGCCATATATATAATCCTTTCATAGTCCTTTAACAATTTTTTTGTTCCTGTTTATCGTGATTATCATTTTATTTTTTGTTCGAGACAACCAACAACTATTTGACGTTTGCATCCAAGTTATGATGCCTCTTAGGCATTAAGGTAATCTAAACTTCAAGAATTCACAATATTTAAAGGATGGTTCATTTTGTAGAACACAATGGCCAACAGATTTAAGTTAAAACATAAGCACACAAACATCAATTTATTACTGTATGAAGCCTAGTTCATGGTATGGTTAAATTAGGTTTTAGTTTTAATGGTATGGTTCAAATGCCCCTGAAGAGGAGGAAAATGTAAAAAGCATAAAACACAAAATAAAAGCTAATTAACACAAAACACTTCAAAATCTATACCCTTTTTCCCTTCTTGGATTGAGCTAAAGTGATGCACCCATGTCACTTGATTTGCTCTTTGATGTGTGGATGGCTCTTGATGAAATTAGCAGCATAAGTTTAAGGTATATGAAGTGATGATGATAGAAGATGAAGGCTTTAATTTAAATTTTTTTGGATGGTCGAGTGGAGGGTCAAGATCATACTATGAGATGGATGATTAAGATTGAAGGAGAATGAGAAGCCTTAGTGTCACAAGGTGGAAGCATGTGAAAATGATACTTGGCATAGGGAAGAGGGCAAGGTGTGCGTACACGTGTAAGCACGCATTGGGAAGACTATGGAGATGACAAGTGAAAACATAAGTGGCAAAATGTTTGAAGAGTAGGTTTAGAAATATGACAAATGGAGAAAAGAGGAAAGTGTAGAGTGGCTTTATGGGAAGAGCATCCAATAGGGAAGATCGGTCAAAGAGTGAGGTGGAAGGATGAGAGTGACATGTGCATGCAAGCATTTAAGAGGGGAAGAAGACACATGCCACATGATTACAAGTTTGGGGAGTTGGGGAGAATTTTAAATTAAAGAAAATATTAATCAGTGATTAGACTTGGTTTTGTTAATTAATTAATCGAGAATTAATTAATTAGGTTTAGAAGAATTAAAAAATAGTGGCTATGGTTAGATTAAATAAATTAATTTAAACTTTAGAAGAAGAGTACACTATAAGTTAAATAAATTTTAATTAATTGGGGGGATGGAAAATAATTAATTAAATAATAAATAATTTAATTAATTATGAGGATTTATATGGTTGAGCGGTAATAGTTAAATAAATAATTAATTTAAATAATTAAGAAAATGAAGAATTCAAGGTGTCTACAACGATTTCTCATGTGCTTATGAATATACTGGATATAACAAACTTTTGGTAATACATGAAGTTCTTGTTCATGTTATGGTTGCATTCTAACAATTTGATTGAACTTGGTGGCACCTTACAATGCTAGTGTATAAAATTTAGATAGATTTTGGTAACTCCAAATCTTTCAAATCACTAGAGGCTAGTTTCATCATCTAATGAAATACTTATATTCCATTGTTTAGGTTTTGAAGAATCAATTTTAAGCCATGATGCAAGGAAAAATTGAGCTTTTCTTCCTTCATAGGATTTATGAGATGGCCAATACAATAGTGCAATGCAATTATGCTATTATTGGACACAACAATAATGGATTTCATGTTGAGTATTCCTAAGGGTTAAAAAGCATAATGTTAGCATACATGGTTCCTTAATGTTCCATGGCTAAAGTTTTGCTTTAATTTTTTTGATAAGGTCACTACACGATCATGTCACACCGCAATGGATAAGAACCTCTACAACCAACTATTTCATTCTTTAGGTCAAGCGTTTCTTGATGTGAGAATTAGAGTAGCCATTGGGACACCATTGTAGTTGTAGTCACACCCCAATGAATAATTTAGGATTGTTGAGATTTGAGGTCATGAGAGTCAAGGTAGTTTGTTTGTTATAATATCATTGTGCAATGAATGGACCCTCCATCATGTCAATGGTTTAACACTTTGTGATTGAATGGTATAAATTTGAATGCTTTTCCTTATTTTTTTGGCATTGTAACCTAAGAATTTGGGTTTAGCCAATATTTTATGATTGCGATTATTGTTGGTCATAAATCTTACTTTGTTGAATGACTAATTGATTACCTAATGCAAATATTGGCATTGTCTTTTTCCTTGATGTGGACATTTTATATCATTGTCAAGTGGCTCTTAGTCTATTGGCAAAATTGAATGGCTTATAAAGTTGAATGGTGAAGTTGATCAAGTTTTGTTGAGTGTACAAAGCTCCAATATCAAAAAAGGGTGAAGTCAAGATTATGCTCTAGGTGAATTTGGCTATGTGGAGGCCTCTTAGACCTAACAACTTAACAAAAACTGATGCCATTGTTGCAAAAAAAAAACATTGTTGAAATTTGAAAACTTCGTCCTCCCCCAAAGAATAAGTTAAATGAAACTACTTTAATAAATATGAATAATTTATTTTTTTGTCAATTCAAGAGCTAGATTATTTAATCTCTTTAAAGATGATTAATGTCTAATTAATATACATTTTGTAATTTTCCTCTCATATGTTTATTGTACAACATACTTGCATACAACATATCATGTGACTCAATCATCAAATCAACTTAGACTTATAGTAGTGCCAAACTCTATTATCAAATTGGGGCTTCATATACATCCATGGTTATATTAATTTTCTTGTATTAAATTTGTGTGCTCTAGATCTTTATATTTTGTCAGTATTATACATGAAAATAATCAAACATATGATTTATATTTTATGTTGTATTTGATAATCAAATTTAAATTTTGTAGGTTGAATTGGAGGTTGTAGCCAAGGTGTTGAGGTTTGGGAAGAGTGTTGCAACATCTTCTATTGAGATTAGAAACAAAGAAACAAAACAAGCAACATATCAAGGTCGATGTACATTCTATAGTCTGCCAACGTCACGCATATAATATTTTATCTTGTTTTGATACACTATACAAAGAAAGGACCTTCTAAGGTCAATTTATATTTAATGTAAATAACTTGCAAGAAATATTATTTTAGAGTTCCATCATTATCTTGTATAATGGGTTTTTGTGCCTTTTGATCCAACTTATGAATAATATGGTAGTGCCACACATGATGGCACCATGACTTATATCATTTGATAGTCCCTAGTTTTGACATGCTAGCTTATTAGAGAACAAGGATTGAAGCTTTCCTTGTAGTGGGGTGCATACTAATCGCATATCTATATTTTAATCATGATTGCAATAAACATGCTATTTGGTATCTAATGTGTACCAGTCTGGGGCAATTGTATAGATTATGTAAATATGCATTTTCATGGGCCCTTTGTTCTATGTAACATATATGTTGGGTTGGTGCAACTTTTGCTAATTGCATAATAACATGCTTTCGTGATTGACAAAGAACTTGCAATCACATGGTACTTATGATAACCTCCCACCTTAAACATGAGGTTAATTTTTTTAAGTAAAATTATTTCACTTTATTATAATTTTTATTGTAGTTTAATTATCTTTAAATATGACATGGTTTTTTGTTTTTTTGATCAATGCTACCATTTCAAGCTGTAATTTATCTATAACATCTTTATTGAAGACCCCTCTCACGGTTGGGGTGTGAGGACACCTTAGAAAATGACAGAGGTATTATGATGAATGGCCAAAACAAGTAGACAAAAGTTTATTGGTAGATAGTGTCAAAAATTAAGATCTTAGGTTACTAGTTATTACAAATAAAATAAATGAAATGAGAATTATGAAATGTAAGAGTTGGCTATGGAGATAGCCACCCACGATCTAAAGGCTAAATAGAAAGCATCAAATGAAAAGATCAATATTCCAAAAATATTTTGTATCTCTATCAATGAATGCAAATATATAATAATGACGAATTGAAAGTTACAAAGGAAATCCCTTGATTATAGAGGTCAAGGTGAGACATGATATCATAAAATTATTACAAGTATTTTAATTTTATGATATGAGACAAAAAGTGACAAGTATCCTATGTATTGTTGTGAAAAAATCTAATAGTGGAACTACTTAGGTAATAAACCTATTCACACCAACACTCCTTTAAGTGTAACTTAGGGAGAATGAGAAAACATGCAAGGTGTTGCCACTTTATGTGTCATCTTGATTTTTGCTTGAAATTACATAATTTTTAGAAAAAAATGATGTGTTGTTGTTTTGTCGCTGATCCCCTTTTATGTTGCCGTTGGGGCGGCCTAGTTTGTCCGCTACTCCCTTTTATGTTGTCATTGTGTTGCCACTTTTTTGTTGTTGTGCTGCTCCTTTTTAAGTTGCCGTTGGGGTGGCCTAGTTTTGCCGAACTCTAGATAAAACTATCCTTCCTATGCAGGGTGGGTGGGAGAAAATTGTAGTAGTAGGGTGGGAGAAAACTATAGTAGTAGGGGTAGGGTAGGAGGAATTCCAAATTATAGTAACTCGTTGAAATTCACAATTTTATCTGTAGGCTAGATAATTAATGGGGGGTTCAATTTTTGCCATTGCCTAAATAATTACGTGTTCAATTTTTGGTTGGTGGGAGGAGAGAAAAATTTTTAGGGAAATTCTTGATATTAATATGGGATGGGTGGGAAGAGATAGTTGTTGGCGGGGATAACAAAAGTAGCGGGGTAGCTAATTTGACAACCTCCCACCAACCCCCCATTTTGGACCCTTTTTTCCATTTGTGGCCAGTTCATGCCCCATAAATAGGATAGTTTAGGAGGATAGATATCACTAGTTTAGGAGGAGAGATATCACGTATATGAAGGAAAATGCAAACTAATGAGAATAATTCATGATAGCTTGATGGCTGGGAATTAGAGTTCTGCCATCTATCGATTATTAACCAATTCAATTATAGTTGCTAGTTCTTCTTGGGAGATCTTTTTAGCACCGCTTCTTGGAGTCAGAGAGATAAGAAGTAGAGTTAGCACTGCCTTGATAGGTTCCATTTAAAGGTTTTTAGTTAAAGAGGGTTACATCAATCTTCTGGATATAACCCCACAATCTTAAATCAAATCCTCAATGAAGTCTCCTTCGCACCTATCACAATGTTGACAAAAAACTATTTTTGATTCACCTTTTGGGTGATCAAATGAAATCATTTAGAAATTTGATTTTGTATGTAGCCCTTATTATAAGCTTTTCAAAAAGTATAATTTTGAATTATTTAATTTCATTATTATATTTATTAACTATTTCTAGTGAACATAAGTTTTTCATTGAACATCAAGGCTTTTGTTTTATACACAGACAAATAGAGAAAAAAATTCTAAAAAATATTTGTGCACTAAGTATTGATGTTCTTATTTCAAAAAAAAAAAAATTGTGTTACTGAAGTAACTTATGTTTGAATTATAATTAATCTCACTTCAAAAAATTAAAAATAAATTGTGCAACAAAAATTATGAAAAAAATTATCTATGCACTAGATATTGATGTTAGGAATCTATGTTTAAAAATTTATAATTTTATCCTTCCTACAAATAAAGTTATATTTTATCAAAGTAACATAATTTTAAAAAAATGTCGTTAACTAGAAAAAAAAAGATATTATAGCTTACGTAAAAAAATTCACAAATCATTTCTTAATTAAAAAAAAAAAACATGTAAAATCTACATAAAATGTCTCAAAAATCATTAGTTCACATCATCTTCAAATTATTAATGTTTTAGTTGCTATGAGTGATAAAAAAAGATAAAATTTGATTAAAAATGTCGATTTAAATGTCCCACTTTGGCTAACAAAGTGGACACAGTATTGTGGGTTGACCCTGCAAAGATGCAAGGATGGGTCTCGACTAGTAGGCCATGTTAGATACCCATTTGCAAATGCAATATCTCATAAACGAAAAAATAATTTAGTAGGATAAAACCCCTCTTGAAAAGAGAGAAAATACAAGGAAAAGTACTCAATGAAAAATGAGGACAAAACTCCATGTGAGGAAAATGTACCACCATAAAAGAGAAGAGAGACCATGGAACCCCCCCTTAATGTAGAATATATGCCAATGGTAGATGCTTGACACTGGATGTAGAAGATGGTCCACGATCATTGAACAACATTCCTTCGCTTATGAAAAAAAAATCAAAGGTGTATGAATGATGTCTTCCCATTCCCAAAAAGAATAAGAAGGAAGAAAACTCAAGATATATGAAGTCTTTAAAAATTTGAACCCCCCCTTAATGTAGAATATATGCCAATGGTAGATGCTCGACATTGGATGTAGAAGATGGTCCACGATCATCAAACACCATTCCTTTGCTTATGAAAAAAAACAAAGGTGTATGAATGATGTCTTCCCATTCCTAAAAAGAATAAAAAGAAAGAAAACTCAAGATATATGAAGTCTTTGAAAATTTGCTCATGTGTTTCTATGTTGATGTTGAAAACTGCCATTGCTAAGTTAGATGTTTTAGGAAACATTGATGAAGATGACAATCTAGAATCTAATGGAGATGAATGTAGAATAAATTCCAAAGACAAGGATATTTCCTTTGAAGTGTAATGTCGAAAATTGCATCCTATGCAATTTCACATTCCATAAACCTCTCCTTTAGATAAATTAATTTGATATTTCACTATTCCCTTAATTTTGTCCTTAAGCCACTTGTTCTTGGCTGTTAAGATGAATTTTTGTCATGGATGATCGCATGCCACACAAATGTCTACGCAACGCGCAAACGTCTCAAAAAGATTCCTACCTACAATAGCCATTTGGATGTTACACTTCCCACCCACCTACAAGTGTAATGACTCTGCAGCTTGCAGCTACATCGGGAACAACCCCTACATGCATATACTTCATTTTCCTTCTCATTTGGCCATTCATTCAAGCTACTCTTTCATTCTCTCTCTTCTCAAGCTCTTTTCACTCTTTCTTACACTTCTACACCATCTTCTACCACCTTCATAGTACTTTGGCTTTCTACATCAAAGCTTTGGAATTCTTAACATATCTTGTACAAGCTTGGAGGTTGTAACTCTCTTCCTTTCGAAATTTCTCACTCGCTAAAGGAGAGTAATTGTAGCTTTCTTGTCGCATTATCTATTTTACTTCGATAACATAGTATTCTAGCATGTCTATTTACTTCTTTATCTCGTCTGTTATTTTCTCTATCTCTATCTATCTAGCTGTCCATGGAGGTGGGAACACTTATGTGGGGGTTTGATTGAGGCAAGCACCTAAAACAACCCCAACCATTTTCTCATTTCTTTGTGTGCAGGTATCAAAAGTGTAACTTTATTAGAGGTTTCATTCTTGGACCTCTTGTGAGTGTCTCCTTTCTTTTTTTGTTTTATCATTTCCTTTTCATTTGCTTTGTCTTTATTATTTCTTTGTTATCTTAGTACATTTTGAGTATCCAGTTATCAATATTCTTAGTTGTTTTTTGTGGTAAACTCGGTTTTCATCCGTATAAGACTATAGTGCGTTGTAGGGACGTACGTGTGCGCATTGCCATCCTTGGTCAAGAACCTACCAGTTTGTCTAGAAGACCTTTGCAACCTGCTCTTTTGATCTCTGAAACTCTCATCCTTTTATTCTGCATAAAATGTAAATAAACCTCTTCATCTCTCATCTCGTCACTCAAGCTTTGATCCCTGAGGTAGTTGAGGACTATTTTCCCCTTTGGACCTTGTCATCTTTAGGGTGTTGAATATCCTCTACATTTTGGTGAACCTGGTGTGAACATGTCCTTACTCTAGTTTTTTGTTGAAAATTCTTCTCTTGTTTGGATGTTTGTTGGATCGAGTGTTGTGACACTTTTATGAGTTTCACAACCTAGTCTACAACTTTTGGGCATGTAGTAAGAAGCGTTTGAAACTTAGACATGAGTTCAAGAAGATAGTTTAGTCTAACCCGACAAGGTCTTGAATTTGATCAATTCACTATAGGTTTGTCACTTGGCTATACACCTCCTTGTGGTTTTGTTTGTCCATCTACATTAAACCCTTTCCTTTTCATTCTGTCAATCTAATCACATCTGCTTCTACTTCTTCCAAACTTAGCCATTGTATGTGAACACATTCTCATTCATTCCTATCCTCCTACAAGTCATGTGGCTAAGATTCCTGATATAGTTTTTACTCCACACAACCTCCCCCTCAACATGGAGCCTTCTCCTCTCTACATCCCCACTCAGGTCAATGACAACATCGCGACTGGTGTTATGATTGACCTTGCCAATAGGATAAATGTTATCATAGAGGAAACCCTTTTTATTAATAAATTGCACAAGGAGAAATATGAGGAATCAAAGACCATGATCCGTACTCATGATGACTTCTCTGTACCTCTGATTGGTTCTATTTCCTTGTCGGTTCTGGTTGGACCCAAATCCATTGATGTTCCTTTTTTCGTGATTCCTGAATTCGACCTATTCAGAGAAAGACTAGGTATTCCATGGCTAGTCTCCATGAATGTGGTCGCATTAGTAGTCCAAATCCCTCATGATGGTACAATACATACCATCCATGACATAGGATACAAACCCCTTGTATTGTGTGGGGGCTTTTCCCTAGAACATTTTTGGCCCGCTCATGTTGGACCGTTATCGCCTTGTGGAGACATATTCTATAGGGCCTATTTTAGGTACACGATGAGAGTTATGATCCCTAATGCTATTTTTCTCCCTTCATCTCATGCAATTTCCATGACGACATCTATGCGTGCACAACAACATGCCTTATCCTTTGCAACTTCCTCCTCGAAGGCTACGAACAAGCACACTCCCACACATAAACCTTCTTTGGCTATAATTTCACAAAATCTAGTGGTGTCCTCAGTTCCTTCTACTATAGCTAATACAAGAAAAGGAAAGGTGCCCATGTTGATGAAATCTAAACCTTAGACTTCCAACTTCTAGTTTTGTCCACAATTCCCCGTCCCACCCTACATGGTAATAGAAAGCATGTATATGGAGTTAGCTCTTCTTCTATTGTTCCCACATCTCGACCTCTGAGGCCTCCTCTTGTTCCTCCTCCTCCCAAAGCAAAGAAAGGAAAGGAACCTGAGGTCAAGATCACAGTCTTTGTTTCTATAGCACCTCCTATCGCTTCTTAGGAGCCTACTCTTTTGCTGATAACAACCATAAAGATTACTCCTCTGGTGGAACAGGACACCCCGAAGTCTTCTCAGGGCTCTATTCCTGGTGGTCATAACTGTCATAACCGAATTGCTCGCAAGTGTAAGCATCTCTGATAGGAATTGGCCTGGGAATGCAATACGTTGCAGAAGACTTAGGGTGAGCCTTCCACTTTTGTCTTTGTTTCTGCCTTTGTCTCCACTAGCTCTATTCCTATTCCTGCTTCTACTCTTATTTCCTTAGTTCTTCTTCCAGCTTCCTCGATGGTTCCTGATGAACCTCACCCTAAGCAGGTCTAGGTGTTCATCGCTCCTTCAAAGCCTCCCTTGATCACTTCTCTACCCGATCTTCCTCCTTTTCCCAAGCCCATCGATATGCCTTACACAAAGGTTGTATCTATTGTGGCTCATTCTGCTTCCTCTGCTTCTGATGAGAGGATTCCATATCCTCCTCTTAAGCAAAAGTCAGTGCATGTCCTCACTCCAAACGACATTTGTAAAAATTCATTTTCTTCATCTTGTTCCAATTTGGTTTGTTGCGTTCTCATGACGAAAGAATCTTCTAATTCTTTAGAGTTTCTCACAATCCCCTCTCTGAAGGTAGGCAATGACTCCCCGGTTCATCCACCTCCTTTTGATCAATCATCACACTCCCGAGAAGTGCATGTTTGACTTGATTGAGGAAATCCCGACTCTCTCCTCCATCTTTGCTACGTTAATGTTGTTAGCCTCACAGGAGCTCATAGATGAGGACATTTAGACAACCTCCTCCTTGGCTCTTACTGTAGGCGAGTCACTTGAGACTACTCTCGCTGTCCCTCCCCTAAAAGCTCATTTTCCCTCCCCTTCTAATGATCTAGATTGGGAGCAAGATGAATTGTTGGAAGTGTTGGACTAGAGCAGTCCCTCTTCTTATCTTTAGATTATATTTACGTACTTGATTATCCCCACATGCTTGTCTGTTTATGTTTGTGCTCTCCCCTAGAGGACCCTTGATACCCTTGTAGGTACTTGGATACATGAGAGAAACTTTGTCATAAAACTTCTATCTATTTCATCATTCTATTTGTCATAAAATTTTGTTTTCATGTTGGAAATTATGTAAAGTGTTGGGGAATTTAGGCCTCTTCCATGTTGACCCAATTTTTTCTTTGTCTTCTTGTTCTCTTCTTCTTGTTCCAATATATTTGCGGGCTGACAATTATATATTTTACACTATATTTATATATAGATTCATGATCAGTTCTGACCTCGAATATTTGGATCCCCTTGTGCTTTCAATCTCTTTATCTTTGTCTTCTCTTGATGTGTGAATTTTATGTGTTATCCATCATGCGATAACATCCCATGGATACATCTCGCTATGTATGTCATGACACAACATCTATCTGTCCTTCTCCTTAGAAAGTGATGAAAAGGGAGACTCCCTTTCAAATCTGATCACAAAACCTCACTAAACACAATACAAGAAGACTACAAATACATAAAAAGAATAGAATATGGAAGAGAAATCTACAAGTTATATTATATTCAAATATGCAAATATTACATCAAACTAAAGCTCACAGGCTCCCCTTCAATCCTACATGCAACACCTGCAACACATGTGTCCTCAACAATCTGAAAATTTTTTGGTAGTATCTGGGTATGCAAACTTCACTTCTCCAAGCTCCCCTTCTCAAAATGAAAAGACATGAATTAATAGAGAAAGTGGAAGGAGAAAACAACTCATAGTTTCCAAAACCATCAACTGAAAACCACCTTGAGAAAATTATGCCCAACCTTGGGAGTTTGAAAATATGCCATGAGAAATGTGGTCCAATGCATACCAACCCTCTCTTGGGCACCTAGACTCTTGACCAATCATATTTGGTGGGTTATGACATCTTTCACCTTTTACAGATTCCTTACAACTTGTTGGTTACAACTTTGCATGCCAAGACATGCAAGCAACATGCAAGATTCTTTTGCAGCCCACTTTAAGACATTTCATGACACATGCACATGCAAACAAGACCTCTTTGACCTCCTCCAAAGTGGGATGCCCAAAGGGAATATTCCTTCACAAGATACTTTTATCGAATTATTGAGGGTCTTTTTCCATCAAAATTTACATGAACATTTTCACACAAAGGGAATTTATATTGTTGCAAATGAAAATATTATTTTCTATCACCTAAGCCCTTACTGAAATCAAACAAAACAAAATAATAATATTTTTGGTCACACAGGATTGCCGGTAAACCTTGGATGCTCCTGCATCAGACACTCAGGGTAGAAGAAAAGTGACCCTGTCACTTCTCAAGAGGTTAACCAAGACATTCAACTTCAAATTTTGACAACCAAAATGTGTCCTCAATAGGCCTCCTAAACCATTTGACCAAGTACTCAAAGTATTGCTTGTGCCTTGTACTCCTACTCACCCTACTATCCAAAATTGCCTCTACTTTTTCCTCTTTTGAAGTAGGTGTTGATATATGAATTGTTTCACCTATTGTACCTTCATCACGTTCAGCTTCATGAAACTTTGTTAGATCAGAAATATTAAATATAGGTGAAATATTAAGTCCACTAGGAAACTCTACTTCATATGCATTACCTGAATCATGCCTATTCACAATTCTGCAAGGCCCAAATTTCTTTGTTTTTAACTTGTTATAGGTATCAATTGAAAATATTTCCTTTCTCAAGTGTACCATTACCTCATCACCAACCTAAAACTCCTTATGTCTCCTCTTCAAATCAACTTTGGACTTGTACTGAAAGTTCATTTTATTGATGTGATTTTGTACCTCCTCATGTATGCTCTTCATGTGCTCAACAAAATCCTCTACTTCTGCACTCTTCTTATCAATATTATCAATATTTTTCAGATATGAAACAACTCTTGGGCTGCTGCCATAAATAATTTGGAATGGTGATTTACCTATACTTCTATTCACTGAGTTGTTATATGCAAATTCTGCTTGAGGTAAAATCAAATTCCACCCCTTTGGGTTATCTCCAACTAGGCATCTCAAAAAATTACCCAAGCTTTTGTTTACCACCTTTGTTTGACCATTTGTTTGTGGATGGTAGGCTAAACAAAACTTCAAATCAATCTTCATCTTCTTCCATAGTGTCCTCCAAAAGTATCCCACAAACTTTGTATCTCTATCTGAAACAATGCTCTTTGGAAGACCATGTAGCCTCACAACTTCTTTGAAAAACAATTATACAACATTCACGACATAATTAGTCTTCTTGCATGGAAGAAAATGAGCCATCTTGGAAAATCTATCTACTACAACAAATATTGAATCATGTCCCCTTTGGGTCCTTGGAAAACCGAAAACAAAATTCATAGTAATCTCCTCCCATGGCCTCTCAGGTATTGGCAGTGGCTGATATAAATTCATGTTTTGACTTGTTCCTTTTGCTACCTGAAAAATTCTACAACCTTGCACAAATTTTCTGATATATTGCTACAATTGAGGCCAATAACATTTCTCTCCAACAAGTGCTATGGTTTTATCAAAACTGAAATGCCCTGCAAGTTCTCCACTATGTTTTTCCTTAATCAAATTTACTCTCATTGAACTTCTAGGAATACAAAACTTTTACCTTTGAACAACATACCATCTTGGATTAAATAATCCAACCACTTGGTTCTATCACCAACGATAGGCTCTCTGCAAGCCTTCCAAGCCTCTCCAAAATCTAGATCCTCCTCATACAACTCCTTCAACTCATTGAATCCAACAACCTCAATTTGTATTTCAATCAACAAACCCTATCTTCTACTTAAAGCATCTGCAACCCTATTAGACTTCCCACTCCTATGTTTAAAAAAAAAGAGCATAGCTTTGCAAGGACTCTACCCATTTCATATGCCTTTGATTTAACTTCCCTTGACTGCTCAAATATTGAAATGCTTAGTGATCAGTAAATAAAACAAACTCCTTAGGTAAAAGATAGTGTCTCCACTTTTTTAATGCTTGCACAACAACATAAAATTTCCGACCATACATTGAATATTTTCTTTTTGCATCATTTAACTTCTCACTAAAGTAATCAATGGGTTTACCTTCTTGACTTAGGACAACTCCAATCACATTTCCATTCGCATCACAATCAACTTGGAGTACCTTTGTAAAATCTGGAAGCGCTAAAACAAGTTGCTCCGTCACTTTGGCCTTCAACAAATCAAAACTTCCTGCTTCTCCTGCAGTCCATCTGAAATCTCTTTTATCTCCTCTCACGGTCTCAGTTAGTAGTGCACACATACTATTGAAACCTCTAATAAAATTTCCGTAAAAACTTGCCAAACCATGAAATGATCTCACCTCGGTAGCACTTCTAGGTGTAGGCCATTCTAAAATAGCTCACCTTTTCTAGGTCCATCTTGAGACCTCTTGAAACAATGAAGCCCAAGTATACCAATCCCCTCTTCATAAAGATGCACTTCTTCAAGTTAATGAGAATTTTCTTCCCTCAACTTTTTAAAAACAAATATGATATGTAACAAATGCTCCTCTAGTGTTTACTAGAGATCAATATATCATCTAGATAAACAATAACAAATTTTCCCAAAAACTCTTTCAATACCTCATTCATCAATCTCATAAATATACTAGGAGCATTGGTTAGTCCAAAAGGCATGACCAACCATTCATACAAACCTTCCTTGGTCTTGAAAGTTGTCTTCCACTCATCACGTTCTCAGATTCGTATTTGATGATAACCACTCTTCAAGTCAATCTTGGTGAAGTATTCAGCCCCACTCAAACAATCCATGATATCATCCATTCTGGGTAATGGAAATCTGTATTTGATGGTGATCTTATTGATAACCATTGAGTCAATGTACATTCTCCATTCTCCTTCTTTCTTTGGTGCCAAAACAATAGGCACTGCACATGGGCTTAGGCTCTCTCGAATCAAGCCTTTCTGCAACAATTCTTGAACTTGTTTGTTCAATTCTTCACTCTCAATTGGAGACATTCTATGGGATTCTTTGTTAGGAAAACTTTCTCCTGGTATTAGATCAATTTGATGACTTATCTTCCTCACAGGTGGCAGCCCCTCAGGTGCATTGTTAAAAACAATTTCTTGAAACTCAACAAATCTGCAACCTCCACTGGGACATCTTCCAGATTTTCACCATTAGACTTAGGAATCAAAGCAAAACAAACTTTTTCATGCCTCATACCATCTAGGGATTTTCTTGCATCCACTAAAAAAACTCTTGCATTACCACAAACTTGAACCAAATCTTCTTTCAAAGGTTTCAATTTATGCTTCACACCATCCTTAGTTATGGTGTATGTATTAGCACAACCATCATGCATTGCTTTCCTATCAATACTGCCAAGGCCTTTCTAACAAAATATGACATGCATCCATAGGAATTATATCACACAATATTTCATCAAAATATCCTCCTATTTTAAATTTTACCAAACATTGTTCACTGATCAAAAGCTTTTGGTTATCTTGTACCCACGATATTCGGTACGGTTTTGGGTGCTTTCTTCTCTCTCGCTTCAATTTTCTAACCATTTCTTCGGATACCAAGTTATCCATGCTTCCACTATCTATGATGACATTACAAGCTTTCTCTTCGCATTTGCATCTTGTCTTGAATAATCTCTTTCTTTGAATTGGTTCATCTTCCTCATTCAACAATACTCTTTTTGTCATTAGGACTTCACCTCCTTCTGCTTCTTCGGATTGTGATGAGCATGCATCCTCTGGATTCATGTTTGCTGCTGTATTATGATTTTTTGGTCTTCTATTGGTCCTTTCTTAATTGTGAGGGCAGTCATAAGCTCTATGCCCCTCTTCACCACATCAAAAATAGGTTCCGTGAAAGACACCTCTTCCGAATCCTCTACCTGATCTTCCTCTACCTCTTGGATTTTGATCTTTGGGAGGATGATAATTTTTTGATTTTTGATTTTTGCTACTACCTTGGTCTTCAAATTTCTGATTTCTCTAATGTCCATCATAACTTCTTCCTCTGGTTCTTCTACCGCAACCTCTTCCTCTTTTTTTACTTTTAAATTTTCCGTTCAATCTTTCTTCAACTTTCAATGAAAATTGATATGCATCCTCAATGGTGGTCATTCTCACCAATGCCAATTCTTCTTGTATGCTTGGATTCAACCCATTAATGTAACAAGCTACCTTCTCCTTAGTTGCTTTGGAATGTCCTGTTCGAATCAGGACCTTGTGAAATTCTTTCGTGTATTTTTTTCACCATCCTCGTTCCTTGTCTCAAGCTTTGCATCTTTTTGAGTAGCTCCAACTCATAATCTACCAGAATAAATTTTCTTCATTTTTGCCATCATCCTATCCCATTTGGAAATTTTTTGTTTCCCTTTTCTTCCTCTTTCAAGTTGTATTTATTTCCACCAAATGCTTGCATGGCCCTTTAACTTTGTTTTTGCAAACCTCAATTGGTGAGGGTCTTCAATCTCTTCAAAGTCGAAAAACTCTTCCATGTCATTAATCCAATCTATCAACTCTTTAGGATTTAAACTTCCATTAAAGGTTGGAACCTTCATTTTTGGCTTCTTTCCAATCTGTGATATAGCTCTCAACAATATGATTTCTTCAGGATCTACTTGTTCCTATTCTTCCTCTTCCAATTCTTCTTCAGTTTCATCCTCACTATCATCTCTTTCTCTATGCACTTCTCTTCTATGGATCTCTTCATGCAAAGTTTCTATTTTCCTTCCGAGGACTCTAATTTCATCTCTAGGAGGGTCTTTTCCTCCACCACCTCTGCCTCTACCTCTACCACGATTGGAAACTCTTGGAGGCATTTTAATCTTCACCCACAACTCATAGGTCCTACTGTAAACTGCCTCTCTTCGACACTCTGTTTACAGTCTCAAGACAACATACTCTGATACCACTGATGAAAAGGGAGACTCTCCCTTTCAAATATAATCACAAAACCTCACTAAACACAATACAAGAAGGCTGCAAATACATAAAAAGAATAGAATATGGAAGAGAAATCTGCAAGTTATATTTTATTTAAATATGCAAAATATTACATCAAATTGAAGCTCATGGGCTCCCCTTCAATCCTACACGCAACACCTGCAAAAAATGTGTCTTCAAAAATTTGAAATTTTTTTGGCAGCATCTGGGTATGCAAACTTCACTTCTCCAAGCTCCCCTTCTCAAAATGAAAAGGCATGAATTAATAGAGAAAGTGGAAGGAGAAAACAACTCATAGTTTCCAAAACCATCAATTGAAAACCACCTTGAGAAAAGTATGCCCAACCTTGGGAGTTTGAAAATATGCCATGAGAAATGTGGTCCAATGCATCCAACCCTCTCTTGGACACTTAGACTCTTGACCAATCAGATTTGGTGGGTTATGACATCTTTCACCTCTTACAGATTCCATACGGCTTGTCGGTTACAACTTTGCATGCAAAGACATGCAAGCAACATTCAAGATTCTTTTGCATCCCACTTTAAGACATTTCATGACACATGTACATGCAAACAAGACCTCTTTGACCTCCTCCAAAGTGGGATGCCTAAAGGGAATATTCTTCACAAGATACTTTTACCGAATTATTGGAGGTTTTTTTCCATCAAAATTTACATTAACATTTTCACACAAAGGGAATTTCCATTGTTGCAAATGAAAATATTATTTTCTATCACCTAATCCCTTATTGAAATCAAACAAAGCAAAATAAAAATATTTTTGGTGACATAGGATTTCCGGTACACCTTAGACGCTCCTGCATCAGAATGACTTATGCTCCTATGTGTAGCACACATCATTCTAAGGGGGGCTATCATATCTTATTATTTTCATATTTGATTTTTCAAAAATATGTCTTAAAAATATTTGTCTTATGATCTCATTGTCTAGCTTGGGGGCAACTTGACTAGACTTGTCTTTTATCTTGATCTCGTCATCTAGCTCGGGGGAAACTTGACTAGACTTGTCTTTTCTGTGACTATCCTACAACATAGTTTGTAGCAGCCACATTCCTATTCACTTGTTATATGGTCTCTAGCATAACACAACTTGCTAGCTATACCTATCAACAATATCTTTATATTTTATCAGATTTATCATGTATATTTTCACTTTTTCACCTAACATGTTTGTCTATAACTAACATGTTTGAGGTGAGATTGCAGTCAACTTTGTAGTATAGAAGACTCGTGTCCTCTTCGCGTCCTGGCTCAGCTTCACAACCACATATATTGGATCGAAGAGCTACGTCCTCTTCATCTTGGGTATATTCTATCCAAGCTCTTTCTTTCTCTACTTTAGCTCACATCTGCTAGAATAAATATGCTCACTAAAGTGGGGGAAAAATGTAATTTCTAAAATTGCATCCTATGCAACTTCACATTCCATAAATATCTCCTTTAGATAAATTAATTTGATAATGCAATATTCCCTTAATTTTGTCCTTAACCCACTTGTTCTTGGTCATTAAGATGAATTTTTGTGGTAGACGACTATGCATTGTGCATATGTCTATGCACCACGTGAATGTCCTGAAAAGATTCTTGGCTGTAGTAAGTGTTTGGACATTATATTTCCTACCTACCTGCGAGTGTAATGCTTCTTCAGCTTGCACCTGCGCCAAGAACAACCCCTACATGCATATACTTCATTTTCTTTCTCATTTGGCCATTCATTCAATCTACTTTTTCATTCTCTCACTCTTCTCAAGCTCTTTTCACTCTTTCTTGCACTTCTACCCCATCTTCTACCACCTTCATGGTACTTTGGCTCTCTACATCAAAGATTTGGCATTCTTAGCATATCTTGTACAAGCTTGGAGGTTACAACTCTTCCTTTTGACATTTCTCACTTGCTAAAGGAGGGTAAGTGTAGCTTTCTTGTTGCATTATCTATTTACTTTTCTAGCACAATATTCTAGCATGTCTATTTACTTATTTATCTCATCTATTATTTTCTCTATCTCTATCTATCTAGCTGTCTGTGGAGGTGGGAACACCTATATGGGGGTTTAACTAAAGAAAGCCCCTAAAATAACCCCAACCATTTTCTCATTTTTATGTGCAGGTATTAAAGGTGTAGCTTTACTAGAGGTTTCATTCTTGGACCTCTTGTGAGTGTCTCCTTTCTTCTTCTTTGTTTTATAATTTTCTTTTCATTTTCTTTAGTACATGTTTGTATTTATTATTTCTCTTTTATTCTAGTACATTTTGAGTATTTAGTGATTGAAACTTTTAGTAGGTTTTTAGTTGTTTTATGTGGTAAACTTGGTTTTCATCAGTACAAGACTACAATGTGCTATGGGGATGTCCACGTTTCGTGATGTCATCCTTGGGAAAGAACCTATTAGTTTGTCCAGAAGACCTCAACAACCTACTCTTTCAATCTCTTAAACTCTCATCCTTTTATTCTGCACAAAACATAAATAAACCTCATCTCTCATCCTGTCACCTGAGCTTTGATCCTTTAGGTAGTTGAGGGCTATTTTCCCCTTTGGACCTCAATGTCTTTAGGGTGTTGAATATCCTCCTCTACATAAAAATAAAGATGCCTCCTCCAAGTGTTGCTCAAAAGTATCCACAATCATGTGAAACTGTAATGAATGATCAAGTGGAGGATGTAAAAGAGGTTCTAAATGTTCTTTCACAACAACTGAAAAAGAACCATCTCAATCAAAGAGAAGATGAATATAATCAATGATGTCTCCCAAATCAGAAATGTGGGACTCTACAAACAAACTTACAATGCTTGTCAAGTACTCATATCTAATAACTATATTTAAAACAACATATATCCTGTTGCACGAAGTCATTGAGAAATATGCACCTTAGCACTTAGTTGGGCGTGACTGTAAGCCAAACACCCAAATCTAGTATCCTCTTTATTTCCTAGCTTTGGCGGTTTTCACTTCATGAAAAGACTTATCCACCACAGACACATGGTGCTCTCGCACTCACTTGTTGCAAACAATGCCCAACTTTCTTTTGGGGTATCACTATGGTGCCACATGGTAGTGCTGATGTTGTCGATACATTAAAGATAGGTATTTTTAAGGTATGGACCCATGTTTCAATGTGGCATCACCATGCACCTTGAAGAGTGAAGGAACTCTCTTTGTGAGAAAAGGATGCACCATTGGTTGAAGGTGCCACAATAGGCCAGATGAAGCATGTGTGAACATTTGAAGGTTGCTAAGCATTAAGGTAACACCATGCCTGGGATCTGTAGATCACATATGGTGGTGCCAAAATATTTCCATGATCTGATTCTATTGCCAAACTTTCATGATGAAGAACACTCATGAGGCAACATGTGTCTTCAAGGTTCCAAGTGTCAAATTTTCTCGGCCTCAAGAGTCTTAACCATGTAGGGAAACAAGGCTTATTTATTTTAGGATGATATCATTGTAAGGGGTTTCATTTTTGAGATTCAGTGGGTTATGTTCATTTAATTTTGATTCCAACTTCAGTTCTTCTCTCGATGAGACTTCATTTAGTTTTTTTTGAAGAGAATAGATTGTAGCTTTTAGTTTTTGAATAGAGATAACAACAGTTTATTGTTTTCATTTCAAAGGCCTTAGCAAGTACCCCTCACAAGAAGGATTGACTATTTTGTATTGTACCTTTGGGCTTCTGAAATATGTTCTCCAACAATGAAGAGGATGTGGTGTTCTTTGCCAAACTATGTGAACTTAATATCCGTTTGTTATTTCTAATTCCTCACTTTTATAGTATAAATTTTTATAAATATTATAGACCTTGAATCATGCAAGAGCTCTTTTAATTGTCTGTAATGTTTGGGAGGTTTCGATCTATATTAAACAAACAAGTAGTGAATACCAAAGGTGTTTTTGATGTATTGCCTTAGTTTTATCTTAGTTTTTCTTGCTTTCTCTCATCCCTTTTCCTCTTAAAGCAATTGGAGATTCAACTTATAAAATCTCGAAGGTTATTTCATAGATAGAAAAATTAAGTCCCACATCTATGAAACTTCCCATAGGACATTGTTTGTCTAGAAGTGAGGGTTTTAAGAATCAATAGTTCTTTTTCTGGCATGCCCGGTGGGACTATTCAGACCTAACTAGTAGTAAGATTTTATGAGTCAGAGCCTATTACAAGGTCATTTGCAACATAAAATATAGGTTTATTTCTACCACCTCTTGTGGTTGTAACTTTCCTAAGGGCTGTGGTTTCAAGAACAACACAACAACCACCTCAAATGGATATGCCAGGACCACTCAAAAATTTTGTTGCATGGAATAGTGGTAGCCCACTCATTTTGCCAACAACTCTAGCTACTTGGGATCCGATTCCTACTAATGCCTTAAAGGAACTCCTTGTTGGAAATTGGAAGGTTGTCATTGATGTCAACAATGGAATATGGATGATTGTTAGTGATGTACATTATTTGTATAGATCAGTACTTGCTTCGGTAATGGAAGTCTGTTGATATGGTATTTTGGTCAAGATTATCTTAATTTGTAAGATTATTTTAGAAGCTAATATTATGGTCTATCTCAGCATTGTTTGCATCCACTAACAAGATTTCAGTTGACTAGGCTTTACAATTGGAAAGATATTGTCACCAGTAGTTTGGGAAATAGTGTTTTGCTTATATACTAGTTCAATATGCCAATTTTTTTGGTCTGGATTTCACCTCAAAGAAATTTACCACTACAAGACTTTGTACATAGGCTTGTGACTACAAGATGCATCTTACATTGAAGTTTTGTGATATGTGAAGGCATACATAAGATATGAATAAGAGTGTTCTTCTCTAAAGACTAATGAGTTTCTATCATTGTTGAAGGAGATTCCACATTTTCTCAAGATTAATTATTTTGTTTTGCGGTGTTGAAGATAAGTTATTTAGTGTCATCTAAAGAAGAAATTGATGTGTTAACAAGTTTTTGTGTTACACGTTTGATGAATTGTATGTACGTTTGGAGTTTTGATGTTTTAGGTCTAACTCTGGCTGACCTAATTATGAATTAGTGTTAAGGAGTTTAAACATGTGTTGTGAATGTTAAATGGATCTATCATATGTCCATGCCGACTAATATTATGCGAAGATGAATGTGTTTTTGAGGTTAATACTAAAAAACTTGGTTTTGATTTGAAATGGGGTTACTCCAATTAGGCCGACCTAATTGATGTACTTGATTATATATGGTATATATGTGAAATTTTTTGAGATAGAAGAAGAAATAGAGAGGAGATCATGTGTGAGCAAATGAAATAAAAAATGTCAAAATGATTGAGAATTGCTAAATACTACAAATTTGTATGAATAAGAAGACATATGTGTTGCATGCACTTGCAGAGGAGTGTTTCATATATTGTGCTTCACCAAAACTAAACTCCAACACAAGGAAGGTGCATTCTATCTTAGTTCATCTCTTAGTAGTGAGCCATACTTTGTTTTGTAAACTATTTAAGCCTGTGAGCCTTCAAGGACAGTGTGTCCTAACAGTGAGCCATTGTAATATTCTATATCCAGATATATTATATTGTCAGCTAATCCTTAGCATGGTTTTTCCCATTTTGGGTTTTCCACATAAAAATATGGTGTTGATGTGTCTTATGGTATCATGCTCTTTTCAATGTATTCATTCTTGCTTGCAGTTAAATATGCTTTAATAATTGGATGGTTTATAGTTGAATGGTTTAATGGAATACTGATTCACCCCCTCCCTCCCAGTATTTTGGGTGTTCAACAATTGGTATTAGAGATTGGTTCCTTTGAAGAAGTCTAATAGCTTGAGGAAGGTCCTGAAATTCAAATACATGGAAAATAAAAAATCTCTTATTCCTCCAGAAGAGATTCTTAATGAACATTCAAAAGAAAATAAAGATTTGAAGGATAGCCTAAAAGAAGCAAATGAGTTCATTAAGAAGCTAAAGGAAAGATATAGAGAAGTCAATGATCAATTAAAGAAAGTAGATGAGGACATCACCAAACTAAAAGAACAACTGGAAGAAAAAAGGAGAATTGAAGACTGCCAGAAAGCTGAAATTCAAAGGAAGATGGATGAATGTGCAAAACTTGAATAAGAAGTGGTAATTATGAAATCAAATATAGAAAAGGTAAGAAGACATGAGGATAAATTTGTGACAAGTTCTACAATGCTGGATGAACTGATTGGAGGATAGAAACCCTCTAAGGACAAAAGTGGTTTGAGATTTGAAGGAAAAATTTCAAAAGAAAATCAATCTTCTGACATGAAGATTCAAAGCAATGGTAGATAATTCAATAATCTAAGAAGAAATACTAGAAGGATTCCTATCAGACAACCTAATGCTCAAAGGTACTTATCTTTTAACAACGTCTCTTATTCTTGCAATAGGTTTGGACATAAGGCAAAAGATTGTGAAAATAAAATGAAACAAAATGATGGAATGAATCAAAATACTTTATCATCCTCTGGTCAATGTTGTTAATGCAAGAGGATTGCATATAAAGCTATAGAGTGCAAAATTAAGAAGTTGAACAAGACAATTTATCCATTCAATGGCTATTGTTATCACTATAATTTATTTGGACACAAGGCTAACCAATGCAAATATAGATTGAATAAAGGACAATTTGGATGGAAGAATGTTGTTTGTTATAATTGCAACATACTAGGACACTTTTCTAGAGACTGCAGAAGTAGTAATATGAAAAGTGACTATCCATTAAAGAGACATGAACCAATCATTAAGATTGATCCGAAAAAGGTTAAGAAGGAAATGGAAAGGATTTGGAGAAAGGAAGGAGAATCTAAAAAGCAAGGAGAATAAAAAATATCAATTTCATCTATGCCATCCCCCGGTGTAGACAATCCCATCAAAAATTAAATCCGGGCAATGGCTAAGGGGGAGCAATAATTAGAAAATTTAATATCACTTTTTTTAGGATATATGATGTCATGTCATGACATAAGTGCATTTATTAAGGTAACAAATTCATATTTCATGTGAAAGGAATTTTTAGATGCACATGTGCAAAGAATGAATTCTACAAAGCTTGAAAAGATGGAAGTATACACTAATTTTGAAGTCATCTACTTGTGTTCTGAAGCATTTATTGCTGAAGCAATTGAGATCAAAGAAATAAATTTAAGTGTGTTAAAGAAAAATCATTTGATGAAAGGAATTTGTGGAAGAGAAGAAGCGTGCAGAGGAAGTTTGATGAAACCAAAGCATTTCCATACCACATAAATTCAAAGTTTGGTATTGGTGTGTAAGCAAGAGGTAAGTCATTGCTATACATTATTCTCTCTGAATTGTTCAATTGAATTTTGTTGAATGTGATCTATATACCTCGAGTAGTAGACAATTCAGTGAGACTAGAACCATAGCTTAAAATGTATCTTGTTAAAACCCTAGAACTCGATCCCTTGGGTGCAATTTCAAAAGTTCCCCTTGGTGTTCTTCTAATTGAAGACATTGGGGTGTATATTCATAGAAAATTGGAAGAACCGACCTATGGAAAAGCTCACATATTATGGTTTGAAGAATTAAGTGGAGAAGATTTTACTTTGAAACCGAAATACAATGTACTTACAAAGATGAATTTGGATGTATGGGATCAATTTCCAGACTTTAGTAATGAAGAGAGATGTATTAGATTGGCACTTAGCAGATTTCATGATCAATTTGTGTGGCTTGACAAGTTGCATATAATATCCAAAGAAGGAATTAGAGATGTTACTAGGTTATTATCCACTAGACCTACTCCTGAACATAATCTTGATAAAGGAAAGGTATTAACAAAGAACACAAGTACTTGAATTACTAATCCAATTGTTTAGTATGCAATTTTGGTTATTTCACACTTGATTTTTGGTGATAATGATGTCTCTACCTCTGCCATTGATTTAGCAGTAGAAATGGTTGAGAAGAGGACATAATATGATCTTTGTGAGTTGTTCCAACAACTACTATTGGAAAATCTAAGTGGTATGAAGAAAAATAAATGCACATTTAGATATGACATTGATATTATGCCTAAATTTCTACTTTATGAGAGAAGTTCCTAGAATAGGAGAAGTTGTTTGAGTAAATACCAAACCGGTTGATCATTAGATCAAAGAATTAATGAGATTTTTTATTTATTTGGATGCACAAGGAGATGCTCTTGCTGCATTCTTTGGAAAGTTTTAGAGAAGAATGAATAGGAGAGTTCCAAGAGAACTAGTCACAAAGTATAGGGATGCTATAACATTTTTGGTATCCACTGATAGATGCATTATCGAGGTAGTTGAACCAAGGACACATGGATTCGCAAGCTGGGGTATGAAATTGAAAAGGATTATGCTACTATTTGTATTAAAATGTTAATCAATAGCCCTCAAGATCCCAATAGACCTTGATTTGGAACTTACATTGAAATAGCTCAAGAAATTCTTCAAAAATTTGAGTTGGTCTTTGGTAAATCAATGATTGCCTTCAATGAAAAGAGAAAATTTACTGAGGTTCATGCATTAGTTTCTTAGGTTGAGCCAACTCCAAGAAGACTTAAGCAGCTAGCTAGGAAAAAGGCACATTTTCAGATAATTCCTAGAGCAGTCACTAGTTCTTCTCAGTCCATTGTAGAAAACACAAATTCATTGACTGATAAATTCAAAGAACTGAAGAGTCAAGCAATAAGTGAAATGGTCACTTGGGTCAAAGAAAAAGGATTGTTGGAAATTGAAGATAGATGCAAATCTCCATGCTGCACTGCATTTGAGAAAATTAAAGAGGTTCAAGAGTGTGAGTAAGAGGCCAAAAGTCTATTCTCATTTTGTTGTACATGCCCTGATGCGATTCAAATATTCAAGGTTGCTGAGGACACTATTGAGACTCAAATAAAATATGCTTCCAACACATTTAATCTAGATCTTGATCTGGATGATCAAACTTGGTACAGATTAACAAAGTTGCATGAAGAATATCTTGCATTAAGTCATCCTCATCTTGGTTTGTCAAAAAGGGGTTGTGTTTTATAGTTGTGAGAGTTTATAGGGAATAGTGGTCTTCTTCATCCAAGGTAGGCCATATAGTCTACTCCAAATTTTCATGAGGTTGATTTGGTGCATAAAGAACCAATTTCTTGGCCACAATCCCATTTGATATAATCATGTTCCCAAATGTACAACCTATGAATGCATTAGTTGTAGCTAACAATGGTCTACCTAAAATAAGTGGATATCTTGCAAGGTTGACCTTTGGATACAAGACTATGAAATATGTAGGATACTCCCATGAATCTAATGCTATGACTAAGTCCTCAATGATCCCCTCAGGTTTCACTGTTGACCTATCTTCCAATTGTAAAATAGTTGGTGTATGTCTAAGGTTAGCTAGCTGAAGGAGCTACATTGTTTCCTTAGTCATGACATTAATTGCTTCCCCTAAGTCAATCAAAGTGTTCTTAATAAGGGTCCCATTCATATTAACATCTACTATTAGACTTCCACAGCCAATATATTTAGGGACAATTATATTCCCTAGCATGATATCAACAAGGTTCCCTAGGACATGAACTGTATGGAGGTCTTTCCTCTTTCTCCCCAGTTTCTTAAGACAAAGGTCTCTTATTGTCTTAGTATAGATTGAGATATCCATGATAGCTTGAATGAGGGGGATTTTGATACTGACATGCTTAAGTTGACCCAATAGGTCTATCTCAGCTTGGGTATGATGTTTTTGAATGGCTAAATGCTCAGGGAAAGGAGGCTCTAAACTTGACATAGTCTGGTTACCTACTTTGACCCAGGCTCCAGAGGTGAATTATCTAAAGATTCAAGTGTGGGTTCCTCATCTACCATCTCAGTGATTTGAGGGGATGAAGTCCCAACCAGTGTTTTCCTTGACTTGAGATGGAAATCACTCACCTCTACCCCATAAGTGGGGTATTGAATAGCCTTGTTAGCATATGCCTATTGGATAGGATTGTTATTGGGGTTAGGTGCAGGTTGGGAAGATAATGGTGGTTCTCTTGGTGGTTGAGATGTTGGGTTTGATGGATTGGGCATGATGGCCTTCTGTTGTGGCTGAGAAGGTAGCAAAGACTATTGGTGATTCACATTTTGGTGCTGCCATTGATTTTGCTGCATTGGCCATTGAGGGTTATAATTGGCACCTTGTAAATTTTGTTGTGGACATACATTTGGTTACTATTGGTTCCAATTTTGTTGAGGGTTTTTCCATTGGTTTGGATTATTTGGCCAAGTCTAAGAATTCCAACAAGAGAAATTTTGATTATCAATTGGAAAAGATGTATAGAAATTTAGAGGGTCTTGTGGCATACCTTGTCTTGGATACCATGGCCTTATTTGTGCAATATAGAATAGCTTTCCATCTTCACCTTCTAGTGGATGAAAATCTGGTTTCTCTAATTTGTCTTCTATAATACTTGCCACCCTTTAACACTTGCAGTTGGCTTTTCTTTTTTTTGCAATTGGGGTATTATTTAGTACATATTGCTTCAAACTCCTACTTCTTTACATGTAGATTGTCCAATTGAGTAGCAAGATGACTTTTAATGTATTCCTTCATCTTGGATAGTAGGTTACTTAACTCCACTCTTGAAACCCCATTGGATGTCTTGCCAACGGTAGATGTTCTTCCCCCCTTGAACTTTTGGTGAAGGTCCTTGAGTAGTTTCTATAAACCTTGCAAATATCTTCAAAGATTAATTGAGACACATCCCATTGCCCAATAAGATTGAGGGCATCCATAAAATCATCATTGACTCCTCTTAAAAACACAAGCTTTAGGGATTCTTCTGAGAGTCTATTATGTGAGTTTTTCTTCAAGCATAATTTGAACCTTTCTACATATCATCCAATGGTTCATCCTATTTCTAATTCATTCTAAAAATACCATCTCTTCTCCTACCAAATCCTCTTCAATAGTCTTGGTATTTCTCCAAAAATTTCTTTTTCATGGTGTTCCAATCTAGAACAACATCTCTAAGAAGATATCATATGATGAGAAAAATAAAACATTTAAATTTTGAAGGAAGGAGACATTAAGACTCCCCCTTATTGTAATTCTTACTTTAGAATTGAAAAATAAGACTACTTGATGAGTGGAGTGAAATAGTCCCTTCCATCTATTAAAAAATAAGAAATGAATACTTTTCTAAATGTCTTAATTATATTTTGATAAGTCACATTTGTTAGCTCACTTCCTCATACAAAAACCAAGCTCTTATGAGTAAAGTCTGTATAGAGGATCTGTGAGCAATTTCTTTAAGTGTGTAAGCAACAAAAGCATTAGGGACAAATGAATTTTGGATTGTAATTTTATAAGAATAGTAGGATATTTGAGATACAAATATAGAATCATAAACGTCCAAATGTCATAATTATGAACACTTGAATTTATCTCATTAAAAGGATGTTGTATCCCCACTTTAGGCATTTAAATCTATTGCATTATGAAAACTAATATATAGATTCATCACCAAATCAATTAAAGAGAGACTCACAATGGTGCTTGATCATGTTACATGTGAAGGCAATGTGGATGTGTTTAAGATAAATGAACAATGGATGGTATTTTTATAGCCTAGGAAATGTTTCTCCATCAACAAATACAACAAAGGAGAATTTTATGGTGATTAAATGAGACATGCAATGGGGAGCTTCTTTAAGGATGTAAAGTAATTTTTTTTCTTTGATTATACCTTGGTTAATCAAATATATTTGTTTTGTAATGATCGCCTTATAACTAATAGTTTTTTAAAAGTAGTAACTAAATTAGTCAACATCTTTCATTTGATTTAGGAGTACTGACTTCAAAAATTTTCCAACCACAATCATGGAGATGAATCTACACCACCAATCACATACTTACACTAGAATGTGGTAAGTTCCCAATGTTAGGGTCATCTCTATACCCATACCTCAACATTTATGGTTCATTTGTAAAGGCCCTATCAATGCATCCCTTTTTAGAATTAGAGGCTTCATAGCTTGTACACAAATGATAGAGAAATTACATCCTCACATTTGGGATGAGATCTTTGATATTTCTTGTAAACCACAACTATTCCTTGAGATTATGATTTTAATTTAGTCCAATTATAATATAATGATATCAAATGTATTAGATAATTAAGTGTTGAGGATCAATGAGAGCTCAAAATATCCCTAATTTCATGGAAATAGGTTGGATATATTTTGAATTGGAGGGAAGAATTTGAATTTGAAAAGAGAATATTCTCTAGGAATATTTTTTGTGCAAGTTGGAAAGTTAGAGGAAAATTAGTTAATTAAACCATTTATAAAACCTTTTAATTGCGCAAGTTCGAAGAATTAATATATTTAATTAAATAATTGGGAATTATTAATCAAGAGGGATTATTAATATGAAAATGATGAATTAATCAAATAACCTTAATTATTCAATTAATAGGGGAACAAAGTGAATTTAACTAAATAATTGGACATTATTTAATTAAATGGAGGAAATAAGGTGATTATGAGAGTTAATGTTGTTAATAAGTGAAATAAATATGTGATATTTTTAGGACATTTTTGGGTGTCTACATTTTTCCCCTTTTTGAAATGAGGTACCTATTGTGTTGTTTCAAAGACTTGATGTTGCTATTTTTTTAAAAAAAATCTCTTTATTTTACTTGATGCCCCACTGTGCCCCAACAGACAAAGGAATGTATCATGGTATTAGTGCTATCACCCAACATGACTTATTTTAAAAACATAAAACCCCTATTTTTTTGTGGGTGCCTTATCTTGTTGTATTCATTTTTAAAACTATTTTTAGTAATATGATTATATACAAAAATTATATTTTGATCCATGTTATTTGCTTTATTTTTTGACTATAGGAAAAATCTCAAATTTCCCTCAAAATTATTAAACATCTTTGATCATTGGAGGCCAATTATATATATTCTCTAGAAGATGTATGTTATATTATTAATAAAAATGAATTCCTCTTAATTTGATAATTGGATTGCTTGGTTATATTTCTAGATAGTATCCGCCATCAAATTCAAAACTAAAATTCCAATGGAATTCCATTCAAACATGTATTACACTAGCAATGAGGAGAAAAAGACAGCTAGATTGTGCGGCCACTTACCTCATTAAATTGCTTGGAATGTGCAGGTTGGACATTCATTGAGAGAAGTGTTGCAAAACATAAATTTATTATTATTTCTATTATAACCATAAAATGTTTCTTCCTTGAATGTTAGAAATAATCATCACCTATAAATTAAGAGATGTCCTATAATTTGCATTGTCATGCATATAAAATATTATCATATGTAGAGGCTCCAAGTTTATATTGTTGTAAGTATGAAGGTGTTGTCATTGATGTCAACAGGATGTCAACATGTTGGTGTTGTCTTGATGTCAACTATGTGTTGAGGAAGAGTGTTACATGTTGAAGATATCAAGGATATTGAGAAAATTGTAAAAGAGAGGAAAACAAGTTGTTGCAGGTTGTTTGTGCAAGTATAGTTGAGATATTGAGGAAGTGTTGTGAGTACATGGAGCTATCTTTGTGTTACATTGTCTGGAGATGTGTTGGAATGAAGTAATGTGCTGAGATGATGTCTTGGGTACTTGGTTTCCCAAGTGATTTTTAAAAAAAATGATAAACAGACAAAACAATGTTGTGCAAGTGTTCAAAACGTGCTCCAGTATGTGCTCTATGTTTCTTCTATGTTGTTAATATGCCTGTGCAGATCTGATATGTTGTTCAAGGTTGTCAGTAGTTGCTATATTCAAAATTTTGGTTTATGGATCACTATGCAATGTGAGATATATGCACAAGTGTGTGAACCAATTTTTTAGTGTTATTTTATGTGGTCTAGGAGAAATGTATTTGCTTTGAATTTCTTTGCATTTTGGTTTTAGGTTGCGCGAATCTGGGAATTTTCTTATAATATTTGTATCTTCAAGGTTTCACTTGATTTGGTATAGTACAATGTGTGTTTCATGCATCAGTGTGTGTATAGGGCTAACCAAATGTTCTAGGTTGAAATAATTCTATGATGTGGGTTTGGATAAAGTAATTGTTGGATATTAGGTGGTTCATGGATTGTTCTAGATTGTATAAAAGATATTTGTGTGGTCTACATGTCATCTTGATCAAATGGGAAGCATGCACTTAATGTTTTATGGTGTTTAGCACAGGTAACGACTGGCCTGGTGTTAATGCTACATGTGAAGATTGTGGAAGCATATTAAGGCGTGTTAGGATTAATTTGGGTCCTAAAGAAGGTTTTATACAGGTCTCCTTCATTCCTATCCACCGCGGGAATGTTTGGGTGTTGACCTAATTTGAAATTGTAAGTATAACGAATCATCATAATAGAACAATAAGATAAATCATCGAAATAGGACAATAAGATAAATGGACATCCCCCTAAATCATTTTAAAGACATCCTCGAGAGATCATCAGAATAGGACAATAAGATAAATCAAAGAAAAGATAAAAAATTCCAATGTCATCATATCTCTTGCCATAGAGAATTGTTTTAGATTGACATCCAAAATGATGTCTACTGTAGGAAAGATCTATCCATAAGACATGCATTTGATGTTGATTTGTTGTAAATGTTTGATAGGTTGTTGATATGAGGGCTAATCAACATGTTTGAAAATGATCAAGACTTATAATTTTGTGTGAAAGTTTGTGTTTCAATGAATATTGTACTTGTTTCTATTTGCTTCACTAAAGCTGAGGGTGATGATAAGTTTATTATGGATGAGAATGAAATGAGATATTTGTCTTGTTTTAACAATTTTCAAATGTTTTTGACCTTTGACGATATTTTGAGGCTATTTTTAGAATTTTGATGTTTTCTAAGTTTGTTTTTGATATTTTCAAGTTTTTGATTTTTTTTGAGTATTTTGCAAAACATTTGTAGTTGTTTTTTATATTTTTCAACATGTTTGTATTGAGAGAATAGGACCTAAGGGGCATACCTATGCCTTGAGGGCTCATCAGAGATGGCCTTGCCTACATGAATGCACAAAGGCTTCGTAGTTCAATTATTTTGAATTGGATTAGCACATGATGGATAATGATGTTTTTGGGGATTTGAAATTTTTATGGATGTTTTTGGATTTTGGACATGTTTTGGATGTTTTTTGGATTTTTAGCATCTTTTGGATGTTTTTGGATTTTTCAACATGTTTTGGATGTTTTTTTGATTTTTGACATGTATTCAAATGTTTTTGGATTTTGATGTATTTAGATGTTTTTGGATTTTGTAGTTTTGGGATGGTACCTATATCACAATGTCGAGATCACATTTGTGAGATATAGGACATAGAAAAAGATTTATTCAAAAGCAAGATGCAAGTACTTTCCCCTAGTGTCTAGCAATATATGGAACTCCATGAACAGATGCATAAATCAAGATGCTGGATGGATAGGTATGTGAAGGATGCCAAGGATTATCTTGTGATAGGATAACATGTTTGGATAGAGAATGGTTACTTGGATAGTGCTATATGTAGGCTATGGGATAGCATGGGATAAAATAGGATCAACAACAACGACCATGTCAAGATTTTTCCACAAGCGATTTTGAAGTGTATCCCAAACCTTTATAGATTTGGACAAAATGGATTGGATAGATGGATTGTGTATTTATTATGATGGATGGAATGCTAGATTTATTATGGAGGGGATGAGATGCTTCCACTTATAATGGCACACGTAGATGCTCAATTCTACTCATGACACCTGTTTTCTAGGTTTTCATCATGGTACTTGTCCAAAGCACCACCCAAGTGGTTTTCACTAGAGGATATTTTTTCTCTTTATTATTTTCTTGATTTTTTTGATTTCATGAATTTTGAATGCTTAGATCATGTCGAACCACTTGGTGGTGCTGATGGATATGTTTTCAAGATATGCCAATAATATCTTGCATGGAGGAGTTGCTTTGCCAAGATGTGGGCACTTGAATGTAACCCTGGAATGTTCTTGTCTTCGTCGATACCAGAGTTAACCTTACCTAGATGTGTACATTATGATAGAGTGCCCTTAGAGTCCTCATGATAAAGAGTTGTTGCCAAGACATGGTCAATGTGAGATTTGGATATCATTGATTTCAAGGTGGATGGAAAAATGCAATGAGAGATATAAGATGTAGATGGATTGGTCAATAGTTTGGATAATGGATCTTTGATTCTGCAAACTTGGAATGATGAGCAATGAAAGGTGGATATGGAGTTCAGAGTGGAATCAGGACCAACTTCTTCATATACTTTGTATGTCACTCTTGAAGCTTTATTTTACATTGGTGGACATCTTTGGTGGATGAAATTCCTTTTTTTAAAATTTTCCCCCATAGTTTCTTTGAATAATGGAGTTTGATAGGGATATTTTTCTTTATTTTTCTTTGGCATCCATTTGAATTTTATGTGTCCATTTTGATTTTTTGATTCTTTAGCTCTAATGACATGCTCTTTTCTTTGATATATAATTTTTCTTGTTGATCCCAATGAGTAGGTGAAAAGATGCGAGGATGATGATTCATGACATGGATGGCTGAAGTGCTAGCAACGGTTTCATCATAAAGACTCTTCATGAATCCCATGTTGATGTTTGCATTAGATAAAGTTTCCCTTGATATTATGGAGGTATCATTAACATGCTTAGAATCTTTGATTGTTGAACAACTAAGACCTTGTTTAGGATTGTCGACTATCTATCTTGATTCTAGGATACCATGTTTATGTAGTTCTAATCCTTCTCTTTGATAATGCATCTAATGAAAAACTACCATTGAATATGATTTGTCTTGGAAACACAATGCTACTTCTTCCATGTTCTGTTGGGAATCTTCAAAAGTAGTAGTAGAAACACTAGATCCTGATTGTTCTTCAAAAGATGTTTGAGATTCATAGTCGATGTAGGAATCTACTTCATGATCCGTGTCTAGAATATACCATGAAGTTTTGTGAACTTTTTCATTGCTTCATCATTTGTAAGGATTTTGAGAGTAGGAGACTCTTGTTTTAGAGAAAGATCATTTATGTGTCCATTGAGAGTAAGCATCTCATGGGTAGATGTGGGAGTGTTTGGTGTATAAGTATGGTCATCATTCATGAAATCCTAGATGGATTGGAAAATACTCATTAGATCATGGTAATATTTTTGGGCAGTGGGCTCTTGATCTTGAATTATTTCAGAGTAACTATTGTTGACAAATTGGAAAATACTATTCAGATTGTTATAGTACTTTGAAGATATGGATTCTTGATCTTGACTTAGTTCAAAGCAACTTTCGTTATAGTTAAGATTATTTTCTTGACATGGACCTTGAATTGATGATGGAGTATGGATGGAAGAATCTTGGATGAAATTAATGGATTTAGATGATATGATAGAGGCTTTTCTTCGCAATGAAGCTTCTTCAACATGTCCTATCATGAAGTCAAATGAGGGAGTTATGTTACAATCCGAGAAATTTAATGCCATATTTTTGATATAGAACATTGCTAGACATTGTCGATTGATCTTGATCGTGCATTAGGAAAGTATCTTGATACATGTCCAATTTCTCATCTTGTAAAGAAATGATATGTGCTACCATGTTATCATAGGTATGGTTCACATTGTTATAACTTTCTGTCTTTCTAGAATCTTTGGCTTTTCCATGATCAGGCATTGGATTTTTATAGATTCCCAGATATTTGTTTTTAGAGTTCCCAGGTTGATCAACATTTACTTCCCCTTGATCAATAAGGTATTGGATGAGATGTTTTAGCTTAACACAATTTTGTGTCTTATGACCTTTTGTTCTATGATATTGGAAAAAGTCCTTGTCATTATACCATGAGGGTTTTATTTTGGGTTTAGGATAATTTCAAAACTCAGGAAGCTCAATGTACTTTGACTAGATCAATTTATTTAGGATCATTTCAATGGGCTCCCCTAAGGGAGTGAATTGTCACCGAGGAACATTGTAAGGTCTTGGTGGTGGTCCTCATGAAGGATTAGCGTTCTGTACATTGTGTTGGGTATTTTGTTGTGTGTGTGTGTGTGATTTAGATTGTGCATTTATGACAACTTTTGCATCCATCACATTGTCATTAGTCACATTCTTATTTTGACCCATATACGAGGTTTTTCATTAGAACTAGATGGTTGGTTATAAATTTGGACCGATCCTTTGGCAAAAAAAAAAGTTTAGACTTTTGGATATAAGTTCTTTGAAAGTTGATACATTGCATTCATAATTGGAAGGTGAGATCTATGTTTAGACTACCTTCCACGATCTCTGCTTGTTGTTTTTTGGGTATCAGCCATTTGCACTTGCTCGCCTTGTGTCTCCATCTTTGTAGGAAAGAGGAAAATGATTCTCCTTTGTTTTTTCTGAGAGTGTATAATTCCTCTAAGGTGATTTCAACATCAATATTGTAGGAGAAATGAGCTACAAATTGATCTATGATCTCTTGGAATGTTTTAATGTCGGGTGGTAGATGTGAGAACCATTCAATAGCTTTCCCACCCAAACTACATGGAAAAAGTCACATAAGATATGAATCGTTATAGGAAACCTTCATGCAAGTTACATAGAATTCCCTTATGTGCTCTTCAGGGTTACCACATCCTTTGTATTTATCAAACTTTGGCATTTCAAAATGTGGGGGAAAGGGTATCATTGCGATGCTTTAATTGAATGGGCATGGATACATCTTAGATTGTATATGATTTCTTGATCTTCCCCATTCGTATGTCTTGAATTTTTTGTGTCAATGTTTGGATTTGTGAGGATATGTCCATAGGAGGATTGTTTGGTGGTGGAGCATAAGTGTTGTATTGTGGGATGGTAGATGAGTTATATGTCAGATTTTGATATGGAGGCACGTTTGTGTTGTATGTATTGTATGGAGTGTATTGTGGATTGGTTACGGTGGAGGAGGTTCATTGTACGCTCCATATTGGTGTTGGGAGGTGATGTTTGATTGGTGGTTTAGTTACAATTGATATTGAGTATATTGCTGGTGTTGGGGATTGTGTTGCAAGTTTTTTTTTGTTGTTGTTGTGCATATAACTATTGTTGGTCTTGTAACTGTTGTTGGGCTTGTAATTTTTGTTGGTGAGCAATATTTTGTTGTTGTTATGTGGATGGAATTTTTTGTTGTGAGGAAATATTTTGATGGAGTTGATGATGTTGTGGAATGTTACTTTGAGAGGATTGTTGATGATGATGTTATGTGGTGATGTTTTGTTGAGTTTGGGGTTGATGTTGATGTTGTCATGGGATGGTTTCTTGTTGAGTTTGGTATTGGTGTTGATGTTGTTGATGTTGATGAGTTTGATGTTGTTGATGTTGATGTTGTTGATGTTGATGTTATTGAGTTTGATGTTGTTGAGGAGATTGTTGATGGATGACATTTTTTTGGGGTTGTTGTTGATGCATGAAATTTTTTTGGGGTTGTTGATGCATGATGTTTTGTTGGGGTTGTTGTTGATGCATGATGTTTTGTTGGGGTTGTTGTATGCTAGGGATATTCTTGTGTATGTGTTGTGAAGGTGGCTTTGTGAATGGATTCATCCCATAGTTCATTATGTTTTGGTTTGGAACATTTCTATTAATTTGTCTTGTGAATGTTGGTGGGATTTTGGTGTTTGGAATGCCTAGACTTGTGTTATTCCCTAGACCTTGATTATTGTTCAATGGATTTCCGTATTGATGTGCAAGGTTTGTTGAATTCATTCCTACCATAGTGATCATAGGTTGACTTGGTATACTTTATGAAGGAGGTTTAGGCATTTGTTGTATGACATGGTACACCAAGGGTTCACTTTCAAGTGGGTGATTTATTAATGCTATGTGTGTAAAGGGTTGTTCTTTTAGTATGTTAATGTTTGTGGGTAATTTAGCACCACCTTGTGCAAGTTTTTTCATGTATTAGTTTGGATCCATTCATAACATAGCATCAAGTGCTCTAATGAGGGAAGGGCCTTGAAATATCTCTAATAACTCTTCGAGTGTGAATTATTAAGGTTTTTTGGTAATTTCTTCTATGTAAATTGCTTCAACTTGGGATGTTTGAGTTTGATTTTTCTTTGGAGTGCTAAACCCTTTAGGATTTGTAGAGAAGGGGGATTCACTACTCACGAGTCTCTTTATTCTCAAGAGAGTCCTAGGGAATGAACCTCCCTAAACTACCTTAGACTATATTCAAGGAACAGAGTGAGAGTTTCAAAATTAGAAAGAGTAGGTCCAAGACATCTTTCGAACAAAACTAGCGATTCTTTGGCCAAGGATGACAATGCAACTTACAGATTCCAACACGACACGCTAAAGTTCCAGAGGTGCACTAGCATCTTGTACGAACAAAAAACTAAAAATATTATAGAAATTGAAAGTGGCTATTGATGATTCGATTATTAATAACTTCCAAAATGTAAGAAAATAACATAATATAATAGAATTAAAGTAAACTAAACTAAATAAAGTATAAATGGTAAAGTGAGAGGATAAGACAGAGAAAATTCTCACAGTAACCCAAGTAATGAAGCCTCTAGCAAGTAGATATATTCAACACCCACACACATAAGACTGAGGGAAAAATGTTAGGGTTGTTTAGGGGTTTGCTCAGTCAAACCCCCATTTTGGTGTTCCCACTTCCATGAACAACCAGATAGATAGAGAGAAATAATAAGTAGAAATGAAATGAATGCAAGAGCGATAAAAGCAAACCCCGCTCAAGGAGGAGAACCCGTATCATGAGATAGAGATAAAATAGATAAGGGATGTGAGAAATAGCAAGATGATCAAAGATACAAGGCACAAGATAGATATCACCTGCAAGGCTTGAGGAAGCCAAGGAGATAGATAGAGTTGTGAGAGCCAAGAGTGTTGTAAGAACTTGAGAGTGCTAATGTAGCAAGTTGTAGAGAGTTGTGTAAGCAAGAGAGCAAGAGAGAAGAGAGTGTCTCCAAGAGAGAAAGACCAATAAGAAGACCCAATGGATTGAAAAGATAGCTTTTAAAGAGAGAATGGGATGAAAAATAAGCTTCTCGAGTTGTGACAAGGTGTCTAAGGTCGTTAACATCGACAAAAGTTGATGACAAGTGGAAAGGCACATGGAAACAGTCATTTGAACATCAAAATGTCATGGAACTCTAGCACAACATGTGGATGTTTGTGCAATGTGCTAGTGTCCAAACACATTAGGTCAATGCAAAGTTGACGCGCGAAGGTAGTTGTTGAAAAGGGATCTTGAGCATCCTAAGAGGGGAAAAGGATGATGTAGGGGCTAACATGAGCCTACACAAGTACTAGGGGAGTGGACACTAAAGTGGATACAAGAATGTATGTGAATTTGCAAGGGGTACAATTTTATGACGTTATAGGATCATAACTGGGCATCCCTAGAGTTTTTTCACTAACACTTGTTGTGGTAGGTAAGTTAGAGCCACTAGGATTTGTTTCCATGTTTTTCTTGTATTGAGACCTTGTTATGACCATAAAACTTGTATCAACCCTAGGAGGTATGGATTGTGATGTTGGATGCAAGTGACTTTGTTGAAATGTTTTTATTTCTTCAATTTGAGCTAATAATAACACTTTAATTAGTTTCAGACCAATGTTGAATGATTGTTTGGATGTGGAAACCTTCAATTTTGACAAAGTTTAGACTAGATATTTTGTTAAGTTATGTTTGAGGATAATCCTTGCTTATGTAGACAAATGAGTCTTAAGCTAAGGAAGATGATAATGAGATCAAAAACTTTGGGAGTAGACTAATGCCTCCAAAGTATGTTAGCTCACAATGATTTAACACTAACTCAACTAAATACTTGAAACTAGATTGTTTTCAAGAAAGAAGCCAAGCTAGGGGATGAGATGAAGATCTAAATCCAAATGATTAATGCCAAATGTTAGGTTGTTGTTTTGAATGGATCATTTTTCTATTGAGGTTGATGGTTTGTTATTTTTGGTGAGCGAAGTTGGGTTGATCCAATGATAACCTAAGAGGTGTTTTGAAAAGCCCAAAATAATGATGAACAAACTTTTTTTTTCTATTGTTTTGACTGATAAAAGTGATTACCAGTCTGTTTTGCATGAATCCAAGTATTCTAGTGTCTACTGGTCAAAATTCAAATTTTGGAAATTTTCAAGGTTCTTTATTTTTTGCTGACAATCAAAGGCATTGCATTATTTTCTACAAAGGCATCGAAGTATCTACAAAGACATCGAGACACAACATAACCATCACATTGTTGAGTCAAAGGCATCAAAATGCAGATTTCTAGTTTTACTCTGAAATAAAGGCATTAAGATATGCAAATGCGCTGAGATGCAAATAGAGGCATTGTTTTGAAAAAAATAGAAGTGTTGATTTGCACAAAGGCATCACACTACGATAGTCAAAAGTGATGCTTTTGCTCGGAGGTTGATTTTTTATAAAGTTGACCTAGGTAGGAGTTTGAATTTTTGAAGTCTGTTAGTGTTTAAATGATCTGTTAAGTGATTAAAAACATTAAACAACATGTAGGACTGACTTAATTGGATGTTTGGAAATACTCATGATTCTTCTTCAACAATACCACATTAATTGGTATCACAGGTAGATTTACAATAAAGACACGTTGTAGATACACATCCTAATTTAGTGGTAGATCAGGATTATCACCTTAGAGTAGACCTACATAATATAATACCATCAAAGGAATGTATGAATAGAGTATGTCAAGGTCATTTACCACCTTGAAACCTCTTACCTTGAAAGGAAAAGATCCTAACAAGGGATAATTATCACCTCAAAGGTTGGTACATAGAAAATAACTTCACGCATTGATCCTTGTACATTTCACCACTTTAAGTTAATGTTCTACAAATGGATCTTAGGCTTCTAGATTTTACAAGTTCATAGTAGGGGTATGCCATGAATAGAGAGCTCATTTGATATGCCCGAGTTGAGAGGGGTCTCCTCTCTTCTCATCACCTATACATGTCTCGATGGACCAAGGGTCGCAAGGCTTGGCTTGAAGGATGCTAGCCACTCCTTGGGGTACAAATTTTGTTCTCCCCCCTTTATATAGCCTATCAGGAAATATGTTTGAGATCAAAACTTGAGCTGATGAAGCCCCCAAGCAAGTCTCCTACTTTAAAATAAACAAAAATGATATTGGTTTTGATCCCCAAGATTATTCTTAGGAGTCGAGAGGGGAGAGAATACACAACATCATACCTCAAGGTGTACACCAAATTGCAAATGAATGGTGTTTCTAATTTCTAAGATCACACTAGGTGCAAGGAAAGAGCATATGCACACATCTACTTATCAATCACATCAAATAATTCATTTTAAGTGCACTAAGTATTCAAATGTTTGGTTCAATTTTAAAACACTAAGGGAAAATGAAATTTATTGGTAAATTTTAATTTCAAATTGAAATGTGGAAATTGTTGGTTCATTTTAGGTACACAAAAAAAAAGTGATAGTTGCGGGGTTTATTTTATTTGCACCAAGGGAAACTGAAATTTGAAAGTTCATTTTATTAAATTCACCAAATTAAAAATGAAACATTAGTTTAGGTGCACTAAGGGAAAATGAATCCTAGATTCAAAAGCCACAACACAAACATTAATAGATTCTTTTACATTTCCATCCTTTTCCTCAAATGGCACATGCTACAAACTATTAGATAAAGTTAAAAAAAACTAGTTAAAGGTTAGCTAAAATCAAAATTCAAACCAAAATGTAATCCTTAACAAATCAAAGCAATGTTTTACCTAACAAAGGCACCAGAATGTTTCTCAATGAAGGCATCGACCTTCTACAGAAGCATTGACCTTTTGCAAAAGCGACGACCTTCGGTAGAAGCGTCAACCTTCTGCAAAAATGTCAACCTTTAAGCAAAATAATTAGACTATATCTGCAAACAAAGACAAAAAGTTTAGAGTAGAAGCATGGCTAGAAAATAAAGGTGTCATTCCATTGACTTGTAGAAGCATCGAGATTTTGTAGATGTGTCACCCTTTTGCAAAGACGTCAAGATTTCTTGCAAATAAGAAAAAGGAAGAACCAGTTAGAGGTGTCAATATTTAATAAATGCGTTGATCTTTAACGAAGGCATCCAACTGTCACTGCAGAAGTGTCACAGTGTCTCTGTAACCTGTAATTCGAGAAAAGCTCAAAAAATTATCAGAATAAGGACGTGGGTCCCATCAGGTGTGCCAAAATTTTGTATGGTAACTATGAATGATCAAATAACAACATAATTGAAGCAATTAGATCCTAAAAACATTAAGAATCTACAAGATTATGATCAAATAAGGGCATAATCAATGAAATTCATTTGCAAAGCAATCAAAAGGTTTAATCCAAGAAATTGAACATAATTCAAAGTAATTACATAGTTAGAATGTGCAAACTCTTAATCCCATTGTGGATTGATGCATAATTGTGATGTGGATTTCTCAATTGAATGCATAATGTTGGGAATAGGATGCCATTTAATTGCAATCCTAAAAATATTTCATGTATCTCCTAAGTCCTTGGAAAGTGTTCCCCAACACTAGGATTAGAAAGAGGTTAAATTCAAATGAAGTGAACATGTAAATTGACATTTGCAATTATTCCTAAATGATAGGAACATGTGAGGGAATCCAAGAAGAACTCCTACAAAATAGGAGCACATGGGGTGTCCACATGGAAGTTGGAACCCACCTTGATTTTAGTTAACTGTTTGGAGAAAGATAACACTTTAGTAATGCATGTAAAGATCCTATAAGTTAGGAATTGATATTTACATGAGTAGAGTTCAGTTCAATTTAGTTTAGTTCAGTTTAGTTCAGTTTAATTATGGTTCAGTTATCTTCAGTTGCATGTAGTTAGTTTGAGTTGCATGCTAATGACTTGAGTTGCATGACAGATAACATGAGGCTACATTTAGTTAAGTGGGGATGATCAATCATGCATTATGTTTGCATGAATTGATGGAGAGATATGTTTAAGTTAACAGAGATTGACTTGGACCCACCTTGGGCGCCCAAGTTGAGATCTTGGAGTTAACACCTTTTGCATGAGAAGATATTTACAAGGTTGAGTTAAGTGGGCCCATTTTTGGGTACCAACTTTGAGGAAAAGCTTACAAGATATCTTTGTAATCAACGTTGAGTTAAGACTTTAGTTTGAGACACTCAAATTGATGGACTTGGTTTGACATTGTTTTTCACGAAAGAGCTTTACTTGCACAAGAATGGCATAGATATTATGAGGAGCTTTATCCTCTTGTGATTGTCAACTCTTTGGAGTTTACAATGTTCACAATTGTCTATTTATTGCTGCAAGTTGAAGAGAGAGTTCTAAGAGCGTACTTTTGTGAAGCATGGCATAGGATATGTGGATTCATGCTTGGATACATGAGAGTTTATTGCAGGTTGTGAAGAAGAATTGCTGAAGGAAAAAGAAGAATCTCAAGCAAGGATTGATAAAGAATTATTGTAATCTTGTTCTAAGGTTAAATAATACAAACACTATTGATTTTGGTGGTAGAGTTTTTTCTCGAAAGGGTTTCTCCACGGTATATGTTGTGTCACTTTTATCTTCTAGTCTTATTCTTCTACAATATTTTGTCTCCTTCTACAATTGGTAAAATGAATCTAAACATATAATCATATACAAATAAATTGTAACAAAGAACACTTAATTAGATCTACAATCTCATAGTTTTACAAATTATTAAGCTACATAATTACCTCCATTTTCAACACATAATCCATGTTGCAAAAGCTTGATATTAGAGGGTTGATTCACAAAGTAGGTTCTCTAATGCTCAAATTGGCTCAAGTATTCTAGAGAGTAAGGATGCTATGGAGATTGTGAATGAAAATTCATGTTGAGAAGGCTTTATTTTATAGATTTTAGGAATTCTAATCAACGGTCAAGATTCAATCTCATGATCAATGGGTGAGAGGAAATAAAGGAGGTGAGTGTGGATCAAGGAGGATCAATGGTTGAGGATCAATGAGAGCTCAAAATATTCCCAATTTCATGGAAATAGGTTGGAGATACTTTGAATTGGAGGGAAGAATTTGAATTTGAAAAGGGAATATTCTCTAGGAATATTATTTGTGCAAGTTGGAGAGTTAGAGGAAAATTAGTTAATTAAACCATTTATAAAAATCATATAATTGTGCAAGTTGGAATAATTAATATTTTAAATTAAATAATTGGGAATTATTTAAATCAAGAGGGATTATTAGTATGAAAATGATGAATTAATCAAATAAACTTAATTATTCTATTAATAGGGGAATAAAGTGAATTTAACTAAATAATTGTACATTATTTAATTAAATGGAGGAAATAGGATGATTATGAGAGAAAATGGTGTTAATAAGTGAAATCGAGACATGTGTGATATGCTTAGGACATTTTTAGGTGTCTACAAGACCTAAGTAAACTTAACGTGTAAATATGACTCACTAATTAACTAGTTAGCTAAAACACCTATTTACACCAACAAAGGGGGTGTTGTGTGAAAAAAGTCTTTATGCATCTAGTTATCATTTATCTAGTTCCTACACGTAGTAGTCCTATTTACACTAGCTTAAATTCACTCAGTGGTTTAGTTGTATCACCTCATAGACACTTGACACATGCTTTCACACTTGTTCCAAGTGTTCTACATGTGTCACATCTCTTGGAGGGTTAGTCTTTTTGTTTCACTTCCTATTTCCTCCTTAACCTATATAAAGAAGGAATGATCATTGTATTCTATATTCTATGATAGTTTTTTGACTTATGCATTGTTCTTGATTCATTTTATGGTAGTTTGAATATTTCAATCATTGTTTGCTGCTCCAACAAAATGGTGCATAATTTTTTTCATTATTATCTTCCTTAACAGTGAAGTTATGATATATCACAATGTTAGTAATGAGAATAATTCATTTTGGTATAATTTTTTTGTTATAATTGGTTAATCCTACTCTACATGGCTGTATAGAGCAATAAAAATTTAGGGTACATATACTATCTTGATTTTTATTTCCTCTTTTTGTAGTTAATGAGATAATTAATATTGAGTGTGTGTGGGGGGGGGGGGAACAAATCCCTCTCAAGAAGTCACCTTATGGAGCATAATGATGGTAGGAACTTACAATTAAGAAGACTTAACTAAAGGTAATATTATATCATCTAATGTGTATTGATATATCTAAGAAATGCATAAATGATGACTGGCAAGGTTTGGAATCTTAATAGAAGTGGTTGCAAGGGATTGAAGCTAACTTGTAGAGGTCAATATTTATTCATTGTGAATCATGTTCTTGAGATTATAGTCTATAATATTTGAAGATAATATGATCTACAAAATTTTAAGAATATGTAGCACAATATTTTGAGGAGATTCTATATAATAAGAATAATATACAATGCCTATTTTTACTAGCTCTCTAAGTAATGCTAGAAGTTTAGATGTGTGGTGAAAGGAAAATACATCTTATGACCAACATTAAATTCAAATAAATAAATAATATATATTATGCCTAATAAATAACATAAACTCATATGACTCTTCTATTCATATGGATCTATTATACTTAAAAGCTATGGTTACAGATCAACTAAATTCTTCCACTTGTGCCAAGATGGGAGTTCAAAATCAACAAATGGACATAAAAATATAAATGATAGAGAAGTACAAAAAGATGTTGTAGTTGTGATTGTCCTAGAAGATATGCATGCAACATGTACAAGCATACATAAAATACTTGATAATATACCTCAATGAATTTAGGTACCCTTTTGAAAAATAATGTTTATAGTGTACAAAAAGTGGACCTACTAGAAGGTCTTAATAAAATTCAAGAAAATGAAACTCAGTGGGAATGAAAGTAATAGCCCTACTACCTCAAAAATTGCCTACTAGAAGGTCTTAATAAAATTCAAGCAAATGAAACTCAATGGGAATGAAAGTAATAGCCCTACTACCTCAAAAATTGAATGCATATAATAGTTATGTTATGTCGCTTCATCTCTTGAAGTCCATATATTGTTTAAATGAAGGAAAACAATTATTTACTTGGTTGTATATATGTATTGTCCACAATAAGAGGTTTTCGAGGCCAAACGTTGTCACCAAAAGAAATGTCACTTCATCTTGCACACCAAATCTTGTTGATCTAACATACCATTTTTTTATTATCTCTAATTGCTACCTGATGTAGTATTTTCCAAAGGAGTAAATAAAAAGAAAAAATAAAACAAAATATGGCCATCCAAAAATCTCTCCAAAAGACTACTTAAGTAGGATCAAGTTCGTTTTCTGCACCCTAAGAGGAGAGAAGTGAGGTCAAAATGGAGCCTCATCATTTTCCCATGTTTCCTTCCATGCAAATCATGCCAAATCTCCCTTCATTCTTTCTTGGAACCTATTAATTTGGGAGTTAAGTTCCCATAATTTCTACGGAACTATAGCTTGAGTGATCTTGACTTATTTGAAAATAATGTTAAATTAAAGAATAATAGGAATTGACACTTCATGCATTGATCAAATAAATAATTAAAAAAAATCCTACAATTTATTTCAACCAATTTACTATTATTATTAAAATTTTATAAACAAGAAAATATGTTAAAAGCTAGCTTCAATTTATTAATATTCTATGCACATAAAATTAATTTGAAGATTGAAATGTATAAAAATATTTCCTATTTACAACATCACACACACTCCTAAATGAATTTATATATATATATATATATTTCTATGTGGTATGTACTCAATTCCTTGACGACACTTCACCTTTAGGATCATTAAACACCTCTCTTCGATGGTACTCTCTATGATGAGTGAGTATTGCTATTTCCTATCTCACTCACACAACACAACGTAGTTAGTTGTTATCAACAATAAGCATTTTAACAATTTAATGTCAAAATTTAAATAATTCCATGTCAATATTGAGTCATATGCTTAATCTTGAAATACTTTTTAACAATAATTTCATAATAATAACCATAACTCAATAAGTTCAAGGATAATTCACAACAACCATTGTTAAATGATAAATCAAGTAATTATCTCATCAACATACTTAACTATGAATAAGTATCTAACTATCTAGGTGTATTGATAGGTCATGACATTTTTTTATTATTATATATATATACACACACACACACACACATAAAATGTAAAGTTGAGATTGCACCAAGAGTAGAAATATAGAGAGAATAAATTTAGGAGGAGCGTGTCTAATGAAAAGGGAATACTGCTGCTCACAAAACACAATGCAATATATCTCTATTGCAACAAATACCAATCATTCCATACACAAACTCATACAATCATGAAGACCAACAGAGAGAAAAATCATTAATTCAAAACTAAATATTCTTTCATTCTCATAGAAACAATTACAAATTTTTCTCAATCCATCAAGGATTCAAATATGTTCAACATGATCTTCCTTAGCTTCTTTTCACTGCCCCAAAAATCTTCATACCTTTCCTCCAAAATCTCTGCATATTTCTCTTGAACTCCACGTTATCCTCTTCTTCTTTTCATCTTAGCTTCTAAAACCCGTCACATTCTTTCTATCCCTTCCCCCTCAATTGTTTGAACCTCCTCAAACGGTTTCTAGGTTTGGTGTGCCTCGTTCTCAACTTTCCAAATCATTTTGAAATTCTTGATTTCATTACCGTATGAGAAAGTTATGGTTGTTTTACTAAGACTGGGTCTCATAGTTATGACCCCAGGCCATCATCTTCTACCTAGAATGTCATTCAAACCTCTTCCTCCTCCAATCTGGGCATGGGGTTCATGCATTCAGCCCCTTAATTATTCTTTCCTGACAAATTTTTCAATATTTTCCTAAATTGACATCCATTACCTCATTCTTGCACCTCCACTACCTCCAACACTTGCACCTACAAGATTCCAACACTAATGGAAAATAAATTCAAATTCTTGGGAGTTACAAATGAATAAAAATCAATCTACTTTGGGCATGGGACTTTTGCTTCCAAGCATAATTTTTAATTTGCAACATTTGCAATATCATTCAATTTAAATTCAAAGCATATTATTGATTTATGAAAAAGGGTCCCATATGAAAGAGCTAAAAATGAGAGAGGGAAAAAGTAACATGCCTGCAAAACCAACAACATGCCAAAAATCAAGAAAATTATAAAAAACAATTTTTTTTTTGAGTGTGTAGGATTGCTTGGTACCCCTAGATGCTCCTGCATCAAACACTCAAGGTAAGTGAAATGTTCCATGAATTGAAAACTCATGAACATTTGAAGACCATATGTTTGCTTTGGATTTACCATTCTTTTTTATTCTTCTAAAATTTCCTCTTTCTCTTTTTCCAACATCTTGCTAGAACATTCACCATCCTCCTCCAAATAATCCTTCCTTTCCTCTTCCCCTTTTTTGTGGGTTTTGTCCCATTACAAACTGACCACCTCCACCAAATCTCACCAGTAGCATCCTTTATAGCTTCTACATATAAATATGCTACATCCACACACCAATCTGCAACTACATAATCCCTCTTTCTATCTTCTTACACTAACTCTTTATGCAAATTCACATAAACTATTTCATCACATGAAGTAGAAAAATCAGAATTTACCTCTTCATTGATTTGATGCTCCATGTCCACCAACATGTCCTCATTATTCTCTTTTTTTGCTGCTACAATTTGATCTTCGAAACCCATTTCAGTGTTAGTACCACAATCCATAGATTCATTCTCCACATTTTGTAACAAATTATCAAGCTCTGTTATCAAGGAATCTTCATCTTCAATACTTTCAATCAAACAATCATAAGAAAACTTCACTTTCACCTCAGTTTGTTCACCACTCTCATATACTTCCAAAAGATTTATTGCTACAACCTTTGACTCTACTTTTAGATTCTCAATATCATCAAAACATGTACTAAAATATGAAATTGCCTCTTTATCTTTGGCTGCAACCTTTGCATTAACTGATATTTTCTCATTCCACTCTCTTTCAATTGCTTCCATCTGCATCAATAAATCATCCCCTTCACTTTCTTCTATGTCCTTCAAAGGAAACTCTTCTACTGCAACTTCATTATAATCACATTCATCTTCATAAAAACATTTATCAAAATTAATTTTACTTCAGCATCTTCCACCACTACAACTTTTTCTTCCCCTGCAATAAGGATCCCATTATCTTTCAATCTGGATGAGTAAATCATCCTTTTTCTCTTGGGATGCAACACTCATTTTCTTTGCTCTTCTTCACACTGTCATCTTTCTTCGTGCGATCCTCAAAGCATACTTCTACAGTATTCTCTCCCTCATGTTCACCTACATACACAACTACGACAAACTTGTTTCCTTTCTTCTTTGACATTTCGTCAAACACTTGCCACATACCCTCAATCTTCAACCTCTCAGGTATAAACTACTTCACACTCGATGATATGTCTACACACAAATAACACACACATTACCACAAGGTACTGGTGCAAACTACCTCATATCGGTGCTTCTGGCTGCACACTCAAGAACTCCCACTCTGATACCATTGATGAAAAGGGAATACTGTTGCTCAAAAAACACAATGCAATATATCTCTATTGCAACAAATAACAATCATTCCATACACAAACTCATACAATTATGAAGACCAACAAAGAGAAAAATAATTAATTCAAAAATAAACCATCTTTCATTCTTGTAGAAATAATTACAAAATTTTCTCAATCCATCGAGGATTCAAATATGCTCAATAGGCTCTTCTTGTAGCTTCCTTTCGCTGCCCCAAAAATCTTCATACCTTTCTTCCAAAATATCTGCATATTTCTCTTGAACTCCACACTGTCCTCTTCTTCTTTTCGTCTTAGCTTCTAAAACTTGTCACATTTTGTCTATCCCTACTGCCTCAATCATATGAACCTTCTCAAATGGTTTCTAGGTTTGGTGTGCCTCATTCTCAGCTTTCCTCAGATCATTTTGAAATTATCGATTTCGTTACCATATGAGAAAGTTATGGTTGTTTTATTGAGACTGGGTCTCATAGTTATGACCCTAGGCCATATTCTTCTACCCAAAATGTCATTCAAACGTCCGCCTCCTCCAATTTGGGCGTGGGATTCATGCATCCAACCCCTTAATTATTATTTCTTGAATTTTTTTTCAATATTTTTCTAAATTGACGTCCATTATCTCATTCTTGCACCTCCACTACCTCTAGCACTTGCACCCAAAAGATTCCAGTACTAATGACAAACAAATTCAAATTCTTGGGAGTTACAAATGAATAAAAACCAATTTACATTGGGCATGGGACTTTGGCTCCCAAGCATAATTTTTAATTTGCAACATTTACAGTATCATTACAATTTAAATTCAAAGCATATTATTGATTTATAAAAAAGGATCCCATATAAAAGATCTGAAAATGAGAGAGGGAAAAAGTAACATGCTTGCAAAACCAACAACATGCCAAAAATAAGAAAATAAAACAAGTTTATTTTTGGGTGTGTAGGATTGCTTGGTACCCCTGGATGCTCTTGCATCATTGTCTAACTTTAAGATGTAGAATATTTGGAAGAAGGCAAATAAAAATCCCAAGAGGTCAAATTCTATCTTTGGACAACTTTGTGTTCTATCACAATTTGAAGTGTACTTGACTTAGATGAAAGTGTCCTCACTAGCACAAAATGTCTCTTAGGCATGGATGTGTCATGGCAAGTGTGTAGGTGTCTTCTAGGCATAAAAGAATTTGACAAGTGTGGACACATGACAATTGTAGAGATGTCCTTCACACATGGGCATGACCTATACTTTCATGGTAGTGTCTTCTACACTTGCTAACATAAAACCTACAAATTTGTCAATGCTTGTTTTAATTGCTATAGTACTTCTTCATTCTAAAAATTTGAGAAAATGTTTGGGAAAGGGTGGCTATTGCACATTTAGGAGTTTGCCTTGGTCAAGTCTCTAGGTAGCATGTTTTAACATAAAATATATAAAAATAAGTAGGCAAGTAGCCCTGGATGTTGGTGTGCAAAGGTGTTACTAATGGTTGAAGTGTGTGCAAAACTATGGAACATGCTTGTAGTGTTTTCAAAAAAGAAAAGTTTGTATAGGTGCTTTAGAGTGATGATGGATCCTTTCCATTTTAGTAACCCATTTATAAGACAACTTAGAACCAATCTATTTGTTAGGTATAAATTAGGGTTAAGTTTTGTGCATAAAAGCATTACAAGATGGCAAAAGGGAAATTTAAACATACAAGACACTATCATATGTGGTATCGTCCCAATGGATAAATACAGGTGGACAAGTATCTAAAATGACACCAAAGTGTAATGTGGAAGTGAATTGAGGTGATTGTTGTGCGAGGAGTCATGTCTAACAAAAATGAGATGTTTTAGTAATAATTCATCTTCTAAGAGGATCAAAATTAATTGAAGTTAAACTTATTAGTCCTTGTCTAGTAGAATATCTATAATAGTTTCTTTAACTAGTTATTATTATAGTACTTTCAAACCAATAAAAAATTTCATTCATCTCATTTATCTCAAAAATTTTAGATCAGAAAAGAACTTTTATAAACTACATGAAAATCAAGAAACATTAAAATCATTTTATAATATAATACATAAATGATAAATGTCTCAAAAAAATCTTAAATATTTATTATTTAAATATTATACTACTTGCTAATATCTCTTATTTGTTATGATTAACAAGTGCCTAAACTATTTATTACTAATTCATTTTTATTTCTCTAAACCTATATAATTTTTTTTGTCATATTAATATGTTTATACTATAAATATTATACTAATAACTATTATCTAAGATAATATAGTAGTAATATTTTATTTATAAAACTATCTAATTTATGATATATAATATTTAAATAAAAAAAATATTTTAGATAAATTAATAATTTTTAGATCAATAAAGGAGTCATTCTACTCTTGCTTAACAATAATTTGGAAATCCAATGGATCCCGTGCTGTCTCTACTGGTCATCGACCCCCAAGTCCCGCCCCAGTTTGTAGCCATTAAACGGCTTGATTTTATACGTTCAGCTGTTTGTTTTCCGCCCGAATCTCATGAGAAGGGCTTCAAACATATGCTAATTCTCCGTCATTTGACAGTAGAGCGCGTCGAGACTGGCTTTGTCCTGTCCACCCTCGCCATTAAGCCCTCCCTCACGGTAGCTAATCTCCAGTACCTCAAAGTTTTGGGTTAAATGACATACATGTCAAGACGACTGTTTTATTGATAAATGTTTTGTCCACTCCATCAGAACAGATATAATACATTGCATGGAGGGGCGGTGGCAATGACTGCGAGTATTGTGGGATTGGCAGCTGTGAAGACGATTGCTGCAGATAAGGAGTTCGAGCAGACTGAAATGAGCATGTCTTACCTCTCTGCTGGGCGCATCGGAGTGAGTGCTTTCAATAGATTCATCTCCCTTCTTTGCTTTTCCGTATTATTGAACGAATTGTAGGGTCTACTAATCAGACTTCCAATCAATTAGGGTTTTGTCCGGATGTAAGTTAAGGGTTTGACAGGGCGCTGACGAGTTAGCTTAAACCGGAATTAAAATGCTTTTCTGAGGATAGGTGGCTTTTTTAAGCTTCGTATTCGTTGTGATTCCAGCACTTGTTTCCAGTTTTCTATGATCAATTCTATTTGCTTTGAGTGCAAGTTATTGAATCGATCAAGCCGATACTTTTCCTATTCTATCGTTTATTTAATTATCTACGGTGAGATTCAGGGCTGAAGTACAAACCTGCCTTTTAAAGACTTGTTAATCACAAGTGTGAATATTTGCAAGGACATGATTTTTTTTATTTCCTTGTCTTGTGCTGAATTGAGGAAATCGTTTTGACTTACAATTCAGAGGGGAACACGAACTACCTTGTGTCTTTTCAAATTGATCAAGTGGTTTCAGTGGCAACGACATTAACGCATGTGGTCTAAAAACAACTGTCTTAAACCGGAATTGAAATAATCTTGACTAGAAATTTATGAAGGGGTTAGTGCCTGATCTAACACTAAACCAGGTAGCCCATATGTGATACAACCATCTGACCTCTCTATGGACTAGTGGTGTTTTTTAGACCTATATGTATTGTTTGGCTTGAAAATATTACTATTATTATAATAAAGGTGAAGGAGTAAGAGGGATTTCAATATTTAACCTGCACATGGTTTAGGCAAATCTTTGATTTATCTTCCTTGAAGTACTTTGTCATTGTGGGAAATTTGTTTAACTTCTTTCTTGGTTACATTTTTTTAAATCAATCTTGACACTTTGTGTGGCGCTGTGGCTGTTGATAACTTGGCTTATGCTTATTGGACTTGGACAGAAAAATACATTAGAAGTTTAGAAAAGAAATCAATTTTGCATAATGGATATACAACTACTTATGAATAAGATGCTAAGGAAACTGTAATTTCCTTCTCAACCAGTCAATTAGTTACATTTCATGAAGATAAGAGCTATTGACCTCTGAAATTTATTTGATTTTTGTATTCCATCATATGTCTTATGGATAAATAGATAATTTTAGAATCCAATTGATGACTTTGTTTCTGATTCTTGCAATCTTTTGTACGTCTTCTGCTGCATTAATCGGTCAATAAGTAAGCCAGAAGTTTGAAGGTATATTCATCTCCCAAGGTGATATATTATAATGTTAAAAAAACAATGCCAGTCAAACAGTAACCATATTTGTGAAGAACTTATAAATGAATGATACATAATTAAACCTGACCTAGGAGCACCATTTGCGCTTGTAGAAAGCATTTTTTGTTCTAGTAACTTTCTTCCCGTGCTTCAACTTCACATAGTGATCATAAGTTTGTGTTTAATTGACGGTGTTGTTAAAATTGTATTTTCTTTGTGAACCTACAACACTTTGTCCATGAATGCACAGTCTCAACTTTAAATTTTCTTGGATTTGATTTCAGTGATTATGTGTTTCCCTCCTTAGGAATTCTTGAATGTCATGGTATTTATGGTGCCTTGACACAAGATTGGATGATAGTGATTATCAATCTCACTGTTCATTGTTTGTAAAAATACTATGGCAAGAATGGACAAAGTCAAATAATATGTGGATATTGTTGCAAGTATGAAGATGTTGTTATTGATGTCAATAGGATGTCAACAGTCCGGTGTTGTCACTGATGCCAACTATGTGTTAAGGAAGTTTGTTGCGTAATGAAGATGTTGAGGATATTGAGAAAATTGTGAAAAAGAGGAAAACAGGTTTGTTGGGTTGTGCATGTGTAGTTGAGATATTGAGGAAGTTTATGAGTACATGGAGCTATCTTTATGTTGCGTTACGGAGATGAGTTGGAATGAATTAATGAGATGGGATGATGTCTCTAGTACTTGGGTTCCAAGTGCTTTTGTGAAAATTTGATAAACAGAGAAAATAGTGTTGTGCAAGTGTTTAGAGCTTGCTTCGGGATGTGTTCTGCATTTCTTCTATGTTGATGCTATGCCTGTGTAGATCTGATATGTTGTTCAAGGTTGTTAGTAGTTGCTATGTTCAAAATTTGGGTTTCTGGATTATTGTACAGAGAGATATTTTCACCAGTGTGAACCAGTTTTTTAGTGACGTTTTTTGTGGTTTGGGAGAAATGTATTTACTCTGCATTTCTCTGTAGTTTGGCTTCAAGTTGTTAGGATTTGGGAAGTTGCTTATAATGTTTGTATTTTTCAATGATGTTTTCTGTGGTTTGGGAGAAATCTATTTACTCTGCATTTCTTTGCAGTTTGGCTTCAGGTTGTGTGGATTTTAGAAGTTGCTTATAATGTTTATATCTTTTAGTATTCAAAATTTCACTTGATTTGGTACAGTATAGTGTGTGTTTCATGTGTCAGTGTGCAGATAAGGTTTACTAGATGATCTGGGTTGAAGTATTTCTATGATGCAAGTTTGGATGAAATCTTTGTTGGATCTCATGTTGTTTGTGGATTATTCTAGATCATGTTCAAGTGAATTTTGTTGTCTAGTAGTTTCAGATTGATTTAAGGAAGCGTGTACTTAATGTTTTATGGTGTTTAGCATGGGTATTGGGCGACCTTGTGTTAGCACTACATGTGAAGTTTATGAAAGCGTGTTGAGTTGTGTTAGGATTTATTTGAGTTCTAATTAAGGATTTGTATGGGTCGCTTTCATTCCTATCCACTGTGAGAATGTTTAGGTGCCAACCTAATTTGAAATTTTAAATGTAATAGATAATTGCCTACCTTGGAGAAGGTTTTCAAAGTTGAAGTTGATATAAATCAGAGTGATGTTGTAAGATGCAAGAGAGGCAAGATAGATGCGAGATCAATTTGAGTGATGTATGTGATGCAAATTACAAAAGTGTAGATGCAAATTTGAATAGAGCAGTGTGAATTTCAAAGTGTTGGATTTTTGAAAGCAGTGAGTTGAAGGTGTCCGAAATCTTTCATTCCTGACTGTGAAAGTGTTGGAGCATTTGTGGTGGATTCCTTGTTGCATTGAAAAGTTGTTCTCTGTGTAACATTTCTCTTCTATCTTCTTGTGTTTCTTTCTATGGCAGTGAGCCTTTTTGGATAGTGTGTCCTATTTTGACAGTGAACCCTTGTACCAATTTTGCAATTACTTATATTGTGATCTAATCCTCACTGTGGTTTTTCCCTCATTGGGTTTTCCACGTAAATCTAGTGTTCTCTTGTGTATAGTGTTGTTATTTTAGTTTCTGTTATTTGCATTTCATGATTAATCACTTTAACAAAATTAATCTGATTACTGTTGAGGGTTTTGATGTTTTAATTTGCTACAACTGATTCACCCCTCCCTCCCCTCTCCGTTGATTTGTTTTGTTCATTCAACACACACACACACACACACACACACACACATGTATGTTCATTGGCCCTAAAAAGAGTTTTTTGATATTATTTGAGATAAATATTGGACCAATTTGGACGATGCAGTTATAATATATTTGTAATTCAATGTTTTCTTCTTATAATTTAATCTAACATCTGTTTATAAACTTTTAATCATGATTTGCAGAAGAAATGAAAACTATATTGAATGTTTGCAAGAAAGTGGCCCTTGCCATTTAAAAGTGGTCCATTGCTCCTTTTCTTGGATGGAAAACCGACTTTAATCTAATATCTTTTCTTTCTCCTGGTCACTAATCAAGAGAAAATCTGTGGGAAATCAATGTGAAGTGCATTTTATCTAATCATGTCATAATTTTCCAACAAAAGATTTGGTGCTCTTATTCATAGTGTTTATGTTATTATTTTTTGTTGAGATAGAAGTAACAACTATTCAAAACTTGCATCCAAGTTACGATGCCTCTTAGGCACAACGATGTGCTAAGTTCAAGAACTCAAAAGGTTTAAATTATGGTTCATGTTGTAGGATACAAATTGGTCAAAAGACTTCACTTAAAATATAAGCACACATATAAACCAAATTATTAGTAAATAGTGTATGTCTGAAGCTTATTTTGGGAAAACTTAGTTGTCACTCTTGGTTTTTATTATTTTAATGGTATGGGTTAAATAATTAAATTCCCCTTTGAAGTCAAGGAATTTCGTATGTGTTTATGAACATATTTGATATTGCCAAACTTCGGGCGATACTTGCAGGTCACAATCAGTTGTCTTTCAAGCTTTACTTTTTGCATTACATCAAACAAACTTAACTACCATAACATAAAACTAACAAAGAATTGATACAACTTTGCAACCTCTCGATGGACTGGTGGTCTTTTTCAGACGTATAACTATTGTTAGGCTTGAAGATCTACTGTAGTGATAAATACAAGGAGAAGGAGCAGGAAGGAAGAAGATGGATTTTTGTATTTATCTTGGATGTGGTTTTGGTCCATTTTTTATATTTCTTCAGGGAAGTACATTTGTCATCTTTGGATTTTAGTACAATTTCTTTCTTTCTTATGTGTTTTAAAAAAATAAATTTACTTGACATTTGCGTGACACTTTGGCTGTTCATAACTTGGCTTTTGCTTATTGGCCTCAGACTTCTCCATCGGATACTTTAGAATTAAAGAACTTGGGCACAAAAATAGATTAGAACTTTTGGAAGAAAAAACAGCTTTGCACACTGGATATATAGCTACTTCCTATGGATGAGATGCCATTGAAAATGTAATCTTCCTTTACAACCATTTAATTTGCCGTAGTACTGGTAAGTGGAATCAGATTTTCCTTTTGGTCCCAGTGTTACTTTTATGTTGTGCAATGGACATACCAGCATATGGTTTTACATTGCACGAGTACAAGAGATTTTCATCTGTAAAATTTATTTGAAATAATATTAATTTTCTAATCATATGTCTAGAGATTTAACATGATTTTGGCATTCTTTTGAGAACTGCATTTCCGATTCTTGCAGTCTTTTCAAGTCTTGTGGCACAGTTATTGGTCAAGTATGCTAGTGTGTTGAAGGTATATGCATTTCTCAAGGTGATATATTACGATGTTAACAAACACAATGTTGGTCAATGGTGGCCATATACGTGAAAATTTGTTAAAAGAATGAGATATGATTATATGTGACCTAGGTGCATCATTTTTGCTTCTAGAAAGCATTTTATGTTCTAATTACTTCTTATACCTCAACTTCACTCAGTGATTGTATGTTCATATTTTATTGGTGGTTAACAACATCAAGCTTCCACAGTTCATGATAATGAATTGTTGATCTTCTGGATTGAAACTGTGTTCGTATTTGTGATTCACAAATACGAACACAGTTTCAATCCAGAAGATCAACAATTCATTATTGGTGGTTGCTAAATTTTTATTTTGTTTTTAAACAAAATAACATTTTTGTTTACTTGGTCAAACACAGAATAACAAATACAATGTTGGCCAAATGGTTGCCGTATACGTGAAAATTTGTTAAAAGAATTAGATATGATTATATGTGACCTAGGTGCATCATTTTTGCTTCTAGAAAGCATTTTATGTTCTAATTGCTTCTTATACCTCAACTTCACACAGTGATTGTAAGTTCGTATTTTATTGGTGGTTGCTAAATTTTTATTTTTTTTGTAAACCTACAGGACTTTTGTCTGTGAATCATAGTTTCAATTTTTAACTTTCATGGATCTAGTTGCAGTGATTCTAGGTTACCTTCCCTAGGAATTCTTGACTGTCATGGTATTTCTGGTCCTTTGACACGGGACTGCATGATGGTGATTATCAACCCCACTGCGCATTGTTTATAGAAATACCACAGCAAAAATGCGTGAGATTAATAAATTAGAAATTGTTGTTCATTCTATTAGAGTTATTTGATATTATTTGAGATAAAATACATGACCAATTTGGGTGATTCAGGCACAATAAAACCTAAATTGATGTTTTTGTTCTTTCTAATTTAATCCATCATCTGTATATGGACCTTTATTTTGATCATCAGGTAAAATCTCCACCTACCCAAAAAGGAACAAAAGAAATGAAAACTTTATTCATCGTTTGAAAGAAAGTATTCCTTGTCATATGAAATCTGTCCATTGCTCCTTTTGTTGGACGGAAACCAAATTTAACCTAATTTCATTTCTCCTGATTAGTAATTTAAAGAAAATCAATAATAAATCAACATGAGCTGTACTGTATGTATATAACCATTATAGCCCTACAAAAAAAATGTTTTTATCATGTTTGGTGGTTATCGTTTTTTTTTTTGTCGAAGACTGAACCAACGGCTATTAAAAGTTTGCATCCAGGTTGTGACGCCTCTTAGGCACAAAGGTATGCTAAACTTCAAGATTCACAATATGGAGATGATAGTTCGTGTTGTAGAGCGCAGTGTTTAACAGACTTTAGAGTACGAGCACACATATATATCAAATTTTTACTATAGATGTGAAGGCAAGTTCATTACAACTTGTACAAGTTAGGTTTTGCTTTTAATGGAATGGTTCAAATGCCCCATTGAAGTTCAGGGATTTCTCATGCGCTTTTGAACATATTGGATATTAACAAGCTTTTGGTAATACATGTGGCTGTCTTTCAAGTTCCTTGCATTCTAACAATCTGCTTGCACTGGGTGACACCTTACAACGTCACCATGTAAAGTTTATACAGATTTTGACAACTCAAGTCTTTACAAATCAATAGAGGCTAGATTCATCATCTAATGTAATTCTTATACTCCATTGTTGAGGTTTTGGAGAATCTGTTCTAAGCCATGATGCTAGGTGGAATTGATTCCGATCAACTCATGAAATACTTATATTCCATTGTCTAGGTTTTGTAGAGTCTATTCTAACCTATGATGCTAGGCGGAATTGAACTTTTGTTCTGTTACGGTAATCATGAGATGGTCAATACAATAGTGCAGTGCAGTCATGCTATTATTGGACTTGGCAATAATGTGTTTCATGTTGAGTAGTGACTGATAAAACGAATCATAAAGCTAGCATACATAGTTCCTTCAGGTTCCATTGATTAAGGTTTGCTTTAATTTCATTAAAAGAAACACCCAAATTTGATACTATCCTCTATAAAACCCAAATTCAGAATGCACACATAACATTTGTTTCTAGCAAATAGGGAAAATTGGACCATGCAAGAAGAGTGATTTTGAACATAATTATCCAAGTCTTCATGATATGCATTTGATCGATCAAAATAAGGTTATCCAACGAAATTAGTAATGTTGTTTGTATCAACCAAAAATACCATATGCAATTGAGGTTTGATAAAACATAGTTAAGCAACAAATTAGAAGCGTAGACTCAATAATGTGAGGCCCATTTATTGTTTTTAAGTAGTTTAAAATCTTTTGGCTATGGTATTGTAAAGGCTTTATATTTATGAACACAAATTGTCTACTCATGTTTACCACATTGTGTGTAAATCATGATTGTATTAAATAACTAACCTTTTGACATTATTGAATGCTCTACATTTGTTCATTATATATCATTTGTGAGTGTCTTGGTTTGGATCATTAAGAAACTATGATCAAAATGAACATTTTTTTCATAAAGTTAAATGAAACAATTTTAATGAACATAAATAATTGCATTTTTCTTCAAGTTAATGTTGGCTTGCTTATATATCATATTTATAGATTCGCTTTGGAATAAACATGGCTATATTTGGCTACATTTACTAATATACATTTTAGAATTTTTATATCTTTTGTTTATTGTAGATCATACTTGCATGCCACAAATTAGTTGACTTTCTAAATCAAATTATGTCAAAAACTTATTCTTATGCCAAACATTAAAAAAAATTAAATTAGGTTTTTAGTAGGATTTTATGCACTAGAACTTTACATTTATCACTATTGTACATGAAAATGGTCAAATATGGAACATATATTTGATGTTATATTTGATAACTAACTTTAATTTTATAGGTTGAGTTGGAGGTTGAAGCCAAAGTGTTGCGGTTTGGGAAGAGTGTGGCCATAACAACTATTGAGATTAGAGATAAAGAAACAAAAAAAGTAACACACCAAGGTCGGTGTACATTTTACAACATGCCAACATCACGTATAAGATGTCTGTGTCTTGATTTGATACTCTACACAAAGAAATGACCTAAGGTCAAATTGTATATAATGTTCATTACCTGCAAGAAATATTATCATAGAGTTCAATCATTATTTTCTATTTAGATTGTAGGCATTTTAACCCAAATGATGATAATTAGAATGATGCATTGTTGGTGCCATCATAACTTTATCATTTGATAGCTCCTAAATTTGACATGTTAGTATACTATCGAACGATGATTAAAACTTCCATTATACTAATTTTGTGTATATGCATGCCATTTGATAGTCCCTAGCTTTGACATCTTAGTATATAATCGAACAATTATAAAAACTTTCATTGCCATGGGCTATTGACTAATTATTGTGTGTATCATTTGATAGTTTCAACATGTCAATATAACAAAATGATGATTATAACTTTTATTGCATGGGATGCACACATCGACCCACACTTGCACCCACACCCACACCCACACCCACACCCACACTCATGTGCGCACCAACATAGACCCACCCTTGCACATGCTTGCTTGCCTAGATGACTAGTTATCCACATGCACACATTCACACAAGTGTGTACCCTTGATAGTAGAAAAATGAATATGTCCATTAGTTGTATAGATATTAGCATGAGCACTCCAAAGTATTTATGTGGACACATAATGTCCTTTCCTTTTCTACCTTGGGTTCAATCGCACTTTCTATCTAGGTGGGAACAAAATTCTTGGACATCCCTTTCTGTATGATTCCTAGCTCTAATCTTTTACATGTGAATTTAGCCCACCCATGGTTCACTTCCAAGAATTTGTTCACATTCGTTATGTATAAGTGCTTAAAGTTTCCCCATAATAGAGGTTGACACACATTGTATTTTAGCTCCTCTCATTGTGTGAGAACTTTTCTCTTGATTATTTTTTGTCACACCCCATCCTTGAATTACAATTTACTTTTCACCTTATGTTAAAAGCATGGATGATTTGCGTAATTATGAAGCTTTGAAAGATGAATGTGATGATGAATTAAATACAATGCAATGTTTTTATGCATTTAATGGAAATATTGATGAATACACAATGATATGGATGCAATATTAATGATATGGCTAACTACGTGTTTGTTTTCCAAGTGGATATACAGGAAGGATTTCGCACACTCTAGTGGAAGAGGGGGAGTATCACCTGGGAGAAGGGTATGGATAAGGACTAAATAGTAAAGCCATCTAAGTTCATTGTTTGTGCATAGGTCAAGTTTTGGATACTTTCGTAAATGAGTAAGTTTGATATTAAGTTGTGTCTCTTGGTTTCCTTATAGAAGGTTATAGGATTATTGATATTTATTTATTAACGTATTGATTGTATATATATCATTATTGTCAAAGTTGAATTAGTATATATTTTGTCGTTATGATATTGGTATATGGAAGTGATTGTGTATATATTATGGTATGTGTATGCATTAAGATCAAATGGTTCTATCGTTTTGATATGCATTAAGGTCAAACTTGAGATAACCACTTACAAGATGTGAATCAAGTTTTGGACATTGTTGAATATAATTAGTTGTATGATAATCCATCTAAAGTATTTTTTTGGAGTCAAATAATTAGAGTACCTAGTTCATATTGCTTCACATGAGGGAGCCAAGGTCAATCCTCACAAGATCAAGGCCATAGTAGAATGGAAAATGTTTAAGACCCTCAAAAATCTATGAGGTTTCCTAGAGCTTGTTGGTTACTATTATCAATGTAAATAATTATGGTAGCATAGTATTACCTCTCACAACTTTCTTGGACAAGGATTCCTTTTAGTGGAATGAGGTAGCTATTAGGGCATTTGATAAGCTAAAGGAAGCCAAGTGCACAAATCCAATTGTAGATATCTAGATTAATTTAAAACATTCATAATGGAATGTGATGCTTTAGGACATGGCATAGGAGTTGTAATCATACAAGAAGGAAGACACATAGCATTTGAGAGTCACGAAATCAAGGTAAGAATTTATTAAAGCCAATATTTGAGAATGAAATGTTGATTATCTTGCATGCAATTAAATAAGAGAAATTGTCAAATAGGAAGACACTTTAAGGTAAAGATAGATCATAATAGTCTCAAATACTTCGCGGAATAAAGGTTTCTATTTTAATAACAATAAAAATGAGTCAAAAGATGTTGGGATACGACTTTGAGATCATATATAAGAAATGAAAGTAGAATATTGTGAATGATTCTCTATCTAGGAGGAATAAACCTACATAATCACTATTAAATGCCATTTCCATACTAAATATTGATTGGGTAAACAAGGCATGAAAAAAGTTGGGGATACTCAAAATCTCATTGAGAAATTCCACCAATATTCAAGTGTTTCAAACAATTTTACATGGGAAGGAAATTATGTTTGGTACAAGGGTAGTTTGTAGCTATATATGAACTCAAACCTTAAGTTTAAAATTTTGGTAGAACTACATGCTTCTCTAGTAGGTGAGAACTTAATATTATTTAAGGCTTATCATAGAATCAAGAAATGTTTCTTTTGGGATAGGATCAAAGTGGACATTTATAAATTTATAGTAGAATGCATGGTATGCCAACAAAACAAAGTGGAGACAATTATGAATCCAAGTCTTTTGCAACCCTTATCTATTCCAAGACAAAGGTTGGTTGAGGAATTCATGTATTTCATCACAAGTTTTCCCATGGTCTAAAGGAAAAATGTTATATGCACATTTGTGTGCTTTGTCACACCCATTGGTAGTAAGTACTATAGTAATATCCTTTATAGATACTATTCAAAAATTTAATGGGAGTCCAAAATTCATACTAAGTGATCATGATCCTATATTTACAATTAATTTTTTGACTAACTTATTTTCATGTTTGAGCACTCAACTTTCTTGTAGCTTATCATATCATCCCTAGTCATATGGATAGACTGAGGTGGTCAACAAGTACTTGCAAGGTTATCTCTAATGTTTTGTTTCAAACAAATAAAAGAGATGGGTGTAATGGATATCAATAGAAAATGGTGTTATAACACATATCTCATCCAAAATGTATCTAGTGTTTGAACTATATGGGTGCTATACACCATCAATCACCTCTTCTTTATGGGCACATCCAAAGGTTTGAATAATTGAAGAACGTGTTTAATATCAACAAGAGGTAATTTCTAGTCTCAAGGAGAATTTAGTAATGAAACATAATAAAATGAAGAAACATGTTGACTAGCACTACAATGAAAGGAATTTTGAAGAGGAAGATTGGGTCTTTGTTTGATTAAAACCATAAGAAAATTTCATTGAAATAACATAAGAAGGATAATAATCTTGAACCTAATTATTATGGTCCTTATAAGGTTTTATAAAGGATTGGAAATCTAACATACAAATTGGAGTAATCTATGTAAAAAAATGCATCTATTATTCCATATTTCATGTTGGTACCACTTAGTAAAATAGATGGTTTTGATACCACTTTGTAAGAAATTGGCTTTGATACCACTTTGTAAAACAACAAACTTAGAAAACAATGATGAAGGCTAGCAACCAAGTGGTTACGACTTCTGATATTGATCAATAATCAAAATATAGGGCTCTTCTTACAATTATATAAGAAATTTTATGATTCTCAAGATCATTCAAGGTGCAAGAGAAGAGCATACGATTTCTTAGGGACTCTAAAACCAGATTGCTTACACACTCCAAGGCACAAGATCAATGTTCTTTAAAGAATATTCAAGAGCTCTTATTTATAGATCATAAGAGACTTAGAGATCAAGTAACCCCAATTATTACTTATACTATTAGGTAATTCAATTACTTATTTTATTAAAACTAAAGGAAGAATATTGTGCCAAATAGCCGATATTATTAGTCCTTTTAATTTTAGGGCAAACAAATTTTTATAGTGGTAAACATATGGGTCCACCATGATTTCACACAATTAATTATATACAAAGATTCCACCATGTTGTTTTGTATATGTTATCCATGATTCCACTCTAGTATGCACCATATACCAATTCCTTCTATGAGGTGGATGCCAACAATGTTTAAAGGATTACTAAAATTTAAGATATATTTGTACTGGTAATAGTGCTTAATTTTATTCATAGTTAGTTGGCTTGTAGAAAAATTATAGCATTCACCATGAATTTGATTATCTCTATGCTCAATGTATCATTCAAGCTGAATATTTGGAAAATTAACACTCAAGATTAGAATGTGTTGGAGAGTATTAATAGTTGTATCAACCTTGAAAGGTGACATTTGCATCAATAAGATTTTACAAGAAGAATTGAAGATACTTATAAGAATATCCAATCTATAGAATATTATGGGGAAACTTCTTGTTATGGCTCTATAACAAAATTATATGGGACCATTGTTTTATCAAACAATATTTTTTAACACAAGTTGTCCTTTAGTGATGTTAAGAGATAATATTCTAATCTCTTTTATCTATCTAAATATTTGTCCATCCATTCATCTAGCATATATGCAAAGTAGGATTCTTAAAGAAATATCTCTAAGATTTTTCTTTAACATTCTCAAGGAAGGTTCTTAATAATTCTTATAGATAAAATGGTAGGGTCTTTAGGAATAAGACTACTTTTTTCATCAACACTTCCAATTTTATAAATGACGTTTCTCAAAGGAGACTTGAAGAATTTTATTTCTTTATGATTACCTATAATAATACTAGACCTAAAAATAGAGAAAGAGTTAAATTGTTGAAGAAAGTCCCATTCTAAGAGGATATCAATTTATATATTTCCATCTTTCTAGAGTGAACAAAAAGTATTAAAATTTCCTAAATTTATTACTGTATTGCTAGTCTTTTGCTTCATATTTTTTAATGGTTCCGAGGCCTTTTATTGAGACTTTTTGATATCTCCAATACAAAGGAGGACATGAATCGTATCTAAACTAATAGTAGAACTTTTATTTAGAAGAGTAGTAAGTATGCAACATATTCCTTCTAATTTTAGAAAAATGAATGGCTTACTAGGAAAAGCTAAAAGTTTAGAAAAAAGTCCAATGTAGGGAAGATACACAAAAAAGAATAAAAGAAACAACACAAATTAAATATATTGTAACATAAGAGGGGATTAAATTTTGATTGGTTATATATAGTAGTTCCATAAGAACATTCTTCAAAAGCATGAAAAAAACTTTCTTTTATTTTCTTACCAACATATTTCCTATTATATTTTTCTCTTGTGCAAGTCATTTCATTATAGGTAGTAAAGGGTGATCACACAATAGTCAAACAAGGAGCCACATTAAAGCAAAAATTGGTCATAAAATGAGGAGGGGAGAAATGAGGAACATATTGTAAGGAATAGCACTAGTAGGTACATGGGTGGGAGGATGAGATGTGAGTGGAATGCTAGTGGAAGGAAATGTGGTGGCAACACTAGAGGTAGTAATGAAAGAGTAAAAGGTCACACTAGGAGTAATGGCATGGGTAGTAGAGGCTAGAGAAGTGCTAACAATGGGATGAGAGGAAGAGGAATCAAAAGAGAAAGTGAGTTGGTTTGGTAGGTTACAGGAGGCACTGAAAGAAGGAGCCATAAGGGTGCCATACTATGAAGAATATGTGTATCATAAAGAGCACCAACTAACATGCATTATATAAAATAGTAGCTAATTGACGAGGAGACTTGATATTTTTAAGTGTATCAAAAAATACTTGTTTGGTAAGATAAAGACATTTCATTACAATGTATGTGTAGCATCGAAAATTGTCACCCTTGACAATTTCACACTAGGTTTAAACCTCCCCCCTATATGCTTGGACCTAATTATGGGTTTAATTGCCTGCTTTATAAATATCTTTGAAAAATTAAAAGATGGGATTGAAAATAAATATTTAATATTTGTCCCCAATGTTTTAGGCCTAGACAAGAATGGGTCTAGACTAGCGTGCTCAGTACCCTTGTCTAGCCCTTTTTGGCACTAATTTGAATATGTTGGTGTCAACATTTTATTATTTGAAAATACAATTTCATTTGTTAGCTATTGGTATTTGATTTTTAGGAAATTAGAAGAATTGAATATAAATATAAACCATCTTTATTATTTTAATCCTAATAAGAGCTAAAGAAATTTATTGAAGAAATTGAAGATCCTAAAATCATTCAAGGAAATAAAAGGGAAAAATTAGTAGCATTATTACAACACTTGTTGCAAGTATGAAGGTATTGTCATTGATGTCAACAAGATGTCTGCATGTTGGTGTTGTCATTGATGTCAACTATGTGTTGAGAAATTTTATTGCATGAGGAAGATGTTGAGGATATTGAGAAAATTGTGAAAAAGAAGAAAATAAGTTGTTGCAGGTTGTGCATGTGTAGTTGAGATATTGGAAAAGTGTTGTGAGTACATGGAGCTATCTTTATGTTGTAGTGTCTAGAGATGTGTTGAAATGGTGTAATGAGTTGAGATGTCTTTGGTACTTGGTTTCCAAGTGCTTTTGAGAAAATTTGATAAACAAAGAAAATAGTGTTGTGCAAGTGTTTAGAATGTGCTCTGAGATGTGCTTTGTGTTTCTTCTATGTTGATGCTATGCCTATGCAAATCTAATATGATGTTCAAGGTTGTTAGAGGTTGCTATATTCAAATTTTGGTTTTTTGGATTGCTGTGCAGAGTGAGATATCTTCACCAATGTGAGAATCAGTTTTTCAATGTTGTTTTCGGTGGTCTAGGAGAAATGTATTTACTCCACATTTCTCCGCGGTTTGGCTTCAGGTTGTACAGATTTGGGAAGTTGCTTATAATGTTTTTATCTTTCATAATTCAAGGTTTCACTTGATTTGGTATAGTACAATGTGTGTTTCATGTATCAATGTGTGAATAAGGCTAACCAAATGTTCTAAGTTGAAGTATTTCTATGATGCGAGTTTGGATGAAGTATTTGTTAGATCTCAAGTGGTTTGTGGATTATTCTAGATCATGTTCAAGTGAATTTTTTTTTCTGAAAGTTTTGAATTGATTTAAGGAAGTGTGTACTTAATGTTTTATGGTGTTTAGCACAAGTATTGGTCAACCTTGTCTTAGCACTACATGCGAAGTTTATGAAAGCATTTGTGTTAGGATTAATTTGGGTCCTAATGAAGGATTTATATGGGTCGCCTTCATTCCTATCCATTGCGAGAATGTTTAGGTTCCAACCTAATTTGAATTTGTCAGTGTAACAGATAGTTGTTGACCTTAGAAAAGGTTTTCGAGGTTGAGGTTGATATAAATAAGAGAGGTGTTGATGTAAGATGCAAGAGAGAGAGACAAGATAGATTCTAGATCAATGCGAGTGAAGAGTATGATGCAAATTACAAAAGTATTGATACAAACTTGAGCAGAGTAGTGTGAAATTCAAAGTGTTGGATTCTTGAACGTAGTGAATTGAAGGTGTCCGCAATATTTCATGCAAGGCTGGGAAATTGTTGGAGCATTTGTGGTGGATTCATTGTTGCATTGAGAAGTTGTTTTCTGTGTAACATTTCTTTTCTATCTTCTTGTGTTTTTTCTGTGGTAGTGAGCCCTAACTGTGAACCTTTTTGGAAAATGTGTCCTATTCTGGTAGTGATCCCTTGTACAAGTTTTGCAATTACTTATTTCAATTTTTGTTATCCACATTTCATGATTAATCACTTTAACAAAATAATGGTTTATTAAATGCATGTGAATCTGATTACTATTGAGGGTTTTGATGTTTTAATTTGCTACAAGTGATTCAACCCCCCTCTTAGTTTTCTTGTTCATTCAACAATTGCTATCAGAGCAAGGTTCCTTGGAGAAGAGCTTAACTGCTTGAGATAGATCCAGGATGGCGAAATAGATTGATGGCCCTAGATTTGATGGAACAAACTATGCATTCTAGAAGACAAAGATGGAAGGATGTCTAGCAGCTCATGAATTTGAAATTGAAAAGGAAATAAAGAATCAATATATTGCACCAACAAATGGTCAAAGCACAAGTGATGAGATCAAGGCACATGAGGTAAATGCTAAGGCAAGATTTATTCTTATGAACAATCTTTTAGATTTTGAATTGGTTAAAGTTATGCATCTTAAGACTGCTAAAGAAGTTTGGGATAAGCTTGAGAGTATTTGTGAAGGAGATGAAAAGGTTAAACAAAAAAAGTTGCAAAATATGAAGGCACAGTTTGAGACCCTATGAATGTCTAAAGATGAAACAATTTCAACCTACATGCAAAGAGTTGATGAGCTAGTAAGTGCTATGAGAGGTCTAGGTGCACAAGTCAAAGAACCTAGGGTGGTAAAGAAAGTTCTCAAAGCTCTTCCCGATTCATACAATGAAAATGTATTTGCTATTGAGGAACTTGGAAATTTTAATACTTATTATAGAGATCAGTTGATTGTTACACTAACTCCATTTGAGATGAGAAAACTTGGTTTGAAAAATGGTACAAAATTAGAGTATGCTTTTAAGGCTGAAAAATCAGAAAAGATTGAAGATTTAGATGGAGAAGATCTTGATGATGTGGAAGCTTTGTAAGGGTAAAAAAGGGCACCGATAAGTACAAAGGTAAACTAACTTTCAATTTTTTTAATTGTGAAAATGTAGGTCATTATGCTTCAAGATGTCCAAACAAAGCTATGAACAACAAGAGTAAGGAGAATAAATGAAAGATGATTAAAAGAAGTTACTATGTCAAAGAAGATTCTGGTATTTTTGATGATGAATTTGATTATGGAGATGATGAAAATGAATTCTTGTTCTTGGCTATAAAAGATTACTCTAGTTCTGCTAGCTCTGAAAGTTGTGTGAAGGAAAGTATTCTAGAGAAGAAGGATAAGATTGAAGGTCCTTTACTTTCTTCTTTTCATTTTAAACATGATAAGAACTATTGGGTTGTTGATAGTGGCTTTTCTAATCGCATTACTAGAGACAAAAGTAATTTTGTTAAATTTGAAAAGTATGATGGTGGATTAGTTAAATTTGGAGATGATTTAGGAGCTAAGATTTGTGGAATAGGTTCAATCAGTTTTGATGGAAAGCATAATACTAAAGATGTTTACTATGTCAAGGGTTTAAGGCATAATTTTTTGAGTGTTGAAAAAATGTGTAGTAAAGGATATAATCTTGTGTTTAAAGATGAAACATGTGAGATCAAAAAAGGGTCCAAAACTGTGATTGCTAGTGGGAAGAGGATTGATGGAAGCATCTATTAGCTTAAAGGGCATTGATGGTCATTACTTTGTCTCAGATTAATGATGGCCATGGAACTAGAGGATGTGTCACATGAATTTTGATAATTTGGTTAGAATCAATTCAATTCATGCAGTGAGAAACCTACCAAGAATCACAAAGCTTATCAATGTTGTTTGCAAGAATTGTCAGTTTGGAAAACAAGTAAGGAGTAGTTTCAAGGGAAAGGAACAATCTATTACCAGACTATTGGAATTAATACATATAGATCTATGTGGTCCTACAAGGGTGAGAAGTATTTAAGGTGACAGGTATTTCATGCTTTTGATTGATAATTACTCTAGAATGACATGTGATACTTTTCTTAGAGAGAAATTTGATGCACTAGATAGATTTAAAGAATTTAAAGCTATCATTGAGAATGAAATGGATTTGAAAATCAAATGTTTGAGGTCTGATAGAGGTGGAGAATTCACCTCCAATGGGTTTAACATTTTTTGTGAAGTTCATGGTATAAAGAGGCACTTGTCTGCCCCTAGAACTCTTCAACAAAATGTAGTAGTGGAAAGGAAAAATTGGGTAGTTCAAGAAGCTGTTAAGACTATGATGAAAGAAGCAAATTTATTAGAATTCTACTGGAGAGAAGCAATCCATACTGTTGTTTACATACTTAACATAGTTCAAGCAAAAGATAGCAACACAAAGATTACATATGAGTTATTGTATGAAAGGATTCTAACTATGAAGTACTTTAGAGTATTTGGAAGCAAATATTATATCAAGAGAGATGAAGAAAACTTAGAAAACTTTGATGCAAGGTCTAATGAAGGTATCTTACTTGAATATTCTACTAAAATCAAAGCTTACAGATGTTACAACAAAAGGCTGAGAAAGATTGTTGAGAGTGCAAATGTTAAGGTTGATGAAAATATTTAGAATTCAATTGTAGTAGATAGATATGTGTCAAATGAACCTGATTATAGAGAAGAAGAAGAAGAAGAAGAAGAAAAGGCTAAAGAAAAAAAAGTATAGATTGAAGAGGAAGAAGCTCTAGAGAAGACCCCTAAGACCCCTAAGTATGTGCAAAAGAATCATTTCGAAGATTAGATCATTGGAGACAAGAGGAAATGAGTATTGATAAGAAGAAGAGCTATTGAAGCTGAGGTAACTTTCTAAAGTTGAACCTAAAATAGTGAGTGAGGCATGCAAAGATGAACATAGGATGAAGGCATTGGAAGGAGAACTTATGCAAATTGGGAAAAAAACAGACTTGGGAACTAGTTCCTAGATCGACAAACAAGAACATAATTGGAACTAAGTGGGTATTTAGAAACAAAATGAATGAGAATGGATGTGGTAAGAAATAAAGAAAGACTTGTGTGTAAGGGTTACTCACAAGTGGAAGGAATAGACTTTGAGGAAACATTTGCTCTGATGGCTAGGTTGGAAGCTATCAAGATGTTTTTGGCATTTGCAGCATACAAGGACTTTAAAGTTTATCAGATGGATGTGAAGTTTGATTTTTTGAATGGTGAATTGGAAGAAGAGGTTTACATGGAACAACCAGAAGGATTTTAGTTGTCAGATCAATCGGATATGGTGTGTAAATTGAAGAAGGCATTATATGGATTGAAGAAATCTCCCAGAACTTGGTATGCAAGATTGGACATATATTCGATACAACAAGGATCCAATAAAGGCACCACAAATAGTAATCTTTATTGATAGTGGTTGTGTATGTGGATTATATTATCTTTGGAGGAAATGAAGCTATGTGTAAGAAATTTTCTAAGAGATGTAGAAAGAGTTTGAGATGTCAATGTTTGGGGAGATGAAAAACTTCCTTGGGTTACAAATCAATCAAATAGATAAAGGGATTTTCATTTCACAATCAAAGTATGTCAAAAAGATGTTGAAGAAGTTTGGAATGTAAGATTCCAAACCCGTATGCACTCGTATGGTGACTGGTTGTAAATTGAGAAAAGGTGATGATTCACTTAAGGCTGATTAGAGCAAATATAGATCTATGATTGGTGGATTGCTATATCTAACTACTGCTAGACCAAATATAATGCATGTAGTTTGTCTTGTGGCTATATTTCAAGAAGATCATAAAGAAACACATGTTGTAGTTGTGAAGATGATATTCAAATATTTAAGAGGCACTTCGGATTATGGCTTATGGTATTCTAAGGATATTGATTTTATATTAAGTCCTTACACAGATACAGATTGGGCTGGTGGTGCATTCTTTCTTGGATGTAGATTGGTGTCATGGCTAAGTAAGAAGCAAGATTCATTTTCTTTATCCATTGTAGAGGCTAAGTATATTGCAGCAACATCCTATTGTACATAAGTTTTGTGAATGAGATAGACATTGAAAGATATCAGAGTAGTGTATGATGAACCTATACCTATCTTTTGTGATAATACAAGTGCAATTAACATTTCAAAGAATCCAGTGATGCATTTAAGGACAAAGCATATATCAATCAGGTATCACTCTCTGAGAGAGAAGGTTATGGTGAATGACGTGAAGCTTGAGTATGTACCTACAAAGGAGCAAATTGCTGACATATTCACTAAGGCTCTTCCTAGGGATACTTTTAAATATCTTTCAAAGAAGTTGGGGGTTATTGCTCCTCCTTCCTTAAACTAGATGCATATGGAGATGCATTAGTCTAGTGGATCTATGGATTTATCTCTTTTATGGACTAATGTTGGTGGCTACCTCTCAAGGGCAGTAGGCAGTGTCATGTGTTGTCATTGTGCAGAGTTGTTGATTTGGTTGGGTGTACTTCTAAGGGGGATTATTCAGAGTAAGTATCTTGGTTTAGTGTCAAAGGGGGAGAACAATGCAAAACATTTTTTTCCTTTGAAATTGATGTCAAAGGGGGAGAGAGTATCATGTGATTTTTTTTTATCTATTCAGGGGGAGAAAAGAAAGGAAACCATAAGAAAGTGTCTTCAAAACTGTTATGTTGTCTTTGATGGTTTTTCACATCATGTGTTGTCATCAATGACAAAGGGGGGGATTGTTGCAAGTATAAAGGTGTTTTCATTAATGTCAATAGCATGTCTATAGGTTGTTGTTGTCATTGATGTCAACTATGTGTTGAGGAAGTTTATTGCATGATGAAGATGTCGATGATATTGAGAAAATTGTGAAAAAGAGGAAAATAGGCTTTGGATGTGTAGTTGAGATATTGAAGAAGTGTTGTGAGTACATGGAGATATATTTATGTTGCAGTGTCTAGAGATGTGTTGGAATGGTGTAATGAGTTGAGATGATGTCTTTGGTACTTGGTTTCCAAGTGCTTTTGAGAAAATTTAATAAACAAAAAAAATAGTGTTGTGCAAGTGTTTAGAATGTGCTCCAGGATGTGCTTTGTGTTTCTTCTGTGTTGATGCTATGCTTGTGCGGATTTGATATGATATTCAAGGTTGTTAGAGGTTTCTATATTCAAAATTTTGGTTTTTGGATCGCTGTGTAGAGTGAGATATCTTCACTAGTGTGAGAATCAATTTTTCAATGTTGTTTTCTGTGGTCAGGGAGAAATGTATTTGCTTCGCATTTCTCCGTAGTTTGGCTTCAGGTTGTGCAGATTTGCCAAGTTGCTTATAATATTTTTATCTTTCATAATTCAAGGTTTCACTTGACTTGGTATAGTACACAGTGTGTTTCATGTTTCAATGTGTGAATAAGGCTAACCAGATGTTCTAGGTTGAAGTATGTATATGATGCGAGTTTGGATGAAGTATTTGTTGGATCATAGGTAGTTTGTGGATTATTCTAGATCATGTTCAAGTGAATTTTGTTGTCTGAAAATTTTAGATTGATTTAAGGAAGCATGTACTTAATGTTTTATGGTATTTAGCACGGGTACTAGCTAACCTTGTGTTAGCACTACATGCAAAGTTTATGGAAGCGTGTTGAAGTGTGTTAGGATTAATTTGGTTCCTAATTAAGGATTTATATGGGTTTCCTTCATTCCTATCCACCGTGGGAATGTTTAGGTATTGACCTAATTTGAATTTGTAAGTGTAACGAATAGTTTCCAACCTCGAAGAAGGTTTTTGAGGTTGAGGTTGATATAAATAAGAGAAGTATTGATGTAAGATGCAAGAGAGAGAGACAAGATAGATCTGATATCGATGCAATTGAAGAGTATGATGCAAATTATAGAAGTATTGATGCAAATTTGCACAAAGCATTGCGAAATTCAAAGTGTTGGATTCTTGAAGGCAGTGAGCTGAAGGTGTCCACAATATTTCATGCAAGGCTATGAAAGTGTTGGAGCATTTGTGGTGGATTCCTTGTTGCATTGATAATTTGTTCTCTATGTAAAATTTCTCTTCTATCTTTGTGTATTCTTTCTATGGTAGTGAGCCTTGGCTATGAGCCTTTTTGGACATTGTGTCCTATTTTGGTAGTGAGCCCTTGTACCGATTTTGCAATTACTTATATTGTGAGCTAATCATCACTGTGGTTTTTCTCTCATTGGGTTTTCCACGTTAATCTGGTGTTCTCTTGTGTATGGTGTTGTTATTTCAATTTTTGTTATCTACATTTCATGATTAATCACTTTAATAGAATAAGGGTTTATTGAATGCATGTGGATTTGATTACTGTTGAGGGTTTTGATGTTTTAATTTGCTACAAATGATTCAACACCCTCATAGTTTTCTTGTTCATTTAACAACACTTTCATAATTCAAGTTCAAGATTGCAAGACATCAAGATGAATGAAGCAAATTATGTGCAAGGAGTTATTATGATCAATCACACCAAATTTATGTGAGCATGTATTAAGTTATCCTCTACATGCTAGTTTTAGCAATCTATTATGTTATGTAAACTAAACTTTTGCAAGTCTATCAAGCAATGAAGGCATCCATCGGTCAACATTTGTGGCAACTTGTGGTGTGACATCACTTCATTAAGGATTTAACATCAAGGTAACATTGTCATTTATCATTTATCATTTCAATCATCATTATTTTGGCCTCTACCTGACCTAGGGTATGCCCTCTTGATCATCATCACTTTATGTACATGGAGGTAGAAATACCAAAACAAAGTTTGACTTAGGAAAGCCCCTATACAACACAACCCACCTCTTTTCATGTGTGTAGGTCAAATCGGCGAGTTTCTACAGGAGATAGTTTTAGAAAACATAGAGCAGGCTATAACCTACATCTTAAGCTTTACAAATATGAAAAATGAGGACGCAAATCTAGGGCACCCTGTGCCCTTGTACTTGCAAATAAGCCCCAAATTTATATCACAAATTCCTCTTTGTATCTCAATCTCAGATCTAAATCTTTTCCAGTACTTTATGTTTTCATCTATGCGATAAATTACATTTTCAGATCTAGGGTTATATGTTAATTAGAATTGTTAAATCGTACATCAAATTTATCATCATCATCCTCAAAACTCAAAGAGGACACAAACCCTGGGAGATTGGCTCTCCCTTGTGGGAGCAAGCTAATCATCAACCCTAGTTAGTTTATGTTCAAATGTGGAGTCAAGTGAAAAGAGGGTAATCCTAGTTGGATCTAGGATCAATTTTCCTACTCTACATTTTGGTGAACCCAACATATCCTACACTTGATTTTTTTAATTTTAATTAGCATAAATTTTGAAAATTAATGCAAAAATATAGATACTTTGAAGATCTTGTTTTTATTTTGGAATTTATTTCATTTATCAAAAATATGCATTTGCATTCTTTGTTCATTATATATTAAAGGAGAAATTGCAAATATTTTGAATTAAATTTCTTAATTTTAGATATGATTTTTCCTTGTTTAGGGCTTAGATTTGAGATATTTCATTGTGAAATCTAAGTATAATCCTAGGTTTCTTTCATTTGTCAAAATTACATGCATATTTAAGTGAAAAACATTGAAAAAGTGAAGAATTACATATTATTTTTATTTCAAAAGACCAAAAAGCATTTGCTTTTTGTATTTTTTTGGTAAAATCTATCAAATTACAATATTTTAATTTCTAAAAATTATCACTTGAACATATCAAATTTCTCTAAAAATATGAAGTATTTTGCATGTGTGTGCTTCATATAGAAAAACTAGGCTTTTGTACATTTCAAAAATTTTGTTTACTCCTAGACCTGAACCTCTGCAACTTGAGACCCTTAAGCACTGTAGGTGGTTTCCAAATACTAAATTTGATAAAATTGTCTCTATGGTCTAGGGCGCCTAGTGCTCTTGTCTAGACAGTTTGGGTTGATTTTTTTTGAGAAAATATTTGTCTGCGGTCTATGTTCAAATCCATTTGTTGTTCTAGAATTCTATTCTAAAAACTGTTTGATTTTGATGTGCATTTCCTGTTGGCCCTAATTCACTTAATTCAATGCATTACCCCTAAAAAAGGAAAATAAAAATATGTTTTCTTTTCAAGGTCTAGTTTTGATATAGAAAAATATGGCTGGTCTAAAAAATTTTGGGGCACTGCCTTGAACCCCATTCCATGCCGTCAAAGGGGATATATATTGTCCTTCAATCAACCAATAGTTTTTATACCTATGAGAACATCATGATGGAACAAAATAAAATATTGATACATTTATTAACATCACTCTACCTAGTCTTCATTCTTCAAGTAATCATGAAAATCATGTTTGTGAAGATGTCTTGGCACAAGAGGATGCAAACATTGATAATCAAGACAATCATTTTTGTTGTTCTCCTAATATCTCTCCTACTTGCGAGGATATCTTGGTGTAAGAGGATCTAATCATCGATAATCATGAGAATCATGTTTGTCCCTCTCCCAATACCTCTCCCACTTGGGAAGATATCATGATGCAAGATGATGAAATCATTGATAGATTTTCTCCTTCAAATGATAGTAAAGTGGCTTGTATAAGTGAAGGTTTAAAATGGAATTAGGTACTCCATTAATAGAAGAACATCAACAAGTGGTTAATTCAGTTGAAGTTATGAACCCACAATTAATTATTGGACCTCCCTCTAAACCTTCTCTCATTATAGGACCTCCAAAACCTCATGACCATATCCTAAAATTTGGAAAACAACACACTCAAAGTAATCATGTCCACCAAGATGTGTTGTAGCAGCCAAGTTATCACGTGGTAGCTCACACATATAGCACTAGAAATAATAAGCAACCAAAAAAAATCCAATGTCCATTCAATTTCCTAAACCATTTCTTCCACCCCCACCTAGCATTCCTCAATGTAATAAAGAATATGATCTTGTTGAGAAATTTAGTAATATTCCAACTAGATCTACCTTTGGGACTTGATTCAAACATCACCTACATACCATGGGATGCTCCAAGAGGCTTTGCAAAAGATTGATATCTCACCTTCTATCATATCGAATGATGTAGCAGCCTTGTTTGATTGTATGCAAGTGACAAAGTTTAATATTACCTTCCCTCAACATGAATTACCTCAGCTTAAGGTCCAAAACCAATATGAGGCTCTTTAATGATAATGGTTTTTATTAATAAAACTGGGATTAGACATACTCTCATAGATAATGGATCAGGTCTTAATATTTGTAGCATTGATATTCTAGATAAAATTGGAGTGGATAAGAATCTCATAGAACCTAATGGTCTTTCTATTCGTGGATTTGATAATGTTAGTAAGAAATCATTGGGGACAATCACACTACCCATTAAAGTAGGACCCGTATTTTTTTCTACCCCTATCGATATCATGTTGGGATCTCTTTCATATAATATTCTCTTAGGTAGATCGTGGATTCATGCCATGAAAGAAGTCTCATCTACTCTTTACTATGAGATGAAGTATGAATATAATAATAAGATATATGGTAAAAGTGGATGCAAAAAGTTATAATTCACAAATTAAAGTCAACCATAACACTTCCAACTCTCTTAGTAATTTGATTCCATCTTCAAAGGTGGAGCCATTACCTTCCAATGGTAATGATACTATAGATACACTCTTGGTTGATTAGGAATCATTATATTTTACGCCTCGTTTCATTGGGGAGTTTAAAATCTCACCATCAAAGCTCGAAGATTCTAATATTATAGCTTCTATTACAAATATTGACAACAATAATGCCTCATCTTCAAATGCATACCTTGGTGATGACTAGGGTTCATTAGATTTTACACCCTCCTTTGTGGGAGAGTATAAAATCTCACAATCCAAACCTAAGGAGTCTTGTGTTTCATTCGCTCAATCTTGTTCTACATCAAAAAATCTAAAAACATCATCCCATGATGGTGATGGGAGCTCTTTAGCTTTCATCCCTCATGTATTGATGATTCCTAACCTTAAAACAATTAGAAATCATTTGCATTCTTGCGAAATAATCAATTCTTCTCATAAGCATTTAGGCATGAATTATCCATTTGAGTTGGACAAGTGTTATGGGCTTGAATATAAAATACTTTCTAAAAATGGATATAATGAAAACATGAAACAAGGAGTTAAGGATCATGTGAATTTTATGCCATATCTTTCAAAAATGGGTTTAGGTTTCCAACCTTCTTCTCCTTTGTTTACATCTCACCCTCCCCCTTTATTAGAGCAAGAGCATATTTTCTGAGGCTTCTCAAAGTTTGCTTGATTACTCTTCCACCTCCAACATGCAAGAAATTTTATAACAATAACTCATTTTATGCATATCATTAACTGCATGGTCATTCCACCAATGAATGTTAGGCTTTGAATAATAAAATACAACTTAATGATTGTGGTGTTATTCTATGTGTTGATGCACTTGATCAATCTAAATAATAACGATCTCTCTTCTATGGTGTTTCTCCTCACTATGTGGCATTTGTAGCTTCATGTGTTTGCTCATTTTCATTCATGGTGGTAAAATATTAAGTGCAACCATGTTTTCTATTGTAGCAACACAATAGTATATAGCATGGTTTTTCTTTCCTTTAGACTTGGGGGGCAAGGATAACTAGTTTTGGGAGGTGCGTATTATTTTCAAAGATCCCCTCTTCATCTCCCATTTCTTTAAAATATCGACATAGTGAGTATGTTGGCATGTTAAGGGGGTCATATCACCCTCTCCATTTCATTTATGTCTTGTAAGATTTGACTTATTGACATACCCCTTTGGTGGTGGTGTTATTTGTAACACCCCTGAGGTGTAGTTATCAATTCGTCCCCTATGAAATTGAGCATCGATTCGTCCCCCATGATGTTAAACTCTTATACGCTCCTTGAAGTGTGATTGGTAAGATAGTCTATGGATTTGACATAACAAAGATTGTTGGTCTATGAAAGTGAGCATTTTTACATGGCCACCTATTATAACACATCTTTCTTGCTACTGTAGCCACATGTTTCATGAATAATCTAGCACATGGTAACTTGCTAATCCTTATGAGAGCACCATTTTGTCTAACACATTCGATGGACGACATTTAGTATTTGAGACAAATTTAAGAATGAGGTCTCTTTACCTTATCGAATCAAATCCTTTTTAGACTATTGACCTTGTGTTTGTGTTTTATTGTATTTTTATTGTTTTTCTTATGTTTGCTATGTGTTTTCTATATCTTTGGTGTGTTTACTTTGTGTATGGTATTGTGTTTTCCTTGTATCTTTCACATGTTTTATTCATGTATTGTCTTATGTGTTCTTTGTGTCTTAATTATGTTTTATGTATTTTTAATGTATGCTTCGTGTTTGTCATGATGCATTGCACATTGTGTTCATGTTCGTTCTTGAAATGGTGAAAAAGTGAAACCCTAGGATTTGAATCTTAGTATTGGGTACTTTTTCATGGGGGATTTCATTTATGATTTGAGGTAGCGAGGGTTTGATGAATTTAGACAAGGTATAAGATTGAATTGCAACCTAAAAAGTGAGCCAACTTTCCCTTGACCAAATCTAGAATGAAATTAGAAATGAAATGACTAGGCTAATGATGCAATTAACTATTTTGATGCAATAACAATAGGCACAAAAAGTCACAGATAAATTCAAACTATAGAAATGGACTGAGCAGAGTACTGTGCACTTGGCATATGAATTTAGGGCTAAAAATTGAGGAGTAAGTCACCTAGAGTGACTATGTCCTAGTAGATGGATTCTAGATCTGATTTCATAGTCCTTTGATGCCAGACTTGAGCCTTCTTTTCCACTTGTCACATTGTCAGATCACTATCAGATATTGTTGTAACTAAGTTTTTGTTTGTTGTCAAGGTGTAGGGTTTGAATGCAACAATGAAACATTGACCTTCAAACTTCTCATAATCTTCTTTAGATCTAAAACCTACACATTCAAAGAGAGAAGAAAGATTGTGCCATTTAGGGGCTTGCCTTAGTCAAACCACATGTTAGTGTTTCCACTTCCACAATGGCAGTCCCAATAATATGGAGCCTATCCATTTGAGAGATAGGGTTAAATGATAAATGAATTATGAATCAACAATGGGATGCAACTCACCACCCAAAAATTGATTTCTTGAAGGACTGAAGTTATACAAGATCTCCTCAAGTCTTGATTGTTGTTGGATTGATTTTCTTGAAGACCTACAAGGGTTAGATCTCACAAACAATAAGATAACATGAACATAAACAAACTTGCATACACTTTGACATGATGCTTGGATCTTGAATTTCTGCAATAAATCTTCTAATTAATTCTCTTGACTTGCTTGATAGCTCTTGATAATGCTTGATCACAAATTTCTTAATGATTGCATGTTAGTTTTCAAATGATGAAATGATTAGGTATTTATACACAATAATTCTAATTTCCCAAAAATTAAATCTCGACAACTGACTTTGGACATTTGAAATTCAAATAATAAAATGCCACTTTCGATATATTCAATTTTGGAGACAAAATAGGGGGACTTAGTCACCCTAGGTGAGTAGGTCTAACCCTATTTTGCGGGAATTAAGGTGTTGAGGGAAAAATACTAAATGAGTTCTTTGGTTAAACATACTTGCAATTTGTTGGTAAATATTAAAATGGGCCACATAATGCATAATTTAGGATTAGGCGTATAATTCTAAGGTCCCTACACATAGGGGGGAGCAAAACATAGTGTAAAATTGTCATGGTTGACAATTTATGATGCTACATTTAGTCCCCACTTTAGTGAGAGTATTGACTTACGCTCAGATTCACACTAAAGCACAAAAATATGTCAAGAGGGGTATGATTGTCCAAATGTTGAAGAGATAGGATGACAATGAATCTAGGGGGAGTGCACAAGCCCCTAGGATTCAAGATCCTATAACAAGACAACATAACGAGAAAGGAACACACATGTATATAATGCAACAAGACAAAATACACAAACATACATGACAAGAAACAACACAATACACTACACAATATATGACACAACATGATATGAACACAAGAAAACATATACAAACACAAACACAAGATTAGTACTAAAAGGATTTGAGTCAATAAGGCAAAGAGACCTCAATCTTAAATTTGTCTCAAATACCAAATGCAATCCATCAAATAAATGTTAGATAAAAGAATGCTCTCATGAGGATTAGCAAGTTGTGTTATGCCAAATCACTCACGAGCTACATGTATCTACTAGCTATAGCAAGCTGTATTATGCTAGGTGTCCATGTAATAGGATGGGTTTCACAAGGATAACAAGTGTTATGCTAAGAAACTCATGAAACACATGGCTCTAGTGTCAAGCAAGTTGTGTTATGCTCAGTGGCCATGTTAAAAGGGGTGCTCAAGTTCATGACCTCACAAGCTATGTTATGTTGAATCTATTGATTATCTTGCCAAATTTTTAATATCCAAGGGGATAAACAAGCCTCACATTAAGGCATAAACGCTCTAAGAATAAATGAAAAACTGCCAAAGAAGACACATACTTCCACGGTGATGACAAAAATCACCAAGAAGTCGCGATAAATGATCAAGACACACAAAACCTCAAGGGTGTTATACACACCATCGCCAAAAAGGTGTCAGTATGTGGCAACCGACTCGCTATAATCGCATACTCTTCATGTATCCGGTCGTCCTGTTTTCTCACTGGCCCGACATGTGATAAAAATGACTCGGTAGAACCCTGCACCGGAAGCTTCAAAACGTAATGTTTCGCTGGGATGGAGTTGTAGTGAGAGAATTATTCTAAGATGTTTTATTGATAACAAAATCATTGATGATTTCGCGGTTTCAGATGTAAAATTTCATATTGGGTGAAATCCAAGCTTTAAATTTACGTCATCTTTATTTTTATAATAATTTTTCTCAGACAAGCTTTTATTTCTATTTTATTGATTCAGTTCCATACTTAACTTGTTAGATATCCGGCTCCCTATAACCCTAAACAAGTGGTGGTATCGCAATCGCTAAGCCAGGTTTAATATCCCCGCAAGGTCCGCTACTTGGAGCGGGAGTAATGGCGTATCGAGGGTAAGTTGAAGGTTGAGAAGTTCAATGGGTAGAACTATCAGTTATGGAAGATGAAAATGGAGGACTACCTCTATTAGAAGGATTTATGGTAGCCATTGGAAGGGAAAACCAAGAAACCCTCAACAATGTTTGATGAGGACTGGGATATTCTTTGGACATCACGAAAAGAACTTGGCATTTCATTCGCCATGCCTAGCACAATCGCGGGTATCTTGGTGAGCTGTAACAACAAAGACAACTCAAGAGTTGATGGAAACCTTGACAAAGTTATATGAAAATCCTTTCACTTCAAATAAGGTATTTCTTATGAAGCGTTTATTTAATATAAAAATGGTAGAAGGTGGGTTATTGTTGATCATTTTAAAACAAGTTTACTGAGAAGTTGGTTAGTCACCAATCCCTGAATGTAAACTTTGATGAAGAAGTCAGGGCTCTTTTTATTCTATGTTCTTTGCTTGAAAGTTGGAATAACTTGGTAATGGTTGTTAGAAATTTTGTTTCTAGTTTGAATACATTGAAATATGATGATGTTGTTGGTGTTATCTTGAGCAAGGTAATTCATAGGAAAAGCTTAGGTTGAACATCCACATCAAAGTAAAGTTTTGAATGCAAAGTAGTGTAAAACAAAAAGGAGAGAAACACCGAAATTGTGGGAAGTCATGAGGAAAATCAAAGGACAAAAGGTCCCAATCTAAAGACAAGAGGGATTGCTGGTACTGTGGTAAGTCGGGCCATTTGAAGAAAGATTGATGGTCTCAGAAAAATAAAGGAGACAAAAGGAAGGAAATAAAGAGGAAAATGTGGTAAGTAATAACCGACGAGGATGCTTTGATTCTTTCCCTTGATACTGCCGGGGATGACTGGTGTTAGATTCAAGGGCTTCATTTTTATTCTGCCCTATAGAAGTATTTTCTTTGACATTATGTCTAAAGGGATTTTGGGTCGGTTTATTTGGGAGATAACGAACCTCACGACATTGGAAAGGGAAGAATCAAGATTAAGTTGTAGAATGAGAATAATTACACTACATGAGGTTGGGCACGCTCTAAAGTTAAAGAGAATTTAATTTCAACAGTATAAATCCATAGGATGATGAAGGTTACGTTGTTACATTTATGATACAAAATTGAAGGTTACAAAAAGGTGCCTTAGTGGTAGCAGGAAAGTAGGCACCTTTATATCTTTGTAAAGCATGTCATACCGCTCCTCTACTTTAACTATTTTATAAAAATCAATGTTCTAATAGTCGCTACAAATTAACAAGAAGAAAATTAGACAATTTTTGATTCAATAATCAACACCTGGCATAATAGATTTGGACATATGAGTGCAAAAGGTATGAAAGTCCTTCATTCGAAGAATGTTTCTACTAGGGTTAAAATGTGTTACATTATGATTGTCCCCGAAAGTTGTGTATGACAAAAAGAGAGTAAGTTTCTAAAGGATGTAAGCAAAAGAATGATGAGAAATTGAGCTTGTAGCATACAAATGTATGGGGACTTACTTAGGTATCTTCTCGATGGCTTCAAAAGATTATGTTACATTCATTGATGATGGCAACTGAAGCAGTATTAATGGATTTATTTTCAGTACAAACAAGGATGTATTTAAAACTTTTAAAAAATGGAGAAGCTTGGTTGAGAATGAGACAGATAAAAGGTTAAAATGTCTCAGATCTGATAATGGTGGTGAGTATTGTAGTAAAGAGTTTGAAGATTAGTGTTCCTCAAATGGTATTCGTAGGCAGAAAATAGTTCCAAGGACTCCACAAGAAAATGGAGTGGCTGAGCGCATGAATAGAACAATAATGGAGCATGCACAGACTATGAGATTGTATGTTGGGCTACCTTTAAAAATGCAAGCAGAGTTTGTAAACACTCTGCTGTTTATTGACTAATACATAGGTCCTTAATCCCTTTGCAGAGCTGTGGTATTACATAGGTCACATGGACAGTGCGAAGGTGAGCTATTCTTTTAATCTTCGGTTGTGAAGCATTTGCAAATGTAGATTCTGAAAATAGAACCAAGCTTGATGCAAAATCAAAGAAATGTGTATTTGTTGGATATGGCATTGATGAATTTGGTTATAGGCTTTGGAATTTTTAAAATCAGAAAATTGTAAGAAGTAGGGATGTCATATTCAATGAGAAAGTGTTGTACAAAGATCTACCGCTAACGTAAGAGATGAGAAGAAAGAAATGATTATATAGTATCGGATGATACTTCAAACAACGATGTTCTTAGTAGTTCCCTCATGCTTTGCAACAACAATAGAAAATACCACAAACTCTAGTGAATGTTAGACAATCGACAAGGATAAGTAGACCTCCCAAAATATTTTCTCCCTTTGTATTATATTTTGTTAACTGATGCTAGTGAACAAGAATTTTATGATGAAGCTATGGCGGTGGATTACTTTGCAAGGTTCATGGGGAGCATGGAATGAAAGAAAACATGGACTCTTTCGTCAAAAATCAGACTTTGAATTATGCAAGTTTCTTGCTGTGTAAAGGATTTTAACACAAAAATGGGTTTATAGGCCAAAAGGAGGATGGAGGTAAGAGGCAACATTTAAATCCGCATTAGTTCTAAAATGGATTTACATAGATTAGTTCTAAATGGATTTATAGAAAATGGTATTTATTTTGATGAAATCACAGCTAAAATGACTTCTATCTCAGACTGCTTTAAGTATTGTATTACCCAAATATTTTGACATTTAGGAACAACTCTTGATGTTAAACAACCTTTCTCCAGCATGTGATTTGAAGAGGAAATATATATGGAACAACCACAAGGATTTGAGGTCAAAAGTAAGGAGAAACTAGTTTGTAGATTGAAGAAAAGTTATATGGATTGAAGCAAGCACCTTGGCAATGGTATATTAAATTTGATAGTTTTATGGCTAATCAAGGCTACAATCAGTGTAATTAAGACCATTGTGTTTACCTGAAGAGGTTAGATGAAGATAACTACATTATTTTATGTTTATATGTTGATGATATGCTTGTAGTGGGGTCTAACATGGATCACATAAAGGAGTTAAAAAAACAACTAGCAAATTCATTTGCTATGAAGGATTTGGGGGCAACAAAACAAATCCTTGGTATGAAGATTACAAGAGATAGGAAAAAATATTTTTATCTCAGGCTGATTATGTTGAAAAGGTGTTGCAGAGATTTCATATGGAGAATGCAAAAGATGTCAGCACACCTTTGCCCGGTCATGTCAAATTGACTAAGGATATGTGTTCGAAGATACAAGAGGAAGAAAAAATGTCCAAGGTACCATATGCTTCAGTTGTAGGCAGTTTAATGTATGCCATGATATGCACGAGACCAAATATTGCACATGTTGTAGGAGTTGTTAGTAGGTATATGAGTCATCCTGGAATTGAGCATTGGAATGCAGTAAAATGGATTCTCAGGTACTTGAGAGGTACATCCAATAAATGTTTATGTTTTAGAGGCTCTAATACTGATTTAAAAGGCTATGTTGACTCATATTTGGCAGGGTATATAGATACCAGGTGAAGTACCATAGGTTATGTTTCTATAGTTAGTGGGACAACAGTGAGTTGGATTTCTTGATTGCAAAATGTGGTTGTTTTATCCACCACAGAGGCAGAGTATGTTGTTGCAATAGAGGCAACAAAGGAGATGATATGGCTGAAATTTTTCATGGAAGAGTTGGGAAAACAATAGGATGAAAATCACTTGTTTACAAATAGCCAGAGTCCTATACATCTTACAAATAATCTTTCCTTGCACTCTAAAACCAAACACATACAACTGATATATCATTTCATTCGATCAGTGTTGAAGGATGGACATGTAAAGCTGGAAAAGATACATATAAATGCCAATCCATCATATATGTTTACAAAGGAAGTGACAAGGGAGAAGCTGAGATCCTCTTCAACTTTGGTTGGTATTCATGGTTAAAAGTATAATAGAGCAACAAGGTCTAAGGTGCTTATTTCCAGTGGGAGTTGTAAGTGCAGTGGTGTCATCCAGGATCAGTCTCCAAGTGGGAGATTGTTAATATGTGGCAACTAATCATGCTATACTAGACACTCTTCATGTATCCTTGCCAGGGTCCTATTTTCTTGCTTCGTCACTAACAAGATAAAAAAATGACTTTGTAAAACCCTAATTCTGGAAGCTTCTAAAAAAGCTTGTAATAAGCGGTTGGGATGGGATTTGCAGTAGGGAAAACTATTCACGAGATTGTAATACTTTTTGCACTGGATAATAAAATCATTTGATGGTTGTGGTTTTGTGGATGTAGCCCATATTGGGTGAACCACACTAAATTCTCCGTGTTGTCTTTTTTTTGCTATAATTTTTCTGTGTTTTATTTTTGTGTTTTATTGATCAAATCTACATTTAACTTGTTAGATATCTGTCTTATAACCCTAACAAAAGGTACTTTACAAAAATAATAGACAAAGGGATAACTCAATACATGAAGGATCACACCTTAGGGAATATCACACATGACATCACCACTAAGAGAGGACAAGTCATGGAATAAAATATCACACTCTAGGGAATACTAGCCATAGTATTACCACCAAATGGAATATCATATTCCATGAAGAGTCACACTCTTAAGGGATAACAAGCCCAATATCACCACTAATGTAGGTTGAGAAGGCCACACTTCAATTGATAATGTCACACTTTTTAGGAGATGCATACTATCATCACTAAAAAGGGACCATTTCTTATGCAAACAATGGGCGAGGGACTATATGCCCCCCCTTAAAATGTTAGTTTACTTGCTACACTAATATTTAAGGAGATAAAAGGGATCCTTCACCAGAAGGAATGCACCTAACACAAGGCTACCTAACCCCTTTCCCCCCAAGTGTAGGGACAAAGACGAGCCAAGACAGATGATCATATGTTGCTCCTTGCAAGATGAAATATGATTGCATAAAGTCTAGCTTTCTACCCCCATGCATGGTAGTGAGTATGTTGTGATACTACAAATACCACATGACAAGGAGCAACAATTGATTTGGTTTAACCTATATCAAATTTATCATTTTTGGGATGAATTAAATTTAAATTTGACTTGGGGAGAATATTCCATGATGACATTGACATTAAGTGAAGGCTTTTTTTATGCTTTTGTTATTTTTTAAGGATGATAACCTAGACCTCTTGTTGTTTCTTGTGCGTTGAGCCCTATGGGGACATGGATACCTTGTTCCTTTACACCACATCCTCTTCCATTATAGCCAAATTGTTTCAAGAGTTGATAGCCTCTTCCATAAATGGCTTCAATCTCTTTCAAGGAAGGTGGTTTCTAAAAATCAGTTTCATTATAAGTGGATGTTTAATTTTTATTTTCCTTGCTATAATTTGTGGGATCATATGTTTTTATGATTCAGTGATAGATTGTGTTGATACCATTGTGGCTTCTTTGTCTTTTTCTTATTTTGATTGTGTAATCTTGTATTTCCCATGAATGTAGGTGTGAAATCTAATGACCCCCAATCATCATCCAACAATTTTATCACCGATGAAAGGCACTCATCTTTGTCTTCAATTTGTAAAGGTTCCAATTTTGAAGTTGGCATCAATGTTCTAAAAAGACTCTTTATTCTTGTTTTAGTTTGTAAATAATTTTTAGATTTAGGATTTATTGTGTAAACCTTATTGTTGTATGTGTACTTTATTAAATGATGAAGCATTGAAGTCACTCCTTTCATCTCATGAATCCATGGTCTACCCAGGAGAATATTATATGAAAGATTATGAGGCATGACATGGATGGGAGTTTGTAACACAACATGAACAAATTTAACAGGTAATGTTATTACACCAAGCGATTGTATTCCCACATTGTAAAAACCACATATAGACAAAGTATCTAGTTGAATTAAAGTCTTATCCACTCCAATTTTGTCCAAAATATTAACACTACAAATATTAAGCCTTGAGCCATTTTCAATAAGGGTACGCCTAATCCTAGTCTTATTAATAACAACCATTATCATCAATGCATCATTTTGTTTTTGTGTTTCCAAAGGGGGTAATTCACTTTTATGAAAGATAATGTCCACATTAGTTGAATTCATACCCTCAAGCAAAGATGCTACATCATTTGGTTGTGTACTAGGAGGGACAACAACTTATTGCAAGGCATTTTGAAACATTCCATGATAAATATGTGATTTTTGAATTAAATCCCACAAATAGATCTTAACAAGAGTAGCAAAAAGTTGTTCTACAAGATCATAAGTTCCTTTCCACTATGTTGGGGTAAACGAGGTGTATGAGGTAAAACAGGTTGTGGTAGTCATATTGATGAGGGGATGGCCTACGTTTGTCTTGGTTGTACTTGTTATTCCTTGTTTTATATGTATGAGAAACAATATGATAACTTCATTGCTTCGACACATGATTACTAGTGAGTTGTTTTGTAATGTTTAGGATATGGCCATGAGGTTTGGGAGGTCCTATAATGAGAGGTGACTTAGGAGGTCCAATAATTGAAGGAAATATAATGGCCAATTGTACATTCATAACCTCAATTGAGTTATCTACTTATTGATGATCTTCAATTAAGGGGTTCTTAATAAAATCCTAAGATTCTATCTTATGCATTCCATATTACTATCTTTTGAAAGAAATATATCAATGATTCCATCCTCTTGTCCTACAATATCTTCCTAAGTAAGAGAGGTATTGGGAGAGAAACAAACAAGATTCTCATGATGCTCAATGATTGGATCTTCTAACACTAAGATACCTTATTCACAAGTAGGTGAGGTATCCGAAGAAGAACAAACATGATTGTCATGATTGTTAATGATTATATTCTCTTTGACCAAGATAACCTCACACATAGGAGAGATAGTGGGAGAGGAATCAATGAAAAATAACAAAAGAGGAGAAATAAACTCATTGTCACATGCTTGTAACAAAAATTCTTTGAAATGCCTAACAAGATCAGACAATAGAACATGAATTATGACAATACAATATTTTTGCAATGAGAACATTGTGTTATGTCCTATGAATCAAGATAGCAATGTTTTTAGCAAAATAGATAGTTACAAGACTCATATTAAAAAACTGAGACCAAATCTGGGTAGGGACCAGAGACAAGTTTCTGCATAGTAAATTTGGGCTCAATTTAGCTAGATTAGGTTGCCTAGGGCGACTATGTCCTATACAGGTTTTTGCAAAATTCAAAATTTTAGTGTGTACAATAATGTTTAAAGTTCTGTTTCTATGTGTAAATATGTGTGATAGTGAATAATTTTCTAGAATTTTTCTAGTTTATGATTATGTAATTTAAGACGCAAGTGTGCAAAAATTTACAAAATGTTCAAGCAATAAATGACAATTGTAAATGCAATTTCCAAATCTATGATGCAACAATTGACTGATTTTGATATGCCAAAATCTAAAAATTATGATGTT
>VDFB02105785.1:236503202-236543953 GCA_007258455.2 Sequoia sempervirens
TAACACTTTAGCATTTGTTCTTATCACTTTATCCCTTTGGAAAGGATTTTCCACCTTTTAGGCTCTCATACTTAACCAAATTTCGAAATTCTCCTTAGCTGGGCGCCAACACTTAGCAAATATTTTGATTTTTTTCTCACTTTCATGCCTAGGCGGACTTTCAATAGCTTTCAGCCAAGTCCCACCTTTCAAGGGCGGACTTCACAAGCACTTTGGACGAGTCTTCAAACTTAAGGCGGACTTTGAAGGTCTTTAGCACATCAAGGGCGGACTTTATGACTCTTTTGGACGTCCCTCTTGGCAGATGGCGGACTTTGAGACCTCTTAGGACGAACCTCTTAGTGGATGGCGGACTTCCAAGGGGTCTAGGATGAAGATGGCGGACTTTAAAGGTTTTTAGGATGTGCATTTTAGTGGATGGCGGACTTTAGATGATGCTTGGACAAGGATGGCGGACTTTGGAGGATGCAAGGATGGGTCTCCAAGATGCATGGCGGACTTCAAAGGGATCAAGGATGGTCTTGGGCGGACTTTGCAAGGTCCAAGGATATGTCTTCAATATGCAGGGATATGCCTCCCAGGTGCTGGGCGGACTTCATGACTTCTTTGGATATCCCTCTTAGCTGCTGGGCGAGTTCCATGACCTTCCAGACCTTTCTTACACCTTCCTTCTTCATTCTTCCATGGCGAATTCTCCAGATTTGAACAGATTTCTCACAAACTTCACCATTTTAGAGCCGAATTTTATGATTTCAACCTCAGATCTGGTTGATTTTGAACTGGTTTTGACTGGTTTTTCCAGATTTTTGAACGTTTTCAGTCTGATTTTCATGCTTTTTACTTGTTTTTTCCAGATTTTTCAAAAAAATTCAATTTTTTATTTTAATTTTCTGAGAGTTCTATTGAGTTTTTCGAACTTCTGAGTGCGTTTTCAGAACTCGGGACCCTTCTAAAAATAGAAACTTTCCAAAAATAGAAACTTTCTAAAAATAGAAAAAGCAACCCTAAAAAATAGGGAACCTCGTTTGGTCCAAAAATGCCAAAAATGAAAAATCGAAAAAGCAACTTTTCCTAAAAAATAGGAAGTCTCAGAATTGGCCAAATTCACAGTTGATCTTCGTCTCTTGGGCCTTCTGAGCGTTTCCGTGATGTCTACGCACTGATTCAAGCATGAATTATTGACTCGGCTTGGGCAACTCTCGGCAAACTGACTTGAAACTCTTAGCAAAGTGATCTCTCGTAACCGTTGCAAGGAGACAGAACCCTAAAAACTAGCAGGCAACTGGGGGTCCCCATCAGCGATGGGGCGATGTGTGAAAAGGTCACAACAAGGTTGTTGCAGGTTGTGCATGTGTAGTTGAGATATTGAGGAAGTTTTATGAGTACATGGAGCTATCTTTATGTTGCAGTGTCTGGAGATGAGTTGGAATGAATTAATGAGATGAGATGATGTCTCTAGTACTTGGGTTCCAAGTGCTTTTGTGAAAATTTGATAAACAGAGAAAATAGTGTTGTGCAAGTGTTTAGAGCTTGCTTCGGGATGTGTTCTGCATTTCTTCTATGTTGATGCTATGCCTGTGTAGATCTGATATGTTGTTCAAGGTTGTTAGTAGTTGCTATGTTCAAAATTTGGGTTTCTGGATTATTGTACAGAGAGATATTTTCACCAGTGTGAACCAGTTTTTTAGTGACGTTTTTTGTGGTTTGGGAGAAATGTATTTACTCTGCATTTCTCTGTAGTTTGGCTTCAAGTTGTTAGGATTTGGGAAGTTGCTTATAATGTTTGTATTTTTCAATGATGTTTTCTGTGGTTTGGGAGAAATCTATTTACTCTGCATTTCTTTGCAGTTTGGCTTCAGGTTGTGTGGATTTTAGAAGTTGCTTATAATGTTTATATCTTTTAGTATTCAAAATTTCACTTGATTTGGTACAGTATAGTGTGTGTTTCATGTGTCAGTGTGCAGATAAGGTTTACTAGATGATCTGGGTTGAAGTATTTCTATGATGCAAGTTTGGATGAAATCTTTGTTGGATCTCATGTTGTTTGTGGATTATTCTAGATCATGTTCAAGTGAATTTTGTTGTCTAGTAGTTTCAGATTGATTTAAGGAAGCGTGTACTTAATGTTTTATGGTGTTTAGCATGGGTATTGGGCGACCTTGTGTTAGCACTACATGTGAAGTTTATGAAAGCGTGTTGAGTTGTGTTAGGATTTATTTGAGTTCTAATTAAGGATTTGTATGGGTCGCTTTCATTCCTATCCACTGTGAGAATGTTTAGGTGCCAACCTAATTTGAAATTTTAAATGTAATAGATAATTGCCTACCTTGGAGAAGGTTTTCAAAGTTGAAGTTGATATAAATCAGAGTGATGTTGTAAGATGCAAGAGAGGCAAGATAGATGCGAGATCAATTTGAGTGATGTATGTGATGCAAATTACAAAAGTGTAGATGCAAATTTGAATAGAGCAGTGTGAATTTCAAAGTGTTGGATTTTTGAAAGCAGTGAGTTGAAGGTGTCCGAAATCTTTCATTCCTGACTGTGAAAGTGTTGGAGCATTTGTGGTGGATTCCTTGTTGCATTGAAAAGTTGTTCTCTGTGTAACATTTCTCTTCTATCTTCTTGTGTTTCTTTCTATGGCAGTGAGCCTTTTTGGATAGTGTGTCCTATTTTGACAGTGAACCCTTGTACCAATTTTGCAATTACTTATATTGTGATCTAATCCTCACTGTGGTTTTTCCCTCATTGGGTTTTCCACGTAAATCTAGTGTTCTCTTGTGTATAGTGTTGTTATTTTAGTTTCTGTTATTTGCATTTCATGATTAATCACTTTAACAAAATTAATCTGATTACTGTTGAGGGTTTTGATGTTTTAATTTGCTACAACTGATTCACCCCTCCCTCCCCTCTCCGTTGATTTGTTTTGTTCATTCAACACACACACACACACACACACACACACACATGTATGTTCATTGGCCCTAAAAAGAGTTTTTTGATATTATTTGAGATAAATATTGGACCAATTTGGACGATGCAGTTATAATATATTTGTAATTCAATGTTTTCTTCTTATAATTTAATCTAACATCTGTTTATAAACTTTTAATCATGATTTGCAGAAGAAATGAAAACTATATTGAATGTTTGCAAGAAAGTGGCCCTTGCCATTTAAAAGTGGTCCATTGCTCCTTTTCTTGGATGGAAAACCGACTTTAATCTAATATCTTTTCTTTCTCCTGGTCACTAATCAAGAGAAAATCTGTGGGAAATCAATGTGAAGTGCATTTTATCTAATCATGTCATAATTTTCCAACAAAAGATTTGGTGCTCTTATTCATAGTGTTTATGTTATTATTTTTTGTTGAGATAGAAGTAACAACTATTCAAAACTTGCATCCAAGTTACGATGCCTCTTAGGCACAACGATGTGCTAAGTTCAAGAACTCAAAAGGTTTAAATTATGGTTCATGTTGTAGGATACAAATTGGTCAAAAGACTTCACTTAAAATATAAGCACACATATAAACCAAATTATTAGTAAATAGTGTATGTCTGAAGCTTATTTTGGGAAAACTTAGTTGTCACTCTTGGTTTTTATTATTTTAATGGTATGGGTTAAATAATTAAATTCCCCTTTGAAGTCAAGGAATTTCGTATGTGTTTATGAACATATTTGATATTGCCAAACTTCGGGCGATACTTGCAGGTCACAATCAGTTGTCTTTCAAGCTTTACTTTTTGCATTACATCAAACAAACTTAACTACCATAACATAAAACTAACAAAGAATTGATACAACTTTGCAACCTCTCGATGGACTGGTGGTCTTTTTCAGACGTATAACTATTGTTAGGCTTGAAGATCTACTGTAGTGATAAATACAAGGAGAAGGAGCAGGAAGGAAGAAGATGGATTTTTGTATTTATCTTGGATGTGGTTTTGGTCCATTTTTTATATTTCTTCAGGGAAGTACATTTGTCATCTTTGGATTTTAGTACAATTTCTTTCTTTCTTATGTGTTTTAAAAAAATAAATTTACTTGACATTTGCGTGACACTTTGGCTGTTCATAACTTGGCTTTTGCTTATTGGCCTCAGACTTCTCCATCGGATACTTTAGAATTAAAGAACTTGGGCACAAAAATAGATTAGAACTTTTGGAAGAAAAAACAGCTTTGCACACTGGATATATAGCTACTTCCTATGGATGAGATGCCATTGAAAATGTAATCTTCCTTTACAACCATTTAATTTGCCGTAGTACTGGTAAGTGGAATCAGATTTTCCTTTTGGTCCCAGTGTTACTTTTATGTTGTGCAATGGACATACCAGCATATGGTTTTACATTGCACGAGTACAAGAGATTTTCATCTGTAAAATTTATTTGAAATAATATTAATTTTCTAATCATATGTCTAGAGATTTAACATGATTTTGGCATTCTTTTGAGAACTGCATTTCCGATTCTTGCAGTCTTTTCAAGTCTTGTGGCACAGTTATTGGTCAAGTATGCTAGTGTGTTGAAGGTATATGCATTTCTCAAGGTGATATATTACGATGTTAACAAACACAATGTTGGTCAATGGTGGCCATATACGTGAAAATTTGTTAAAAGAATGAGATATGATTATATGTGACCTAGGTGCATCATTTTTGCTTCTAGAAAGCATTTTATGTTCTAATTACTTCTTATACCTCAACTTCACTCAGTGATTGTATGTTCATATTTTATTGGTGGTTAACAACATCAAGCTTCCACAGTTCATGATAATGAATTGTTGATCTTCTGGATTGAAACTGTGTTCGTATTTGTGATTCACAAATACGAACACAGTTTCAATCCAGAAGATCAACAATTCATTATTGGTGGTTGCTAAATTTTTATTTTGTTTTTAAACAAAATAACATTTTTGTTTACTTGGTCAAACACAGAATAACAAATACAATGTTGGCCAAATGGTTGCCGTATACGTGAAAATTTGTTAAAAGAATTAGATATGATTATATGTGACCTAGGTGCATCATTTTTGCTTCTAGAAAGCATTTTATGTTCTAATTGCTTCTTATACCTCAACTTCACACAGTGATTGTAAGTTCGTATTTTATTGGTGGTTGCTAAATTTTTATTTTTTTTGTAAACCTACAGGACTTTTGTCTGTGAATCATAGTTTCAATTTTTAACTTTCATGGATCTAGTTGCAGTGATTCTAGGTTACCTTCCCTAGGAATTCTTGACTGTCATGGTATTTCTGGTCCTTTGACACGGGACTGCATGATGGTGATTATCAACCCCACTGCGCATTGTTTATAGAAATACCACAGCAAAAATGCGTGAGATTAATAAATTAGAAATTGTTGTTCATTCTATTAGAGTTATTTGATATTATTTGAGATAAAATACATGACCAATTTGGGTGATTCAGGCACAATAAAACCTAAATTGATGTTTTTGTTCTTTCTAATTTAATCCATCATCTGTATATGGACCTTTATTTTGATCATCAGGTAAAATCTCCACCTACCCAAAAAGGAACAAAAGAAATGAAAACTTTATTCATCGTTTGAAAGAAAGTATTCCTTGTCATATGAAATCTGTCCATTGCTCCTTTTGTTGGACGGAAACCAAATTTAACCTAATTTCATTTCTCCTGATTAGTAATTTAAAGAAAATCAATAATAAATCAACATGAGCTGTACTGTATGTATATAACCATTATAGCCCTACAAAAAAAATGTTTTTATCATGTTTGGTGGTTATCGTTTTTTTTTTTGTCGAAGACTGAACCAACGGCTATTAAAAGTTTGCATCCAGGTTGTGACGCCTCTTAGGCACAAAGGTATGCTAAACTTCAAGATTCACAATATGGAGATGATAGTTCGTGTTGTAGAGCGCAGTGTTTAACAGACTTTAGAGTACGAGCACACATATATATCAAATTTTTACTATAGATGTGAAGGCAAGTTCATTACAACTTGTACAAGTTAGGTTTTGCTTTTAATGGAATGGTTCAAATGCCCCATTGAAGTTCAGGGATTTCTCATGCGCTTTTGAACATATTGGATATTAACAAGCTTTTGGTAATACATGTGGCTGTCTTTCAAGTTCCTTGCATTCTAACAATCTGCTTGCACTGGGTGACACCTTACAACGTCACCATGTAAAGTTTATACAGATTTTGACAACTCAAGTCTTTACAAATCAATAGAGGCTAGATTCATCATCTAATGTAATTCTTATACTCCATTGTTGAGGTTTTGGAGAATCTGTTCTAAGCCATGATGCTAGGTGGAATTGATTCCGATCAACTCATGAAATACTTATATTCCATTGTCTAGGTTTTGTAGAGTCTATTCTAACCTATGATGCTAGGCGGAATTGAACTTTTGTTCTGTTACGGTAATCATGAGATGGTCAATACAATAGTGCAGTGCAGTCATGCTATTATTGGACTTGGCAATAATGTGTTTCATGTTGAGTAGTGACTGATAAAACGAATCATAAAGCTAGCATACATAGTTCCTTCAGGTTCCATTGATTAAGGTTTGCTTTAATTTCATTAAAAGAAACACCCAAATTTGATACTATCCTCTATAAAACCCAAATTCAGAATGCACACATAACATTTGTTTCTAGCAAATAGGGAAAATTGGACCATGCAAGAAGAGTGATTTTGAACATAATTATCCAAGTCTTCATGATATGCATTTGATCGATCAAAATAAGGTTATCCAACGAAATTAGTAATGTTGTTTGTATCAACCAAAAATACCATATGCAATTGAGGTTTGATAAAACATAGTTAAGCAACAAATTAGAAGCGTAGACTCAATAATGTGAGGCCCATTTATTGTTTTTAAGTAGTTTAAAATCTTTTGGCTATGGTATTGTAAAGGCTTTATATTTATGAACACAAATTGTCTACTCATGTTTACCACATTGTGTGTAAATCATGATTGTATTAAATAACTAACCTTTTGACATTATTGAATGCTCTACATTTGTTCATTATATATCATTTGTGAGTGTCTTGGTTTGGATCATTAAGAAACTATGATCAAAATGAACATTTTTTTCATAAAGTTAAATGAAACAATTTTAATGAACATAAATAATTGCATTTTTCTTCAAGTTAATGTTGGCTTGCTTATATATCATATTTATAGATTCGCTTTGGAATAAACATGGCTATATTTGGCTACATTTACTAATATACATTTTAGAATTTTTATATCTTTTGTTTATTGTAGATCATACTTGCATGCCACAAATTAGTTGACTTTCTAAATCAAATTATGTCAAAAACTTATTCTTATGCCAAACATTAAAAAAAATTAAATTAGGTTTTTAGTAGGATTTTATGCACTAGAACTTTACATTTATCACTATTGTACATGAAAATGGTCAAATATGGAACATATATTTGATGTTATATTTGATAACTAACTTTAATTTTATAGGTTGAGTTGGAGGTTGAAGCCAAAGTGTTGCGGTTTGGGAAGAGTGTGGCCATAACAACTATTGAGATTAGAGATAAAGAAACAAAAAAAGTAACACACCAAGGTCGGTGTACATTTTACAACATGCCAACATCACGTATAAGATGTCTGTGTCTTGATTTGATACTCTACACAAAGAAATGACCTAAGGTCAAATTGTATATAATGTTCATTACCTGCAAGAAATATTATCATAGAGTTCAATCATTATTTTCTATTTAGATTGTAGGCATTTTAACCCAAATGATGATAATTAGAATGATGCATTGTTGGTGCCATCATAACTTTATCATTTGATAGCTCCTAAATTTGACATGTTAGTATACTATCGAACGATGATTAAAACTTCCATTATACTAATTTTGTGTATATGCATGCCATTTGATAGTCCCTAGCTTTGACATCTTAGTATATAATCGAACAATTATAAAAACTTTCATTGCCATGGGCTATTGACTAATTATTGTGTGTATCATTTGATAGTTTCAACATGTCAATATAACAAAATGATGATTATAACTTTTATTGCATGGGATGCACACATCGACCCACACTTGCACCCACACCCACACCCACACCCACACCCACACTCATGTGCGCACCAACATAGACCCACCCTTGCACATGCTTGCTTGCCTAGATGACTAGTTATCCACATGCACACATTCACACAAGTGTGTACCCTTGATAGTAGAAAAATGAATATGTCCATTAGTTGTATAGATATTAGCATGAGCACTCCAAAGTATTTATGTGGACACATAATGTCCTTTCCTTTTCTACCTTGGGTTCAATCGCACTTTCTATCTAGGTGGGAACAAAATTCTTGGACATCCCTTTCTGTATGATTCCTAGCTCTAATCTTTTACATGTGAATTTAGCCCACCCATGGTTCACTTCCAAGAATTTGTTCACATTCGTTATGTATAAGTGCTTAAAGTTTCCCCATAATAGAGGTTGACACACATTGTATTTTAGCTCCTCTCATTGTGTGAGAACTTTTCTCTTGATTATTTTTTGTCACACCCCATCCTTGAATTACAATTTACTTTTCACCTTATGTTAAAAGCATGGATGATTTGCGTAATTATGAAGCTTTGAAAGATGAATGTGATGATGAATTAAATACAATGCAATGTTTTTATGCATTTAATGGAAATATTGATGAATACACAATGATATGGATGCAATATTAATGATATGGCTAACTACGTGTTTGTTTTCCAAGTGGATATACAGGAAGGATTTCGCACACTCTAGTGGAAGAGGGGGAGTATCACCTGGGAGAAGGGTATGGATAAGGACTAAATAGTAAAGCCATCTAAGTTCATTGTTTGTGCATAGGTCAAGTTTTGGATACTTTCGTAAATGAGTAAGTTTGATATTAAGTTGTGTCTCTTGGTTTCCTTATAGAAGGTTATAGGATTATTGATATTTATTTATTAACGTATTGATTGTATATATATCATTATTGTCAAAGTTGAATTAGTATATATTTTGTCGTTATGATATTGGTATATGGAAGTGATTGTGTATATATTATGGTATGTGTATGCATTAAGATCAAATGGTTCTATCGTTTTGATATGCATTAAGGTCAAACTTGAGATAACCACTTACAAGATGTGAATCAAGTTTTGGACATTGTTGAATATAATTAGTTGTATGATAATCCATCTAAAGTATTTTTTTGGAGTCAAATAATTAGAGTACCTAGTTCATATTGCTTCACATGAGGGAGCCAAGGTCAATCCTCACAAGATCAAGGCCATAGTAGAATGGAAAATGTTTAAGACCCTCAAAAATCTATGAGGTTTCCTAGAGCTTGTTGGTTACTATTATCAATGTAAATAATTATGGTAGCATAGTATTACCTCTCACAACTTTCTTGGACAAGGATTCCTTTTAGTGGAATGAGGTAGCTATTAGGGCATTTGATAAGCTAAAGGAAGCCAAGTGCACAAATCCAATTGTAGATATCTAGATTAATTTAAAACATTCATAATGGAATGTGATGCTTTAGGACATGGCATAGGAGTTGTAATCATACAAGAAGGAAGACACATAGCATTTGAGAGTCACGAAATCAAGGTAAGAATTTATTAAAGCCAATATTTGAGAATGAAATGTTGATTATCTTGCATGCAATTAAATAAGAGAAATTGTCAAATAGGAAGACACTTTAAGGTAAAGATAGATCATAATAGTCTCAAATACTTCGCGGAATAAAGGTTTCTATTTTAATAACAATAAAAATGAGTCAAAAGATGTTGGGATACGACTTTGAGATCATATATAAGAAATGAAAGTAGAATATTGTGAATGATTCTCTATCTAGGAGGAATAAACCTACATAATCACTATTAAATGCCATTTCCATACTAAATATTGATTGGGTAAACAAGGCATGAAAAAAGTTGGGGATACTCAAAATCTCATTGAGAAATTCCACCAATATTCAAGTGTTTCAAACAATTTTACATGGGAAGGAAATTATGTTTGGTACAAGGGTAGTTTGTAGCTATATATGAACTCAAACCTTAAGTTTAAAATTTTGGTAGAACTACATGCTTCTCTAGTAGGTGAGAACTTAATATTATTTAAGGCTTATCATAGAATCAAGAAATGTTTCTTTTGGGATAGGATCAAAGTGGACATTTATAAATTTATAGTAGAATGCATGGTATGCCAACAAAACAAAGTGGAGACAATTATGAATCCAAGTCTTTTGCAACCCTTATCTATTCCAAGACAAAGGTTGGTTGAGGAATTCATGTATTTCATCACAAGTTTTCCCATGGTCTAAAGGAAAAATGTTATATGCACATTTGTGTGCTTTGTCACACCCATTGGTAGTAAGTACTATAGTAATATCCTTTATAGATACTATTCAAAAATTTAATGGGAGTCCAAAATTCATACTAAGTGATCATGATCCTATATTTACAATTAATTTTTTGACTAACTTATTTTCATGTTTGAGCACTCAACTTTCTTGTAGCTTATCATATCATCCCTAGTCATATGGATAGACTGAGGTGGTCAACAAGTACTTGCAAGGTTATCTCTAATGTTTTGTTTCGAACAAATAAAAGAGATGGGTGTAATGGATATCAATAGAAAATGGTGTTATAACACATACCTCATCCAAAATGTATCTAGTGTTTGAACTATATGGGTGCTATACACCATCAATCACCTCTTCTTTATGGGCACATCCAAAGGTTTGAATAATTGAAGAACGTGTTTAATATCAACAAGAGGTAATTTCTAGTCTCAAGGAGAATTTAGTAATGAAACATAATAAAATGAAGAAACATGTTGACTAGCACTACAATGAAAGGAATTTTGAAGAGGAAGATTGGGTCTTTGTTTGATTAAAACCATAAGAAAATTTCATTGAAATAACATAAGAAGGATAATAATCTTGAACCTAATTATTATGGTCCTTATAAGGTTTTATAAAGGATTGGAAATCTAACATACAAATTGGAGTAATCTATGTAAAAAAATGCATCTATTATTCCATATTTCATGTTGGTACCACTTAGTAAAATAGATGGTTTTGATACCACTTTGTAAGAAATTGGCTTTGATACCACTTTGTAAAACAACAAACTTAGAAAACAATGATGAAGGCTAGCAACCAAGTGGTTACGACTTCTGATATTGATCAATAATCAAAATATAGGGCTCTTCTTACAATTATATAAGAAATTTTATGATTCTCAAGATCATTCAAGGTGCAAGAGAAGAGCATACGATTTCTTAGGGACTCTAAAACCAGATTGCTTACACACTCCAAGGCACAAGATCAATGTTCTTTAAAGAATATTCAAGAGCTCTTATTTATAGATCATAAGAGACTTAGAGATCAAGTAACCCCAATTATTACTTATACTATTAGGTAATTCAATTACTTATTTTATTAAAACTAAAGGAAGAATATTGTGCCAAATAGCCGATATTATTAGTCCTTTTAATTTTAGGGCAAACAAATTTTTATAGTGGTAAACATATGGGTCCACCATGATTTCACACAATTAATTATATACAAAGATTCCACCATGTTGTTTTGTATATGTTATCCATGATTCCACTCTAGTATGCACCATATACCAATTCCTTCTATGAGGTGGATGCCAACAATGTTTAAAGGATTACTAAAATTTAAGATATATTTGTACTGGTAATAGTGCTTAATTTTATTCATAGTTAGTTGGCTTGTAGAAAAATTATAGCATTCACCATGAATTTGATTATCTCTATGCTCAATGTATCATTCAAGCTGAATATTTGGAAAATTAACACTCAAGATTAGAATGTGTTGGAGAGTATTAATAGTTGTATCAACCTTGAAAGGTGACATTTGCATCAATAAGATTTTACAAGAAGAATTGAAGATACTTATAAGAATATCCAATCTATAGAATATTATGGGGAAACTTCTTGTTATGGCTCTATAACAAAATTATATGGGACCATTGTTTTATCAAACAATATTTTTTAACACAAGTTGTCCTTTAGTGATGTTAAGAGATAATATTCTAATCTCTTTTATCTATCTAAATATTTGTCCATCCATTCATCTAGCATATATGCAAAGTAGGATTCTTAAAGAAATATCTCTAAGATTTTTCTTTAACATTCTCAAGGAAGGTTCTTAATAATTCTTATAGATAAAATGGTAGGGTCTTTAGGAATAAGACTACTTTTTTCATCAACACTTCCAATTTTATAAATGACGTTTCTCAAAGGAGACTTGAAGAATTTTATTTCTTTATGATTACCTATAATAATACTAGACCTAAAAATAGAGAAAGAGTTAAATTGTTGAAGAAAGTCCCATTCTAAGAGGATATCAATTTATATATTTCCATCTTTCTAGAGTGAACAAAAAGTATTAAAATTTCCTAAATTTATTACTGTATTGCTAGTCTTTTGCTTCATATTTTTTAATGGTTCCGAGGCCTTTTATTGAGACTTTTTGATATCTCCAATACAAAGGAGGACATGAATCGTATCTAAACTAATAGTAGAACTTTTATTTAGAAGAGTAGTAAGTATGCAACATATTCCTTCTAATTTTAGAAAAATGAATGGCTTACTAGGAAAAGCTAAAAGTTTAGAAAAAAGTCCAATGTAGGGAAGATACACAAAAAAGAATAAAAGAAACAACACAAATTAAATATATTGTAACATAAGAGGGGATTAAATTTTGATTGGTTATATATAGTAGTTCCATAAGAACATTCTTCAAAAGCATGAAAAAAACTTTCTTTTATTTTCTTACCAACATATTTCCTATTATATTTTTCTCTTGTGCAAGTCATTTCATTATAGGTAGTAAAGGGTGATCACACAATAGTCAAACAAGGAGCCACATTAAAGCAAAAATTGGTCATAAAATGAGGAGGGGAGAAATGAGGAACATATTGTAAGGAATAGCACTAGTAGGTACATGGGTGGGAGGATGAGATGTGAGTGGAATGCTAGTGGAAGGAAATGTGGTGGCAACACTAGAGGTAGTAATGAAAGAGTAAAAGGTCACACTAGGAGTAATGGCATGGGTAGTAGAGGCTAGAGAAGTGCTAACAATGGGATGAGAGGAAGAGGAATCAAAAGAGAAAGTGAGTTGGTTTGGTAGGTTACAGGAGGCACTGAAAGAAGGAGCCATAAGGGTGCCATACTATGAAGAATATGTGTATCATAAAGAGCACCAACTAACATGCATTATATAAAATAGTAGCTAATTGACGAGGAGACTTGATATTTTTAAGTGTATCAAAAAATACTTGTTTGGTAAGATAAAGACATTTCATTACAATGTATGTGTAGCATCGAAAATTGTCACCCTTGACAATTTCACACTAGGTTTAAACCTCCCCCCTATATGCTTGGACCTAATTATGGGTTTAATTGCCTGCTTTATAAATATCTTTGAAAAATTAAAAGATGGGATTGAAAATAAATATTTAATATTTGTCCCCAATGTTTTAGGCCTAGACAAGAATGGGTCTAGACTAGCGTGCTCAGTACCCTTGTCTAGCCCTTTTTGGCACTAATTTGAATATGTTGGTGTCAACATTTTATTATTTGAAAATACAATTTCATTTGTTAGCTATTGGTATTTGATTTTTAGGAAATTAGAAGAATTGAATATAAATATAAACCATCTTTATTATTTTAATCCTAATAAGAGCTAAAGAAATTTATTGAAGAAATTGAAGATCCTAAAATCATTCAAGGAAATAAAAGGGAAAAATTAGTAGCATTATTACAACACTTGTTGCAAGTATGAAGGTATTGTCATTGATGTCAACAAGATGTCTGCATGTTGGTGTTGTCATTGATGTCAACTATGTGTTGAGAAATTTTATTGCATGAGGAAGATGTTGAGGATATTGAGAAAATTGTGAAAAAGAAGAAAATAAGTTGTTGCAGGTTGTGCATGTGTAGTTGAGATATTGGAAAAGTGTTGTGAGTACATGGAGCTATCTTTATGTTGTAGTGTCTAGAGATGTGTTGAAATGGTGTAATGAGTTGAGATGTCTTTGGTACTTGGTTTCCAAGTGCTTTTGAGAAAATTTGATAAACAAAGAAAATAGTGTTGTGCAAGTGTTTAGAATGTGCTCTGAGATGTGCTTTGTGTTTCTTCTATGTTGATGCTATGCCTATGCAAATCTAATATGATGTTCAAGGTTGTTAGAGGTTGCTATATTCAAATTTTGGTTTTTTGGATTGCTGTGCAGAGTGAGATATCTTCACCAATGTGAGAATCAGTTTTTCAATGTTGTTTTCGGTGGTCTAGGAGAAATGTATTTACTCCACATTTCTCCGCGGTTTGGCTTCAGGTTGTACAGATTTGGGAAGTTGCTTATAATGTTTTTATCTTTCATAATTCAAGGTTTCACTTGATTTGGTATAGTACAATGTGTGTTTCATGTATCAATGTGTGAATAAGGCTAACCAAATGTTCTAAGTTGAAGTATTTCTATGATGCGAGTTTGGATGAAGTATTTGTTAGATCTCAAGTGGTTTGTGGATTATTCTAGATCATGTTCAAGTGAATTTTTTTTTCTGAAAGTTTTGAATTGATTTAAGGAAGTGTGTACTTAATGTTTTATGGTGTTTAGCACAAGTATTGGTCAACCTTGTCTTAGCACTACATGCGAAGTTTATGAAAGCATTTGTGTTAGGATTAATTTGGGTCCTAATGAAGGATTTATATGGGTCGCCTTCATTCCTATCCATTGCGAGAATGTTTAGGTTCCAACCTAATTTGAATTTGTCAGTGTAACAGATAGTTGTTGACCTTAGAAAAGGTTTTCGAGGTTGAGGTTGATATAAATAAGAGAGGTGTTGATGTAAGATGCAAGAGAGAGAGACAAGATAGATTCTAGATCAATGCGAGTGAAGAGTATGATGCAAATTACAAAAGTATTGATACAAACTTGAGCAGAGTAGTGTGAAATTCAAAGTGTTGGATTCTTGAACGTAGTGAATTGAAGGTGTCCGCAATATTTCATGCAAGGCTGGGAAATTGTTGGAGCATTTGTGGTGGATTCATTGTTGCATTGAGAAGTTGTTTTCTGTGTAACATTTCTTTTCTATCTTCTTGTGTTTTTTCTGTGGTAGTGAGCCCTAACTGTGAACCTTTTTGGAAAATGTGTCCTATTCTGGTAGTGATCCCTTGTACAAGTTTTGCAATTACTTATTTCAATTTTTGTTATCCACATTTCATGATTAATCACTTTAACAAAATAATGGTTTATTAAATGCATGTGAATCTGATTACTATTGAGGGTTTTGATGTTTTAATTTGCTACAAGTGATTCAACCCCCCTCTTAGTTTTCTTGTTCATTCAACAATTGCTATCAGAGCAAGGTTCCTTGGAGAAGAGCTTAACTGCTTGAGATAGATCCAGGATGGCGAAATAGATTGATGGCCCTAGATTTGATGGAACAAACTATGCATTCTAGAAGACAAAGATGGAAGGATGTCTAGCAGCTCATGAATTTGAAATTGAAAAGGAAATAAAGAATCAATATATTGCACCAACAAATGGTCAAAGCACAAGTGATGAGATCAAGGCACATGAGGTAAATGCTAAGGCAAGATTTATTCTTATGAACAATCTTTTAGATTTTGAATTGGTTAAAGTTATGCATCTTAAGACTGCTAAAGAAGTTTGGGATAAGCTTGAGAGTATTTGTGAAGGAGATGAAAAGGTTAAACAAAAAAAGTTGCAAAATATGAAGGCACAGTTTGAGACCCTATGAATGTCTAAAGATGAAACAATTTCAACCTACATGCAAAGAGTTGATGAGCTAGTAAGTGCTATGAGAGGTCTAGGTGCACAAGTCAAAGAACCTAGGGTGGTAAAGAAAGTTCTCAAAGCTCTTCCCGATTCATACAATGAAAATGTATTTGCTATTGAGGAACTTGGAAATTTTAATACTTATTATAGAGATCAGTTGATTGTTACACTAACTCCATTTGAGATGAGAAAACTTGGTTTGAAAAATGGTACAAAATTAGAGTATGCTTTTAAGGCTGAAAAATCAGAAAAGATTGAAGATTTAGATGGAGAAGATCTTGATGATGTGGAAGCTTTGTAAGGGTAAAAAAGGGCACCGATAAGTACAAAGGTAAACTAACTTTCAATTTTTTTAATTGTGAAAATGTAGGTCATTATGCTTCAAGATGTCCAAACAAAGCTATGAACAACAAGAGTAAGGAGAATAAATGAAAGATGATTAAAAGAAGTTACTATGTCAAAGAAGATTCTGGTATTTTTGATGATGAATTTGATTATGGAGATGATGAAAATGAATTCTTGTTCTTGGCTATAAAAGATTACTCTAGTTCTGCTAGCTCTGAAAGTTGTGTGAAGGAAAGTATTCTAGAGAAGAAGGATAAGATTGAAGGTCCTTTACTTTCTTCTTTTCATTTTAAACATGATAAGAACTATTGGGTTGTTGATAGTGGCTTTTCTAATCGCATTACTAGAGACAAAAGTAATTTTGTTAAATTTGAAAAGTATGATGGTGGATTAGTTAAATTTGGAGATGATTTAGGAGCTAAGATTTGTGGAATAGGTTCAATCAGTTTTGATGGAAAGCATAATACTAAAGATGTTTACTATGTCAAGGGTTTAAGGCATAATTTTTTGAGTGTTGAAAAAATGTGTAGTAAAGGATATAATCTTGTGTTTAAAGATGAAACATGTGAGATCAAAAAAGGGTCCAAAACTGTGATTGCTAGTGGGAAGAGGATTGATGGAAGCATCTATTAGCTTAAAGGGCATTGATGGTCATTACTTTGTCTCAGATTAATGATGGCCATGGAACTAGAGGATGTGTCACATGAATTTTGATAATTTGGTTAGAATCAATTCAATTCATGCAGTGAGAAACCTACCAAGAATCACAAAGCTTATCAATGTTGTTTGCAAGAATTGTCAGTTTGGAAAACAAGTAAGGAGTAGTTTCAAGGGAAAGGAACAATCTATTACCAGACTATTGGAATTAATACATATAGATCTATGTGGTCCTACAAGGGTGAGAAGTATTTAAGGTGACAGGTATTTCATGCTTTTGATTGATAATTACTCTAGAATGACATGTGATACTTTTCTTAGAGAGAAATTTGATGCACTAGATAGATTTAAAGAATTTAAAGCTATCATTGAGAATGAAATGGATTTGAAAATCAAATGTTTGAGGTCTGATAGAGGTGGAGAATTCACCTCCAATGGGTTTAACATTTTTTGTGAAGTTCATGGTATAAAGAGGCACTTGTCTGCCCCTAGAACTCTTCAACAAAATGTAGTAGTGGAAAGGAAAAATTGGGTAGTTCAAGAAGCTGTTAAGACTATGATGAAAGAAGCAAATTTATTAGAATTCTACTGGAGAGAAGCAATCCATACTGTTGTTTACATACTTAACATAGTTCAAGCAAAAGATAGCAACACAAAGATTACATATGAGTTATTGTATGAAAGGATTCTAACTATGAAGTACTTTAGAGTATTTGGAAGCAAATATTATATCAAGAGAGATGAAGAAAACTTAGAAAACTTTGATGCAAGGTCTAATGAAGGTATCTTACTTGAATATTCTACTAAAATCAAAGCTTACAGATGTTACAACAAAAGGCTGAGAAAGATTGTTGAGAGTGCAAATGTTAAGGTTGATGAAAATATTTAGAATTCAATTGTAGTAGATAGATATGTGTCAAATGAACCTGATTATAGAGAAGAAGAAGAAGAAGAAGAAGAAAAGGCTAAAGAAAAAAAAGTATAGATTGAAGAGGAAGAAGCTCTAGAGAAGACCCCTAAGACCCCTAAGTATGTGCAAAAGAATCATTTCGAAGATTAGATCATTGGAGACAAGAGGAAATGAGTATTGATAAGAAGAAGAGCTATTGAAGCTGAGGTAACTTTCTAAAGTTGAACCTAAAATAGTGAGTGAGGCATGCAAAGATGAACATAGGATGAAGGCATTGGAAGGAGAACTTATGCAAATTGGGAAAAAAACAGACTTGGGAACTAGTTCCTAGATCGACAAACAAGAACATAATTGGAACTAAGTGGGTATTTAGAAACAAAATGAATGAGAATGGATGTGGTAAGAAATAAAGAAAGACTTGTGTGTAAGGGTTACTCACAAGTGGAAGGAATAGACTTTGAGGAAACATTTGCTCTGATGGCTAGGTTGGAAGCTATCAAGATGTTTTTGGCATTTGCAGCATACAAGGACTTTAAAGTTTATCAGATGGATGTGAAGTTTGATTTTTTGAATGGTGAATTGGAAGAAGAGGTTTACATGGAACAACCAGAAGGATTTTAGTTGTCAGATCAATCGGATATGGTGTGTAAATTGAAGAAGGCATTATATGGATTGAAGAAATCTCCCAGAACTTGGTATGCAAGATTGGACATATATTCGATACAACAAGGATCCAATAAAGGCACCACAAATAGTAATCTTTATTGATAGTGGTTGTGTATGTGGATTATATTATCTTTGGAGGAAATGAAGCTATGTGTAAGAAATTTTCTAAGAGATGTAGAAAGAGTTTGAGATGTCAATGTTTGGGGAGATGAAAAACTTCCTTGGGTTACAAATCAATCAAATAGATAAAGGGATTTTCATTTCACAATCAAAGTATGTCAAAAAGATGTTGAAGAAGTTTGGAATGTAAGATTCCAAACCCGTATGCACTCGTATGGTGACTGGTTGTAAATTGAGAAAAGGTGATGATTCACTTAAGGCTGATTAGAGCAAATATAGATCTATGATTGGTGGATTGCTATATCTAACTACTGCTAGACCAAATATAATGCATGTAGTTTGTCTTGTGGCTATATTTCAAGAAGATCATAAAGAAACACATGTTGTAGTTGTGAAGATGATATTCAAATATTTAAGAGGCACTTCGGATTATGGCTTATGGTATTCTAAGGATATTGATTTTATATTAAGTCCTTACACAGATACAGATTGGGCTGGTGGTGCATTCTTTCTTGGATGTAGATTGGTGTCATGGCTAAGTAAGAAGCAAGATTCATTTTCTTTATCCATTGTAGAGGCTAAGTATATTGCAGCAACATCCTATTGTACATAAGTTTTGTGAATGAGATAGACATTGAAAGATATCAGAGTAGTGTATGATGAACCTATACCTATCTTTTGTGATAATACAAGTGCAATTAACATTTCAAAGAATCCAGTGATGCATTTAAGGACAAAGCATATATCAATCAGGTATCACTCTCTGAGAGAGAAGGTTATGGTGAATGACGTGAAGCTTGAGTATGTACCTACAAAGGAGCAAATTGCTGACATATTCACTAAGGCTCTTCCTAGGGATACTTTTAAATATCTTTCAAAGAAGTTGGGGGTTATTGCTCCTCCTTCCTTAAACTAGATGCATATGGAGATGCATTAGTCTAGTGGATCTATGGATTTATCTCTTTTATGGACTAATGTTGGTGGCTACCTCTCAAGGGCAGTAGGCAGTGTCATGTGTTGTCATTGTGCAGAGTTGTTGATTTGGTTGGGTGTACTTCTAAGGGGGATTATTCAGAGTAAGTATCTTGGTTTAGTGTCAAAGGGGGAGAACAATGCAAAACATTTTTTTCCTTTGAAATTGATGTCAAAGGGGGAGAGAGTATCATGTGATTTTTTTTTATCTATTCAGGGGGAGAAAAGAAAGGAAACCATAAGAAAGTGTCTTCAAAACTGTTATGTTGTCTTTGATGGTTTTTCACATCATGTGTTGTCATCAATGACAAAGGGGGGGATTGTTGCAAGTATAAAGGTGTTTTCATTAATGTCAATAGCATGTCTATAGGTTGTTGTTGTCATTGATGTCAACTATGTGTTGAGGAAGTTTATTGCATGATGAAGATGTCGATGATATTGAGAAAATTGTGAAAAAGAGGAAAATAGGCTTTGGATGTGTAGTTGAGATATTGAAGAAGTGTTGTGAGTACATGGAGATATATTTATGTTGCAGTGTCTAGAGATGTGTTGGAATGGTGTAATGAGTTGAGATGATGTCTTTGGTACTTGGTTTCCAAGTGCTTTTGAGAAAATTTAATAAACAAAAAAAATAGTGTTGTGCAAGTGTTTAGAATGTGCTCCAGGATGTGCTTTGTGTTTCTTCTGTGTTGATGCTATGCTTGTGCGGATTTGATATGATATTCAAGGTTGTTAGAGGTTTCTATATTCAAAATTTTGGTTTTTGGATCGCTGTGTAGAGTGAGATATCTTCACTAGTGTGAGAATCAATTTTTCAATGTTGTTTTCTGTGGTCAGGGAGAAATGTATTTGCTTCGCATTTCTCCGTAGTTTGGCTTCAGGTTGTGCAGATTTGCCAAGTTGCTTATAATATTTTTATCTTTCATAATTCAAGGTTTCACTTGACTTGGTATAGTACACAGTGTGTTTCATGTTTCAATGTGTGAATAAGGCTAACCAGATGTTCTAGGTTGAAGTATGTATATGATGCGAGTTTGGATGAAGTATTTGTTGGATCATAGGTAGTTTGTGGATTATTCTAGATCATGTTCAAGTGAATTTTGTTGTCTGAAAATTTTAGATTGATTTAAGGAAGCATGTACTTAATGTTTTATGGTATTTAGCACGGGTACTAGCTAACCTTGTGTTAGCACTACATGCAAAGTTTATGGAAGCGTGTTGAAGTGTGTTAGGATTAATTTGGTTCCTAATTAAGGATTTATATGGGTTTCCTTCATTCCTATCCACCGTGGGAATGTTTAGGTATTGACCTAATTTGAATTTGTAAGTGTAACGAATAGTTTCCAACCTCGAAGAAGGTTTTTGAGGTTGAGGTTGATATAAATAAGAGAAGTATTGATGTAAGATGCAAGAGAGAGACAAGATAGATCTGATATCGATGCAATTGAAGAGTATGATGCAAATTATAGAAGTATTGATGCAAATTTGCACAAGCAGTGCGAAATTCAAAGAGTTGGATTCTTGAAGGCAGTGAGCTGAAGGTGTCCACAATATTTCATGCAAGGCTATGAAAGTGTTGGAGCATTTGTGGTGGATTCCTTGTTGCATTGATAATTTGTTCTCTATGTAAAATTTCTCTTCTATCTTTCTGTGTTTTTTTTGTTAGCTCTCAAAAACGCAAGTTTGAACCACGAAAGGTTGCCAAGCTTTCACAACGTTTCAGGGTAACATAATAAGGCTTGAAACAATCAAACCTTCTACTCTTTTGGTGCTGCAAGACCAAGGCGGGTGTACCTTTCTGAATAGTGCAGACTTAACTTGTGATTATCCTTATGAAATGCTTTTGTCCACAATGGCAGATTACAGTGAACAAAATGAAACCAAACTTGATAGCAATCTTCTAATCTAAATCCTAAAATGCTTGATTAACAAATGTAAAGAGATTAAGTGAATTCAAAATGATGAAATGCAAAGACCAGTGCCTTGTTGGGTATGCAGAGTCAAACGAAACAGAGATGAGCATCTTATTATGGCAGAAAATCAAATTGTAGGCATATGATCTGTTTATAACTTGTATAAACAATGCAAGAATATGATTACTAAGCTCTACTTTAAGAATCCAAATGAATTCCCCCTGATTACTATGATCAACAGAAAGGATTTAATCCCTACTTGAGAGAACCAGTCAATTAATCACACAGATACAACAAATGTGCACCAATAAACTGAGAATAAACTTGTTATTTCAATTTAAACAACCAGAAAGAATCAACTTGGAGACAACTTTAGCAATGCTTTTCAATAAATTCAACATACAATTGATACCAGAAACAACCTGCCACATCAGCTAATTTTATTTGAAACCACCATTTGAAATCATGCACATAGTCTCTAAAAAGAGAAAATTATCCTACTGTAGCCATCTGACTACCTACTTCTTTTTTATCTAAAATCTGATGATCTTCAATTACAATCTAGGTGCATATTTATACCCAGCATTAAGAAAATAAAACATTTGAAATATCATGTCGGCCATAGTGGTGAATTTCTGTTTTTACCAGCAAGAAAGTCAGTAGGACACATTGCAACCTATGTCGAAGGCAATTCAAACGTTTCATTCACAGTCGCCGTAGCAGTCCATTTGTCATACCGAATCCCCATAGTGTTCCTTTGTTTCGTTATAGCCCGCCACTGTCGTTGAGATGTCATATAGATTCATCGGGCTACACCGAAGGTCTTTTATCATTCATAGGTCGCCAACACTCCCGCCGAAATACAATTCCAATACACCTTTGCTAAGACAACATCCGTTTCGGGAAGAAGTCACATAGACAATTTTGAGTTTCACCGAATGCCACCCTCCAACTTCATCTCGCTGAGATCGGGCTATCGTTATGCCGAAAACAAGAAGTGTCACCATAGGTTATCGCCTTCGGGGAGACGTCCCAAAGAGTATATCGGGTTACACCGAAAGCCTTAAAATCATGTCGCCAAGAGTATACTGATCTCACACCGATATTCGTTAGTTTTGTTCATAGTCGCTATAGCTCATTGCTCTCGGGGAAACCTTATGCAGACAATACAATATTACACCGAAGGCCTTGAAGTCAACCCGAGAACAAATGTGTTCACCAAGACAAATTGGTTTTCACACTGACAGAGTCCACCTATCGCTATAACTTGAAATCCTCGGTGAGACGCTATGCAGAGTGAAAAGCTATACCAAAAGCTTCGAAGGCAACCCGTTCGTCAAAACACCACCGATCTCTCACCGAAAGCCACATACATGAACCCCATCGACAAGACACACTGAGCACGCTGAGACACTATAACGATGCCCTAAACCTTCGCCGATATGGATACTTTCTGTCACCGAAACAACATGCAAGATATGCCAAAAACCACCTGTAAGAAAATCCAGTTGCCATAACAAAAGATAAGTCTTTCCGATAGGCAATATAGACTTATGAAAGTAGAAAACATTCAATGGGTCGGGGAGACAATAGGAAACCTATGCCGATATGAACCAGAATGCAAAAAATGCATGACACAATAGATTCAAAGAGGAAATATGGCAAAATATGAGTTGAATATGCACATGGCAGGGCCAAATCAGGAAGTTCATGAGTGAAATTATTTGTAAAAACATCAGATTTTTACAGTTCTAACACTTTCTATGGTAGTGAGCCTTGGCTATGAGCCTTTTTGGACATTGTGTCCTATTTTGGCAGTGAGCCCTTGTACCGATTTTGCAATTACTTATATTGTGAGCTAATCATCACTGTGGTTTTTCTCTCATTGGGTTTTCCACGTTAATCTGGTGTTCTCTTGTGTATGGTGTTGTTATTTCAATTTTTGTTATCTACATTTCATGATTAATCACTTTAATAGAATAAGGGTTTATTGAATGCATGTGGATTTGATTACTGTTGAGGGTTTTGATGTTTTAATTTGCTACAAATGATTCAACACCCTCATAGTTTTCTTGTTCATTTAACAACACTTTCATAATTCAAGTTCAAGATTGCAAGACATCAAGATGAATGAAGCAAATTATGTGCAAGGAGTTATTATGATCAATCACACCAAATTTATGTGAGCATGTATTAAGTTATCCTCTACATGCTAGTTTTAGCAATCTATTATGTTATGTAAACTAAACTTTTGCAAGTCTATCAAGCAATGAAGGCATCCATCGGTCAACATTTGTGGCAACTTGTGGTGTGACATCACTTCATTAAGGATTTAACATCAAGGTAACATTGTCATTTATCATTTATCATTTCAATCATCATTATTTTGGCCTCTACCTGACCTAGGGTATGCCCTCTTGATCATCATCACTTTATGTACATGGAGGTAGAAATACCAAAACAAAGTTTGACTTAGGAAAGCCCCTATACAACACAACCCACCTCTTTTCATGTGTGTAGGTCAAATCGGCGAGTTTCTACAGGAGATAGTTTTAGAAAACATAGAGCAGGCTATAACCTACATCTTAAGCTTTACAAATATGAAAAATGAGGACGCAAATCTAGGGCACCCTGTGCCCTTGTACTTGCAAATAAGCCCCAAATTTATATCACAAATTCCTCTTTGTATCTCAATCTCAGATCTAAATCTTTTCCAGTACTTTATGTTTTCATCTATGCGATAAATTACATTTTCAGATCTAGGGTTATATGTTAATTAGAATTGTTAAATCGTACATCAAATTTATCATCATCATCCTCAAAACTCAAAGAGGACACAAACCCTGGGAGATTGGCTCTCCCTTGTGGGAGCAAGCTAATCATCAACCCTAGTTAGTTTATGTTCAAATGTGGAGTCAAGTGAAAAGAGGGTAATCCTAGTTGGATCTAGGATCAATTTTCCTACTCTACATTTTGGTGAACCCAACATATCCTACACTTGATTTTTTTAATTTTAATTAGCATAAATTTTGAAAATTAATGCAAAAATATAGATACTTTGAAGATCTTGTTTTTATTTTGGAATTTATTTCATTTATCAAAAATATGCATTTGCATTCTTTGTTCATTATATATTAAAGGAGAAATTGCAAATATTTTGAATTAAATTTCTTAATTTTAGATATGATTTTTCCTTGTTTAGGGCTTAGATTTGAGATATTTCATTGTGAAATCTAAGTATAATCCTAGGTTTCTTTCATTTGTCAAAATTACATGCATATTTAAGTGAAAAACATTGAAAAAGTGAAGAATTACATATTATTTTTATTTCAAAAGACCAAAAAGCATTTGCTTTTTGTATTTTTTTGGTAAAATCTATCAAATTACAATATTTTAATTTCTAAAAATTATCACTTGAACATATCAAATTTCTCTAAAAATATGAAGTATTTTGCATGTGTGTGCTTCATATAGAAAAACTAGGCTTTTGTACATTTCAAAAATTTTGTTTACTCCTAGACCTGAACCTCTGCAACTTGAGACCCTTAAGCACTGTAGGTGGTTTCCAAATACTAAATTTGATAAAATTGTCTCTATGGTCTAGGGCGCCTAGTGCTCTTGTCTAGACAGTTTGGGTTGATTTTTTTTGAGAAAATATTTGTCTGCGGTCTATGTTCAAATCCATTTGTTGTTCTAGAATTCTATTCTAAAAACTGTTTGATTTTGATGTGCATTTCCTGTTGGCCCTAATTCACTTAATTCAATGCATTACCCCTAAAAAAGGAAAATAAAAATATGTTTTCTTTTCAAGGTCTAGTTTTGATATAGAAAAATATGGCTGGTCTAAAAAATTTTGGGGCACTGCCTTGAACCCCATTCCATGCCGTCAAAGGGGATATATATTGTCCTTCAATCAACCAATAGTTTTTATACCTATGAGAACATCATGATGGAACAAAATAAAATATTGATACATTTATTAACATCACTCTACCTAGTCTTCATTCTTCAAGTAATCATGAAAATCATGTTTGTGAAGATGTCTTGGCACAAGAGGATGCAAACATTGATAATCAAGACAATCATTTTTGTTGTTCTCCTAATATCTCTCCTACTTGCGAGGATATCTTGGTGTAAGAGGATCTAATCATCGATAATCATGAGAATCATGTTTGTCCCTCTCCCAATACCTCTCCCACTTGGGAAGATATCATGATGCAAGATGATGAAATCATTGATAGATTTTCTCCTTCAAATGATAGTAAAGTGGCTTGTATAAGTGAAGGTTTAAAATGGAATTAGGTACTCCATTAATAGAAGAACATCAACAAGTGGTTAATTCAGTTGAAGTTATGAACCCACAATTAATTATTGGACCTCCCTCTAAACCTTCTCTCATTATAGGACCTCCAAAACCTCATGACCATATCCTAAAATTTGGAAAACAACACACTCAAAGTAATCATGTCCACCAAGATGTGTTGTAGCAGCCAAGTTATCACGTGGTAGCTCACACATATAGCACTAGAAATAATAAGCAACCAAAAAAAATCCAATGTCCATTCAATTTCCTAAACCATTTCTTCCACCCCCACCTAGCATTCCTCAATGTAATAAAGAATATGATCTTGTTGAGAAATTTAGTAATATTCCAACTAGATCTACCTTTGGGACTTGATTCAAACATCACCTACATACCATGGGATGCTCCAAGAGGCTTTGCAAAAGATTGATATCTCACCTTCTATCATATCGAATGATGTAGCAGCCTTGTTTGATTGTATGCAAGTGACAAAGTTTAATATTACCTTCCCTCAACATGAATTACCTCAGCTTAAGGTCCAAAACCAATATGAGGCTCTTTAATGATAATGGTTTTTATTAATAAAACTGGGATTAGACATACTCTCATAGATAATGGATCAGGTCTTAATATTTGTAGCATTGATATTCTAGATAAAATTGGAGTGGATAAGAATCTCATAGAACCTAATGGTCTTTCTATTCGTGGATTTGATAATGTTAGTAAGAAATCATTGGGGACAATCACACTACCCATTAAAGTAGGACCCGTATTTTTTTCTACCCCTATCGATATCATGTTGGGATCTCTTTCATATAATATTCTCTTAGGTAGATCGTGGATTCATGCCATGAAAGAAGTCTCATCTACTCTTTACTATGAGATGAAGTATGAATATAATAATAAGATATATGGTAAAAGTGGATGCAAAAAGTTATAATTCACAAATTAAAGTCAACCATAACACTTCCAACTCTCTTAGTAATTTGATTCCATCTTCAAAGGTGGAGCCATTACCTTCCAATGGTAATGATACTATAGATACACTCTTGGTTGATTAGGAATCATTATATTTTACGCCTCGTTTCATTGGGGAGTTTAAAATCTCACCATCAAAGCTCGAAGATTCTAATATTATAGCTTCTATTACAAATATTGACAACAATAATGCCTCATCTTCAAATGCATACCTTGGTGATGACTAGGGTTCATTAGATTTTACACCCTCCTTTGTGGGAGAGTATAAAATCTCACAATCCAAACCTAAGGAGTCTTGTGTTTCATTCGCTCAATCTTGTTCTACATCAAAAAATCTAAAAACATCATCCCATGATGGTGATGGGAGCTCTTTAGCTTTCATCCCTCATGTATTGATGATTCCTAACCTTAAAACAATTAGAAATCATTTGCATTCTTGCGAAATAATCAATTCTTCTCATAAGCATTTAGGCATGAATTATCCATTTGAGTTGGACAAGTGTTATGGGCTTGAATATAAAATACTTTCTAAAAATGGATATAATGAAAACATGAAACAAGGAGTTAAGGATCATGTGAATTTTATGCCATATCTTTCAAAAATGGGTTTAGGTTTCCAACCTTCTTCTCCTTTGTTTACATCTCACCCTCCCCCTTTATTAGAGCAAGAGCATATTTTCTGAGGCTTCTCAAAGTTTGCTTGATTACTCTTCCACCTCCAACATGCAAGAAATTTTATAACAATAACTCATTTTATGCATATCATTAACTGCATGGTCATTCCACCAATGAATGTTAGGCTTTGAATAATAAAATACAACTTAATGATTGTGGTGTTATTCTATGTGTTGATGCACTTGATCAATCTAAATAATAACGATCTCTCTTCTATGGTGTTTCTCCTCACTATGTGGCATTTGTAGCTTCATGTGTTTGCTCATTTTCATTCATGGTGGTAAAATATTAAGTGCAACCATGTTTTCTATTGTAGCAACACAATAGTATATAGCATGGTTTTTCTTTCCTTTAGACTTGGGGGGCAAGGATAACTAGTTTTGGGAGGTGCGTATTATTTTCAAAGATCCCCTCTTCATCTCCCATTTCTTTAAAATATCGACATAGTGAGTATGTTGGCATGTTAAGGGGGTCATATCACCCTCTCCATTTCATTTATGTCTTGTAAGATTTGACTTATTGACATACCCCTTTGGTGGTGGTGTTATTTGTAACACCCCTGAGGTGTAGTTATCAATTCGTCCCCTATGAAATTGAGCATCGATTCGTCCCCCATGATGTTAAACTCTTATACGCTCCTTGAAGTGTGATTGGTAAGATAGTCTATGGATTTGACATAACAAAGATTGTTGGTCTATGAAAGTGAGCATTTTTACATGGCCACCTATTATAACACATCTTTCTTGCTACTGTAGCCACATGTTTCATGAATAATCTAGCACATGGTAACTTGCTAATCCTTATGAGAGCACCATTTTGTCTAACACATTCGATGGACGACATTTAGTATTTGAGACAAATTTAAGAATGAGGTCTCTTTACCTTATCGAATCAAATCCTTTTTAGACTATTGACCTTGTGTTTGTGTTTTATTGTATTTTTATTGTTTTTCTTATGTTTGCTATGTGTTTTCTATATCTTTGGTGTGTTTACTTTGTGTATGGTATTGTGTTTTCCTTGTATCTTTCACATGTTTTATTCATGTATTGTCTTATGTGTTCTTTGTGTCTTAATTATGTTTTATGTATTTTTAATGTATGCTTCGTGTTTGTCATGATGCATTGCACATTGTGTTCATGTTCGTTCTTGAAATGGTGAAAAAGTGAAACCCTAGGATTTGAATCTTAGTATTGGGTACTTTTTCATGGGGGATTTCATTTATGATTTGAGGTAGCGAGGGTTTGATGAATTTAGACAAGGTATAAGATTGAATTGCAACCTAAAAAGTGAGCCAACTTTCCCTTGACCAAATCTAGAATGAAATTAGAAATGAAATGACTAGGCTAATGATGCAATTAACTATTTTGATGCAATAACAATAGGCACAAAAAGTCACAGATAAATTCAAACTATAGAAATGGACTGAGCAGAGTACTGTGCACTTGGCATATGAATTTAGGGCTAAAAATTGAGGAGTAAGTCACCTAGAGTGACTATGTCCTAGTAGATGGATTCTAGATCTGATTTCATAGTCCTTTGATGCCAGACTTGAGCCTTCTTTTCCACTTGTCACATTGTCAGATCACTATCAGATATTGTTGTAACTAAGTTTTTGTTTGTTGTCAAGGTGTAGGGTTTGAATGCAACAATGAAACATTGACCTTCAAACTTCTCATAATCTTCTTTAGATCTAAAACCTACACATTCAAAGAGAGAAGAAAGATTGTGCCATTTAGGGGCTTGCCTTAGTCAAACCACATGTTAGTGTTTCCACTTCCACAATGGCAGTCCCAATAATATGGAGCCTATCCATTTGAGAGATAGGGTTAAATGATAAATGAATTATGAATCAACAATGGGATGCAACTCACCACCCAAAAATTGATTTCTTGAAGGACTGAAGTTATACAAGATCTCCTCAAGTCTTGATTGTTGTTGGATTGATTTTCTTGAAGACCTACAAGGGTTAGATCTCACAAACAATAAGATAACATGAACATAAACAAACTTGCATACACTTTGACATGATGCTTGGATCTTGAATTTCTGCAATAAATCTTCTAATTAATTCTCTTGACTTGCTTGATAGCTCTTGATAATGCTTGATCACAAATTTCTTAATGATTGCATGTTAGTTTTCAAATGATGAAATGATTAGGTATTTATACACAATAATTCTAATTTCCCAAAAATTAAATCTCGACAACTGACTTTGGACATTTGAAATTCAAATAATAAAATGCCACTTTCGATATATTCAATTTTGGAGACAAAATAGGGGGACTTAGTCACCCTAGGTGAGTAGGTCTAACCCTATTTTGCGGGAATTAAGGTGTTGAGGGAAAAATACTAAATGAGTTCTTTGGTTAAACATACTTGCAATTTGTTGGTAAATATTAAAATGGGCCACATAATGCATAATTTAGGATTAGGCGTATAATTCTAAGGTCCCTACACATAGGGGGGAGCAAAACATAGTGTAAAATTGTCATGGTTGACAATTTATGATGCTACATTTAGTCCCCACTTTAGTGAGAGTATTGACTTACGCTCAGATTCACACTAAAGCACAAAAATATGTCAAGAGGGGTATGATTGTCCAAATGTTGAAGAGATAGGATGACAATGAATCTAGGGGGAGTGCACAAGCCCCTAGGATTCAAGATCCTATAACAAGACAACATAACGAGAAAGGAACACACATGTATATAATGCAACAAGACAAAATACACAAACATACATGACAAGAAACAACACAATACACTACACAATATATGACACAACATGATATGAACACAAGAAAACATATACAAACACAAACACAAGATTAGTACTAAAAGGATTTGAGTCAATAAGGCAAAGAGACCTCAATCTTAAATTTGTCTCAAATACCAAATGCAATCCATCAAATAAATGTTAGATAAAAGAATGCTCTCATGAGGATTAGCAAGTTGTGTTATGCCAAATCACTCACGAGCTACATGTATCTACTAGCTATAGCAAGCTGTATTATGCTAGGTGTCCATGTAATAGGATGGGTTTCACAAGGATAACAAGTGTTATGCTAAGAAACTCATGAAACACATGGCTCTAGTGTCAAGCAAGTTGTGTTATGCTCAGTGGCCATGTTAAAAGGGGTGCTCAAGTTCATGACCTCACAAGCTATGTTATGTTGAATCTATTGATTATCTTGCCAAATTTTTAATATCCAAGGGGATAAACAAGCCTCACATAAGAAGGTGCATAAATGTCTAAGAATACAAACGAAAAACTTGCCAAAGAAGACACATAAATTTCCACGAGGATGACAAAAAACTCACCTAAAAAGTCGCATAAATGATCAAGACAAGGCCAAAACCTCAAGGGGTGTTATACACAACACTATCACAAAAGGTGTCGGTATGTGGCAACTGATCATGCTATACTGTACACTCTTCATGTATCCTTGTCGGGGTCCTATTTTCTCGCTTCTTCACTGACAGGATAAAAAAATGACTTTGTAGAACCCTAATTCTAGAAGCTTCTAAAAAAGCTTGTAATAAGCAGTTGGGATGGGAGTTGTAGTAGAGAATTATTTGCAAGATTTTTTGCATTAGATAATAAAATCATTGGATGATTGCGGTTTTGTGGATGTAGCCCATATTGGGTGAACCAAGTTAAATTCTCCATGTTGTCTTATTTTTGCTATAATTTTTTTGTGTGTTTTATTTCTCTATTTTATTGATCAAATCTACATTTAACTTGTTAGATATCTGTCTTATAATCCTAACAAGTGGTATCAAAGCAAGGCTATGTTTAGTTATCCTCTGCAAGGTCTCACAGTTGAGTGGGAGTCTCATAGTTGAGTGGGAGTAATGACAGACAATGGTAAGTTGAAGGTTGAGAAGTTCAATGGGAAAAACTATTAGTTATGGAGATGCAGATGGAGGACTAGCTTTATTAGAAGGATTTATGGCAGCCATTGGAAGGGAAAACCAAGAAACCCTCAACAATGTTTGATGAGGATTGAGATATTTTGGACAAAAAGGAACTTGGCATTATTCGTTTATGCCTAGCACAATCGGTGGCATTCAATATTGCAACGACAAAGACAACTCAAGAGTTGATGCAAACCCTAGCGAAGTTATATGAAAATCCTTCCACTTCAAATAAGGTGTTTCTTATGAAGCGTTTATTTAATATGAAAATGGTAGAAGGCGGGTTAGTTGTTGATCATTTAAATGAGTTTAATATAGTTATCAGTCAATTAACTTCTGTAAATGTAAACTTTGATGAAGTTAGGGCTCTTTTGATTATGTGTTATTTGCTTGAAAGATGGAATAACTTGGTAATGATTGTTAGAAATTTTGTTTTTGGTTTGAATACATTAAAATTTGATAATGTTGTTGGTGTTATTTTGAGTGAGAAAATTTGTAGGAAAAACTTGGGTGGAACATCCACATCAGGCAGTGTTTTGAATGCAGAAAGTAGGGGAAAAACAAAGGAGAGAGGAAACAATTCTGAAAGTCGTGGGAAGTCATGAGGAAAACCAAAGAACAAAAGGTCCCAATCTAGAGATAAGAGGGATTGTTGGTACTATAGTAAGTCGGGTCATTTAAAGGAAGTTTTTGGTCTCAAAAAAATAAAGGAGGAGACAAAAAGGAAGGCAATAAAGAGGCAAATGTGGTAAGTAATAAATTTGATGAGGATGCTTTGATTCTTTCCCTTGATAATGTTGATGATTCTTGGGTGTTAGATTCAGGGGCTTCATTTCATTTTATGCCATATAGAAGTTATTTTCTTGATTATGTCTAAGGGGATTTTGGGTTGGTTTATTTGGGAGATAACGAACCCTGTCAGATTATTGGAAAGGGAAGAATCAAGATTAAGTTGTAGAATGGGAATAATTGGCTACTACATGAGGTAAGGCACGTTCTAAAGTTAAAGAGAAATTTAATTTCAATAAGGCAACTAGATGATGAAGGTTGTGTTGTTACATTTAGTAATAAAAATTGGAAGGTTACAAAAGGTGTCTTAGTGGTAGCAAAGGTGTGAAAGTAGGCACCTTATATCTTTGTATATGTCATACTGTTCCTTCTACTTTAATTATTGCAGATAAAAATCAATGTTCAGGAATAGTTGCTGCAGTTCAATAAGAAGAAAATTAGATAGTTTTTTTAGATTCTGAATCAACACTGTGGCATAATAGACTTGGACATATGAGTGCAAAATGTATGAAAGTCCTTCATTCAAAGAATGTTTTACTAGGTTTAAAATGTGTTAATATGGATTTCTATGAAAGTTGTGTGTATGACAAAAAAGAGAGAGTAAGTTTTCTAAAGGATGGGATGTTAGGGTTAGAGATGGCAGATCTAACAATTAAATGCAGATTTAATAAGCAAAACAGAGAAACTAAAACATGCACAGAATAAATCATAACACAGAATTTAACGTGGTTCACCCAATCTGGGCTACATCCACCAAACCGCAGCCATCCAATACTTTTATTATCTAGTGAAAAAACCTATTACAATCTTGCAAATAATCGTGTTTTTTATCATACAGTAATAACCATCTGAACCCATTTTTACCAAGCTTAAAAGCTTCCATATTTTTTGGGTTCTACAAAATCAGATTTTTCTCTTTTTCGGTGATCACGCGAAAAAATAGGAAGAAAATTTTTCTCGGGGCCTGCCGCCCCGAACCCCCACCTGGGGCCTGGCCCAGCCCCGGACCCTGGCAAGGATAGGGGCAAGGGTGTACAGTATACCATGGGCTATAGAGTATAGCATGATCAGTCGCCACATACCAAAAATCTCCCACTTGGAGACTGATCAGGCTCCATACCAACACATGGGAAGCAAAAGAAAGATGAGAAATTGGAGCTTGTGCATATGAATGTATGGAGACCAACTTAGGTATCTTCTCTTGATAGCTCTCAGTATTATGTTACATTCATTGATGATGCAACTAGGAAGGTATGGATTTATTTCCTTAGGTATAAATATGATGTATTTGAAACTTTTAGAAAATGGAAAAGCTTGGTTGAGAATGAGACATGTAAAAAGTTAAAATGTCTTAGATCTGATAATGGTGGTGAGTATTGCAACAAAGAGTTTAAAGATTATTGTTCTTGTAATGGTATTTGTAGGAAGAAAACAGTTCCAAGGACTCCACAAGAAAATGGAGTGGCTGAGTTCATGAATAAAACAATAATGGAGTGTGCAAGGACTATTAGATTGCATGTTGGGCTTCCTTTAAACATGTGGGCAGAAGCTGTAAATACTGTTGTTTATTTAATTAATAGAGGTCCCTCTAATCCTTTGGGTTGTGGTATTATAGAGAAAACATGGATAGGTAAGAAGGTGGGTTATTCTTTTCTTAAGACCTTCGGTTGTGAAGAGTTTGCAAATGTAAATTCTGAAAATAGAACCAAGCTTGATGCAAAATCAAAGAAATGTATATTTGTTGAATATGGAATTGATGAATTTGGTTATAGGCTTTGGGATTTGAAAATTAGAAAATTGTAAGAAGTAGAGATGTCATATTCAATAAGAAAGTGTTGTTTAAAGATCAGCTGCAACAACATGAGAAGAAAGAAAATGATTATTTAGTGTTGGATGATACTTCAAACAACGATGTTCTAGTAGTTCCTCATGCTTTGCAACAACAAATACCACAAAATCTAGTGAATGTTAGACGATCTTCAAGGATAAGTAGACCTCCAAAAATATTTTCTCCCTTTCTGTATTCTATCTTATTAATTGATGCTGGTGAACCAAAATGTTATGATGAAGCTATGCAGGTGGATGACAAGGTTCAGTGGGAGCACGAAATGAAAGAAAACATGGACTCTTTGCCAAAAAATCAGACTTGGGAATTATGCAAGTTTCCTGCAGGTAAAAAGGCTTTACCAAAAAATGGGTTTATAGGCTAAAAGAGGAGGATGGAGGTAAGAAAAAATTTAAATCCAGATTAGTTGTAAATGGATTTACACATAAAATGGGTATTGATTTTGATGAAATATTTTCTCCAGTTGTTAAAATGACTTCTATTTGTACTATTTTAAGTATTGTGGCTACTGAATATTTACATTTAGAACAACTTGATGTTAAAACAACCTTTTTCCATGGTGATTTGGAAGAGGAAATATATATGGAACAACCACAAGGATTTGAGGTCAAAAGTAAGGAGAAACTAGTTTGTAGATTGAAGAAAAGTTATATGGATTGAAGCAAGCACCTTGGCAATGGTATATTAAATTTGATAGTTTTATGGCTAATCAAGGCTACAATCAGTGTAATTAAGACCATTGTGTTTACCTGAAGAGGTTAGATGAAGATAACTACATTATTTTATGTTTATATGTTGATGATATGCTTGTAGTGGGGTCTAACATGGATCACATAAAGGAGTTAAAAAAACAACTAGCAAATTCATTTGCTATGAAGGATTTGGGGGCAACAAAACAAATCCTTGGTATGAAGATTACAAGAGATAGGAAAAAATATTTTTATCTCAGGCTGATTATGTTGAAAAGGTGTTGCAGAGATTTCATATGGAGAATGCAAAAGATGTCAGCACACCTTTGCCCGGTCATGTCAAATTGACTAAGGATATGTGTTCGAAGATACAAGAGGAAGAAAAAATGTCCAAGGTACCATATGCTTCAGTTGTAGGCAGTTTAATGTATGCCATGATATGCACGAGACCAAATATTGCACATGTTGTAGGAGTTGTTAGTAGGTATATGAGTCATCCTGGAATTGAGCATTGGAATGCAGTAAAATGGATTCTCAGGTACTTGAGAGGTACATCCAATAAATGTTTATGTTTTAGAGGCTCTAATACTGATTTAAAAGGCTATGTTGACTCATATTTGGCAGGGTATATAGATACCAGGTGAAGTACCATAGGTTATGTTTCTATAGTTAGTGGGACAACAGTGAGTTGGATTTCTTGATTGCAAAATGTGGTTGTTTTATCCACCACAGAGGCAGAGTATGTTGTTGCAATAGAGGCAACAAAGGAGATGATATGGCTGAAATTTTTCATGGAAGAGTTGGGAAAACAATAGGATGAAAATCACTTGTTTACAAATAGCCAGAGTCCTATACATCTTACAAATAATCTTTCCTTGCACTCTAAAACCAAACACATACAACTGATATATCATTTCATTCGATCAGTGTTGAAGGATGGACATGTAAAGCTGGAAAAGATACATATAAATGCCAATCCATCATATATGTTTACAAAGGAAGTGACAAGGGAGAAGCTGAGATCCTCTTCAACTTTGGTTGGTATTCATGGTTAAAAGTATAATAGAGCAACAAGGTCTAAGGTGCTTATTTCCAGTGGGAGTTGTAAGTGCAGTGGTGTCATCCAGGATCAGTCTCCAAGTGGGAGATTGTTAATATGTGGCAACTAATCATGCTATACTAGACACTCTTCATGTATCCTTGCCAGGGTCCTATTTTCTTGCTTCGTCACTAACAAGATAAAAAAATGACTTTGTAAAACCCTAATTCTGGAAGCTTCTAAAAAAGCTTGTAATAAGCGGTTGGGATGGGATTTGCAGTAGGGAAAACTATTCACGAGATTGTAATACTTTTTGCACTGGATAATAAAATCATTTGATGGTTGTGGTTTTGTGGATGTAGCCCATATTGGGTGAACCACACTAAATTCTCCGTGTTGTCTTTTTTTTGCTATAATTTTTCTGTGTTTTATTTTTGTGTTTTATTGATCAAATCTACATTTAACTTGTTAGATATCTGTCTTATAACCCTAACAAAAGGTACTTTACAAAAATAATAGACAAAGGGATAACTCAATACATGAAGGATCACACCTTAGGGAATATCACACATGACATCACCACTAAGAGAGGACAAGTCATGGAATAAAATATCACACTCTAGGGAATACTAGCCATAGTATTACCACCAAATGGAATATCATATTCCATGAAGAGTCACACTCTTAAGGGATAACAAGCCCAATATCACCACTAATGTAGGTTGAGAAGGCCACACTTCAATTGATAATGTCACACTTTTTAGGAGATGCATACTATCATCACTAAAAAGGGACCATTTCTTATGCAAACAATGGGCGAGGGACTATATGCCCCCCCTTAAAATGTTAGTTTACTTGCTACACTAATATTTAAGGAGATAAAAGGGATCCTTCACCAGAAGGAATGCACCTAACACAAGGCTACCTAACCCCTTTCCCCCCAAGTGTAGGGACAAAGACGAGCCAAGACAGATGATCATATGTTGCTCCTTGCAAGATGAAATATGATTGCATAAAGTCTAGCTTTCTACCCCCATGCATGGTAGTGAGTATGTTGTGATACTACAAATACCACATGACAAGGAGCAACAATTGATTTGGTTTAACCTATATCAAATTTATCATTTTTGGGATGAATTAAATTTAAATTTGACTTGGGGAGAATATTCCATGATGACATTGACATTAAGTGAAGGCTTTTTTTATGCTTTTGTTATTTTTTAAGGATGATAACCTAGACCTCTTGTTGTTTCTTGTGCGTTGAGCCCTATGGGGACATGGATACCTTGTTCCTTTACACCACATCCTCTTCCATTATAGCCAAATTGTTTCAAGAGTTGATAGCCTCTTCCATAAATGGCTTCAATCTCTTTCAAGGAAGGTGGTTTCTAAAAATCAGTTTCATTATAAGTGGATGTTTAATTTTTATTTTCCTTGCTATAATTTGTGGGATCATATGTTTTTATGATTCAGTGATAGATTGTGTTGATACCATTGTGGCTTCTTTGTCTTTTTCTTATTTTGATTGTGTAATCTTGTATTTCCCATGAATGTAGGTGTGAAATCTAATGACCCCCAATCATCATCCAACAATTTTATCACCGATGAAAGGCACTCATCTTTGTCTTCAATTTGTAAAGGTTCCAATTTTGAAGTTGGCATCAATGTTCTAAAAAGACTCTTTATTCTTGTTTTAGTTTGTAAATAATTTTTAGATTTAGGATTTATTGTGTAAACCTTATTGTTGTATGTGTACTTTATTAAATGATGAAGCATTGAAGTCACTCCTTTCATCTCATGAATCCATGGTCTACCCAGGAGAATATTATATGAAAGATTATGAGGCATGACATGGATGGGAGTTTGTAACACAACATGAACAAATTTAACAGGTAATGTTATTACACCAAGCGATTGTATTCCCACATTGTAAAAACCACATATAGACAAAGTATCTAGTTGAATTAAAGTCTTATCCACTCCAATTTTGTCCAAAATATTAACACTACAAATATTAAGCCTTGAGCCATTTTCAATAAGGGTACGCCTAATCCTAGTCTTATTAATAACAACCATTATCATCAATGCATCATTTTGTTTTTGTGTTTCCAAAGGGGGTAATTCACTTTTATGAAAGATAATGTCCACATTAGTTGAATTCATACCCTCAAGCAAAGATGCTACATCATTTGGTTGTGTACTAGGAGGGACAACAACTTATTGCAAGGCATTTTGAAACATTCCATGATAAATATGTGATTTTTGAATTAAATCCCACAAATAGATCTTAACAAGAGTAGCAAAAAGTTGTTCTACAAGATCATAAGTTCCTTTCCACTATGTTGGGGTAAACGAGGTGTATGAGGTAAAACAGGTTGTGGTAGTCATATTGATGAGGGGATGGCCTACGTTTGTCTTGGTTGTACTTGTTATTCCTTGTTTTATATGTATGAGAAACAATATGATAACTTCATTGCTTCGACACATGATTACTAGTGAGTTGTTTTGTAATGTTTAGGATATGGCCATGAGGTTTGGGAGGTCCTATAATGAGAGGTGACTTAGGAGGTCCAATAATTGAAGGAAATATAATGGCCAATTGTACATTCATAACCTCAATTGAGTTATCTACTTATTGATGATCTTCAATTAAGGGGGGGTCTATGATGCAGGAGCATCCAGTGGTGTGAGGGCAATCTTGCATCACCCAAAAGATGATTTCCATTTTTGTTCTTGTTGTTTTCTTTTTGTAGATGTTTTTGCATTTTTGGATACCCTTTTCGTCGAATAAGAGTTTCCAACTTTCATAACTGCTTTTCTGCTTTTTCTGCTCAACCGCTATTTTTAGCAGGTTTGAATTTGAAGTAGTGGGAAGACAGAAATTTATGGAAAGGTTTAGGATGGAAAAATACACAGTTTGGTGAAAGAATCAGGTCAAGATCATTCACGGTCTGAAAGTTATTCAAGTTCCAGTTTCTGCTTTTTGCTCTGAAAAACCTTCCAAACTCAGTTTGAGGCACTAAATTGTCCCGGATGGGCCTAAAAATTTGCAAAAATGCCAAAATGGTTGAAAATCATCTTCTCGAGAGCTTTCCAAAAATGTATTATCATTGAAGATCCGACGGTCGGATTAAAAGTTATGGCTGCCGGAAGTTGGTGCATATTTCAGAAATGTGCTAATTTTCGAATGTGAATTTAAACTTGAATTTCAAATTATAATTTTGGCACCAAACCGCCAAAACACTTATCTCAAATGTTGTTTTTGGCTCCAAATTGAAATGGGTCTATTTATGGGCTAGTTTCTGATTTTTGGGGAACTTTTTGGGGAAAGAAGTTCGCATGTTGCGAAAGGGGGGATTTGGGTACTTTTCTGTAAGTCTGTAATTTGCATATAATACAAAGCTTGGGGATTTGAGATCCTTTGCATGTAAGAAGTTCCATATTTCTGAATAAAATATTATTCTCTCTTTTGTGAGTGTTTTTATGTGTCTCGGGATTGCTCCCTCGTCAGGTGGTATTAGAGTGGGTTTTCTTGAGTGTGTGAACAAATCGCCGATTGTGAGGCAGTTCGCACTAGGACCGTGGTTGTGGGTTCGAGGTATTCAAGATGCCTCCAAGAGTGATGCTTGGTAGGCGTGGTGGTGCCAAAGGTGGCAGAGGTGGCAAAAATGCTGGTGGGAGAGATCCATTGGCAGCCGAGGGTTACAGAGTCCTCCAGAGACAAATCGATGCATTGCAGGAACAAATGAGAAGAGGGTTAGACCCGGGAAGGAGAGGAGAAAGCGAGGATGAAGAAGAGGTAGAAGATTTAGACATAGAAGAGGAAGAATAAGCTATTGATCGAGATCAAATGTAGTTGATAAGGGCCATTTCGAAGATTGGAAAAAGACCCAGAATAGAAGTCCCCAGTTATTCCAGAAATTTGAACCCAGAAGAGTTGATTGACTGGATCAATGAGCTAAAAGAATATTTCGAGTATGAAGTAGAGGACCTAGATCGGGTTAAGTTTGCAAAAATGAAGCTGAAGGGCCATGCCAATATTTGGTGGAAAGAGGTCCAGTTGGAGAGAAATCAAAGAGGAATAGGAAAGATCAGCAGTTGGGATCGCATGGTAGAGAAACTGAAGAAGCAGTTCATATCAGTAGACTACGAGCTAGATTTTTTTAAGAAATTGCAAGGGTTGAAGCAAGGAAGTAGATTTGTGAAAGAATACACAGAATATTTTCACAAGATGATCATTAGAACAGGCCATGCAGAGGCCAACAAGGAGAAGGTAGCCCGTTATCTTAATGGGTTACGACCGAGCATTCAAGAGGAGCTAAGCCTGGTCAGAATGACTACCATTGAGGATGCATACCAGTTTTCTCTGAAAGTTGAGGAGAAGCTGAACAAAAGATTTGACAACAAGCAAAAAGGCCGAGGAGGTCAAAGCGGAAGGGGTAGTGGAAGATCTTTTGGGAGCCGAAATGAGGATGAAAGGAAAAATGAAGATGTGGGTACCAGTCGAAGCTAGAGGAATGATAACTTCTACCGCCCTCATGATCAAAATAGCAGTGATCAAAGAGGTAGAGGACGAGGAAGATCTAGGCTAGGGCCTAGAAGAGGTGGTTTCAAATGAACTTGTTTCCATTGTGGGGAAGAAGGGCATCGAGCCTATGAATATCCACAACATCAAGGAAGGATAGACAAAAGGCCAAAAGGTCATGGAAGGGTCACACATGCAGATGAGGAGGCTCAATCTGAGCATTGAGATGATGCTGAAAGGGGAGAAACCCTAGTGGTTAGAAGAGCCCTTTGTGGTGAAGAAGAAGGGCGAGCAGAGGAAGAATACATTCGCACAAGGTGCAAGTGTGAAGACAAATGTTGTGAAGTCATTATTGATAGTGGAAGCTTAGATAATTTGGTGTCATAGAGATGGTAGTTCTGAAGTTGGGCTGAAAGAAAAGACATTCACACCCATATGGATTGTCTAGTTCATAGAAGACCACAAAGTTCACAATGGCTGATTACTGGTGTGAAGTTCAAGATCCCGGGAAGCTATGCATTGATGAGGGGTACTATATGATATCATCCCCATGGATGCATGTCACGTGTTGTTGGGGAGGTCGTGGC